>CM035434.1:99855116-100157616 GCA_020310875.1 Ceratopteris richardii
TACATACATACATAAATACACACACACACATACGTGTGTGTGTGTATATACATACATACATACATACATACATACACAGACACACATACATACATACACATGCATACATACATACATGTATGCATGTATGTATGTGTGTGTGTGTATGTATGCATGTATGTATGTGTGTGTGTGTATGTATGTATGTATGTATGTATGTATGTATGTATGTATGTATGTATGTATGTATGTATGTATGTATGTATGTATGTATGTATGTATGTATGTATAGATAGATAGAGAGAGAGAGAGAGAGAGAGAGAGAGAGAGAGAGAGAGAGAGAGAGAGAGAGAGAGAGAGAGAGAGAGAGAGAGAGAGAGAGAGAGAGAGAGAGAGAGAGAGAGAGAGAGAGAGAGAGAGAGAGATGTATGTATGTATGTATGTATATATGCGTGTGAGTGTGTGTGTATACATATAGATATATGTTTATGTGTGTGTATATACATATAGATATATGTTTATATGTATGTATCTATACACATATATATACATACATATACATATGGGAGGGAGGGAGGGAGGAATGGAGGCAGGGCTGGGGATGGGATGATGAAGATAGAAATCTAGAGAGAGAGGTGAGATAGAGAGACATACATAGCAATAGGGGATATTAAGGTTTGGGTAAATCTGAACATGTGTGTGTGTGTATGTGTATGGACATGCACGTATGGTGTGTGCATGCACACACACATGCACACATGTGTTCACACACGCGCGCGCGCGCGCGCACACACACACACACACACACACACACACGTACATGTACGTGTGTGCATGGACACACATGCATGCAATTATGTGTCTATTTACTCATGGAAGTGCATGTGACGCATGATGCCTCTCAGCCGGTTATGGTTTCTTTATGTCCTATTTTGAGAAATGGACCTGAGGCTGATGCTGGTGAAGTGAAATCAACCGTAAGCAAAAGAGGCAGGAAAGTTTGGACCTGAAAGAAAGGGGATTCCTTTTTTTGGGGGGTGACTAGTCTGATAAAAAGCAGGGGCAGAAAAGTGAGATCTGTTGGAGAAGTGGGCATTGAGGGAATTTTGAGGGCATCTTTTGGATGACTGTTGTAGATTTGTAATTTGACACTTTGTGATACACGATTTTATGTTTTGCCTAGCACATAAAAGAGGGATAATTTTAATTCATTGTTTCTTGATGTCCAATCGTCTATATGTATGAGAGGCAATAATGTTATGTGTATTCTGGTGTTTGGACTAAGCTCTAGTAGAATTTTATTGGAACCTTATCCTATCTGCATCGTGTATTAGGTCAAAGAGCTGATAAACAAAGGTATGGAGGTCATACTTGTTACTTCAGGAGCAGTTGGTATTGGAAGGCAAAAGCTGCGATATCAAAGACTCATGAATAGCAGGTATTACTCTAGTAAAAATAATCATTAGTATCTGTTGATAAATCTGGTCTAATCTTGATTTCGCCATGCTTTGTGAGGACAGTTTTGCTGACCTTCAAAAGCCTCAAATGGAGCTGGATGGCAAGCCCTGTGCTGCTGTTGGACAGAGTGGACTCATGGCCCTCTATGACAGCCTTCTGACACAGGTACCCAAGTTTCTAGCTTATCATAAAATCTCAAGGGAGCATTCTTTTGGGGGTTAGACATGCAAGGAAGATGGGAAGAGGGATATTTGTTTGTTCCTGTTCTTTTGGACATTTAGCTCCACTAGCAATGAATAGGCAGGCATCTAGGAGTTATGTCATAAGGTTGTATGGCCTCATTGAACTTTTCCCTTTTGGTAATGTTCATCATATTCACAACTGCTTTGTGGTTCAAGGTCTCTAGGAGTTCTGTAAATTTTTTTGTGTTGTAAGGTTGAATGGCTTTGTGTAATTTCTTTGAATCTGTCCTTTTTTGCCCCTTTTGTGATGTTTGCCATATTTACAACTTCCGCTTTGTGATCTAGTCTGGAACAGTAGCCAATGTATACGAGCAGCCTTTTTATTTCTCAATTTGCAATTTTAATGTGCTTCAAGTTTAATGCATCCCGCATGCTTTACCTGGGGTCAGTTGTTACCAGTGGGAAAAAATATGAATCCCTCTCCCCAAGAAAACAAATTACTTTTCTCCTTTCCCTCCCCCAGAAGAGTGCCTTTCAATTGTTGTCACATTCGTAAATGAATTAAAACAGTTATTTATCTAGCTTGTATTGTTTTATATAATTGATGGTTATGTATAATTTATAGTCAGCTCCATTGAATGTACAAGTCAACTGTGCACTATTGGAAACCTATATCTCTATTATGATTCTCTAATAATCTTGTTATTTGAAAGGAAAAAAGGAGTGTTTTCTATTTTCTTTGGAGTGTATAAAATGTGCTATTTTCTTCTGAGTGTATAAAATGCGCTGAACGCTTTAAAGCACAGTTCAGGAAGATCATCATAAGATGGCCTCCTGTAATGTGATTTGATTATGTGGGGAACTTTGTGAGTTTGCAGTCTTCGTTTAAATTGACCCTTATCTTGGGGCTGTTCCTGTTATTTCTTATTTGGTCTTTACGGTTCTTTTGTTTCAATTTTTGTCCAGCTAGATGTGCAGTCATCACAAATTCTTGTCACAGACCGTGATTTTACTGATGTGGATTTTAGACGTCAACTTTCAAAGACTGTTGATACATTACTGGGACTGAGAGTAGTTCCAATTTTTAATGAGAATGATGCCATAAGCACACGCAAGGCTCCTTACGAGGTACTTTTTTTGTTATTTTTTAGGAGTGAAGTACATTTGCAAGCACATTTTATTCTTGAATCTTGACTCAAATGGACAATCTTGTCATCAGGATTCAACAGGAATATTTTGGGACAATGATAGCTTGGCTGGCCTATTGGCGGTGGAATTGAAAGCAGATCTTCTTATTCTTATGAGCGATGTTGAAGGGCTATATAGTGGGCCACCAAATGAACCAGGTTCCAAGCTCATTCATACGTATATTAGGGAAAGACATGTTGATACAATTACATTTGGAGGAAAGTCTCGTGTTGGTCGAGGTGGTATGACTGCCAAAGTTGGTGCTGCTTGGGCTGCTGCTAGTGCTGGAATTCCCGTTGTCATAACAAGGTATATTCTGGTAGTGGTTTGTTCAATAATGCTGAAAATAAAAAGAATCTTGCATTAGATGCATCATCAACTAGTAATAAGATGGCTTTTCAATGCTTGGGGTAAGGGTTTGCTGACTTTCTTGATGGAATTTCGAAGTGGATTTGCAGCTGATGGTGCATTGAAAGTGGTAGATGGTGAAAAAGTTGGGACATTGTTTCACAAGGATGCTCATTTATGGGGTCTAAAGAAGGAACAGAGTGCTCGGCAGATGGCAGTCGCTGCAAGAAATGCTAGTAGACAATTACAGGTTTGAGCACGCAGTTGGTATCACAAAAACTATAGAAATTTATATTTTCAGAAGTGTTATCAGTTTTTTTCTTTGGTTGTGTGTGCCTTTGTCCAAAGGATAGTGAACAAACAAAGGTGGAAGTTCTCCTCAATTTCACTCACTCTGGGGTCTCATGCCTCTTCCTGTTGTTTTCACAGAAACTATCTTCTGTTGACCGGAAACAAATATTACTTGATATTGCAAATGCATTAGAGGCAAATGAAGAGATGATCAGGCAGGAAAATTTACTTGATGTGCAAGATGCAGAAGAAGCTGGACTTCCAAAGCCTTTGATTTCCAGGCTGATGCTGAAGCCTGGCAAGGTAAAGTTGATTCATAGACATTGCGAGACTATGTTGGTGGTAGAATATGCTGCTGGATGTTTATGATTGTGCAATTCCATGTATGCAGATGAAAAGCTTGGCGAACTCTGTACGGACTCTGGCTTTGATGGATGAGCCAGTTGGAAAGATAATGAAGAAAACACAGGTTGGCCGTTGAGAGTCATTGTTTCATTTCTGGCCCCCCTTTTCCCTTCTCTCTCTCTCATGTGCGCCAGTGTGTTTGCCCTGCATCTGTATTTGCCTTGTACAATGTTCTCGCTGTGTCTGTAGCTGCCCTGTAGCCTTGCATCTCAGTGAGTGGGAGAAGGTGATTCTAGGCTTGCGAATACTGTCCATCTGAGCTTGCACTTCTCAGAAACAGTCAGGCAGGAGCAGTCATGCACGGACGGCAAGCTTAGCTAAGGGTCCTGTTCGTCTTGATGCTACCTGTGTAGTGGGTCTCTTATGCACACAAGTTCAGGGACCAGGGTTCTCACATCTCAGTCTCTCTCGTACAAACTTGGCCCCACTTCAACTTTCACCTCTTTTTCCCCCACTTCCCGTTTCTCTCTTCTGCATCTCCATCCGTCTCTGTAAGTAGTTGTGTTCTCCTTCTCTGTGCACCTGCATACCCCCCTCTCTCTCTCTCTCTCTCTCTCTCTCTCTCCCCCCCCCCCCCCCCCCCCCCTTCTCTCTACCTTCCGGGTTCCCTTCTACCGACTCTGTGCCTCTATTTCTATTTCATCTACATGCTTCTATCAGAGCCCCCCCCCCCCCCCCCCCCCCCCCCCCCTTCTCTCTCTCTCTCTCTCTCTCTCTCTCCCCGACTCTTCTATACTACAGCATGCACCCGATTTGTATGCCATCTTTGCCTGCAAGGCCTCACTCTCTTTCTTTCTTTCTCTCTCTCATTCTCTGTCTTTGGCTGTTGTATATATCTCAGGCCATATAAGCCGAACAGTCCTCAAAGAATCATTGTACACATTGTATTCCATGTTAGTTGCTGGAAAGAGCAACTTGGGCAAAGTGATTTCATGATGCCTTTGGATGAGATTTGGAATTTTGGAGCTTGGAGGGCACTGTTTGGTTCTGGATCAAAGGGTATGAAAGTCCAAGGGGGCTCCTTACCTTGAGTATTCGATCAAGTGGAAACACCGAATTAAGTTCGTTACAAGTTGGGAATCTCTTCGACTGTTGAAGAGTTGGTTCCATGGTATTATTACCGAGGAAGTTGAGGACATCAACTGAAAAAAGGGGGGAAGTGTAATGTCCCTGCTTCCTCATGATATCTGATGGGTGCTTGTAACTATGTGTTTTTGACCAAATGGGAAAGGATGCACTGGTTCATTTGTGCATATCCTTGTGTACACACACTTGGATGCGCTCTTATAGTGGAGTCACCCATGCATTTGTATTGGTGTGGGTGTGGTGGTATTGGACAACTACCCCTTGCAGTGACGGCCACTTGATTGTAGTTGCTGGCTCCCACATTAGGGGGGAGAGCCCATTAAGTTCTATGGGTCACGGGTGGGAGGCAAGCTTTATCTCCATCCTATGTCCTTACGCGTACAGCTTGTATCTTGTCTTGTTACTTAGGAGGTATCTCAGTCACCTCTCAGCTTACATCCATTTTAGATACAACCGCCATGAATAGCTTTTTTCCATACCAAGCATTCACATTGCACTAGATATGGGAAGCTGCATCAGAACAGGTGGTATGATGATGAGTGTAGAGAGCTTTACAAAGAGCTCAAATCGTGGAGATTACTTGGGGAAGAGAATTGGTACGATGATGAGTGTAGAGAGCTTTACAAAAAGCTCAAATGTCGGTGATTACTTTGGGAAGACAAGTGGTATGATGATGAGCGCAGAGATTTTTACAAAGAGATCAACTCGTGAAGATCACTTGGAAAGTTGTACAAAGGCCCATAGATGGCTCATGACTTATGTTCATGAGCCAAGGTTGTGATATTGCTTGAAGGTGGAGGATGAGAGCCAAGACTACATATGCCCATTGAGGGTCCCAACATTTGGCATGCATATACAAAGAGATTATATCAAATACTCAGAACAGCCACCCATTCCCGCCTCATATACCCTGTGATCTTCGATCAGAGTCCTTTACCAGCAAATGATTACTCGGGCGATCAGAAAATGAACCACAACATAGAAGATCAGCCAACCATACCGGTTGACAGGCAATGCTCAAAATCAGAAGTCCCTTCTCCTCATGATTTCTTTCCTCTTTAATTGCCCTGGCTGAGGGGTTTCCACTACAGTGGACTATGCATACTGTGACCCCTATACACGAAGGGGGAGATTGTATGGACTCAAGCACCTTTAGGACCAGCATGGAGTACCTATAGGACCATTGTGCTTGGAGCAGTCATTGAGGCAGAGAGTAGTGGCTATGTTGAGAGAGGACTTGGCGCACCTGAACCTGCTGATTGCGGACCAACTCTCCCTATTATTGACCACATTTTTACTTGAGATATCTGATAGATCAAGCAAGAGTGCGGAAACACAGATTTTATTGCTGTTTTGAGGTTTTCACAAAGCTTTTGAACATGGTCCCTAAAGAGAGAGAGGGAGAGACTTTCAGAGAGTACAGAATTTCCAGGTTTCAGATGAAATGTTTGGGCAAGGATGCCCACTTTCACCAATTACTTTTTGGCATATATATTGATTAGATCAAGAACTAAATCATGAAATAAGATGGCGGTGATCCTATGATAGCTGACATCCAGGTATACATTATGCTATATGCTGATCATTGATGCGAATGTAATAATATCTAAGTCTGAGGCAGGACAACAGTCTCATCTGTTTGCTCTATGTGAGTTCTGCTTATGACACGGGCCTGTGGTGGACCTAAATAAAAATGAGAACTGGATGAGAGTCTCATCTGTATACTCTAGGCAAGTTCTGTTTGGGTGTGTGGTGAAGTTGAACAGTTGAACCTAGGTATATCTTTTACAGCCCAGCTTAGGTTAGATGCATTGGAAAACAATGTCAGAATGCTCAAAATTACCAAAAATTCCACTAACCCTAATTTTTGGTACTTAGTCGAAATTTGGTCAAAGATGGTCAAAAAGTTCGATGGCATTGGAAATGTACTCATGGAGAGCTTTCTATTAACCCCTCACCATCTGACATCAGAAAGTCAACCAAAACTCAAACCCTAATTCTGCTTTCCTATGCTTTTCACATTAAAATTAATACACATTGTAAATTGACATTTTGCATTTATTAGCATGTGTAGTAGCGTAAGGCATTAAGCTGCTGCATTTTTATAATTGTCTTCGCACGTCTCTATATTGTCATTTATCTCTCTTGATCAAGTTAAGGTGTGTAATGTGCTTAAGGCCAGGTGTTGGAAAGATCTTGGATTCAAGTTTCAACCTCTGATCATTTTTTGGGCTTACCACACTTACCAACAAAATGCACACTTAGGGTCGCTGGAGGACAAGTTGACATGATTGGCTCATGTGTATCTGAGGGTTCTGTGATTGTATGACTGGGTAGATACCCACATGATTGTATGAATGTCTCAGTGGCTAATTTTGATCCCTCGAAGATGTTAATGGATCTTTCTCTATTCCTTTATATATTCCCCCTCCCCTTCCCGTATTTTCCTTCTCTGTCTCTGTCTCTCTCTCTCTCTCTCTCTCTCTCTCTCACACACACACACACACACACACACACACACACACACACACACACACAGACACGTGGGTGCACACACACGCACACCAACCCCCCCCCCCCCCCCCCCCCCCCCCCCCCCTCCCCCCCCCCTTTTTTCTCTCTCTCTCTCACTGTCTTTCTTTTCCCATGTTTAGGTAGCAGAGGACCTTATTCTTGAGAAGGTATCTTCTCCCTTGGGCGTTCTTCTTATAATTTTTGAGTCACGGCCTGATGCTCTTGTTCAGGTGACAGTTCATCTTCCAAGCAGATGTATCTAAGAATACTCAAACCTTATGTCAATCTCATCAAACTTCTCTTTCTTTTTCCCAAAACACATGATTTCAGATTGCAGCACTCTCAGTTCGCAGTGGCAATGGTCTTCTTCTGAAGGGAGGAAAGGAGGCGGCTCGTTCCAATGCAATATTGCATAAGGTATTAGGATTGAAACTTGTTAGCACAATGTTTCATGTCATGGAAATTTCATGTCTCAATATGCATGTGCACCTGGAAACAGGTCATTACAGAGGCAGTTCCAAAACATGTTGGGAAAGAGCTGATTGGCCTTGTAACGTCAAGGGATGATATTCCAGATCTTTTGAAGGTAAAGATATATTTTAGAAAATGAACTGAATACTCCATCTGCAATTCAGAGATAATAATTGGTGTTCCTGAATTTCAGCTTGATGATGTGATTGATCTTGTTATCCCAAGGGGAAGCAATAAGCTAGTTTCACAAATAAAAGAGTCCACAAAGATTCCTGTCCTTGGCCATGCTGGTATTCACTTCTTATCAATCTCTTCCAAATAACATGCAAGTTTGTGATTGAGGTGCCAATATAGTATTGAATTGCCGACCTAACAGCTTGCTTTATCTTGTGTGGCTGAACTGACATTGATGCAGATGGAGTCTGCCATGTTTATGTGGACAAAGATGCAAACTTGGATGAGGCCAAACAGATTGTTTTGGATGCCAAGCTTGATTATCCAGCTGCATGCAATGCAATGGTCAGTGTGGTTTGTTGTGAGAGTCGGATACTCTAAATTTTAAAACATATTAAATGTGTATTCTTAGAAATCTGCTGCATCATTATCATAAATTAACTGATACTTTGCTGTTGAATTTGAGTCAATTTGACTTTGTTTCATTCAGGAAACACTTCTTGTCCATGAAGCTTTAGTACAATCGGGTGGCCTTTCAGAGCTTGCAAGTGCATTGCGCTCCAAAGGTGAAGAATCAGTTAACTGTTTGATAGGATTTCTTTTGTTTTGTGATGCCCATATTGGTTAACTGGAAGAAGTTTTTGTTTTCTGCAGGCGTTGAGCTCTATGGAGGCATGGAAGCTTCAGAGCTGTTGAAAATTCCACAAGTCGTAGATTTTCATCACGAATACAGTGGTTTGGCATGCTCAGTGGAAATTGTCAAAGATGTTCATGCAGCAATCGAACACATCCATCGATATGGGAGGTATAAGTTTTGAAATTTGTGCTCATGGTAAGTTTTTAGCATACCCTCTTTATGACATCTGTGAGCTATTCCAGTGCGCATACAGACAGCATTGTTACAGAGAACACTGCTACAGCTGAGCTCTTTCTAACTCAATTGGATAGGTGAGGTTCACCTATTTGGCAGTTGACTGTTTAGATGTTTTGGTGCCCCCCAACAACACGCGCACATGCACAGGTGGATGTGAGGAGTGCATAGGCACAGGTGCAGGGACACATGCACGTGTGTGTGCTCGCATGCTCCCGCCCACGTTCTCGCCCACGCTCTCGCCCACGCTCTCTCACTCTCTCTCTCTCTCTCTCTCTCTCTCTCTCTCTCACACACACACACACACACACACACACACACACACACACACACACACACACACACACACACACACACACACACACACACACACACACACACACTCTCTCTCTCTCTCACTCACTCTTTAAGACTCCCTCTCCCTCTCCCTCTCCCTCTCCCTCTCCCTCTCCCTCTCCCTCATGCCCACACCCTCACCCTCACCCTCACCCTCACCCTCACCCTCACCCTCACCCTCACCCTCACCCTCACCCTCACCCTCACCCTCATATGCTCACATATTCTCGCATACCCTCACCCCCACCCTTGTATGCTCACACATTCTTATATACTTATGCTCACACACACTCTCTCTCTGTGACATCTTCCTAGATTCACCACTTTGTAGCCTGTTGGTCTCATATGTCATTTTGGCCTTTTGCAGCTGCATTTCATTCATGTCATTTCTCACATTCTCTCTCTCTCTCTCTCTCTCACTCACTCTCTCTCACACACACACACACACACACACACACACACACACACACACACACACACACACACACACACACACACACACACACACACACACACACACACACACACACACACACACACACCCCCACCCTCCTCCCTTCCCCACACATGCGCGCACACAAAAAAAAAGACCATTACACACATCCTTTCACACAGTTGTATTTTCTTTGTGCATACAGTGCTGCAGTTTTTCACAATGCCAGCACCAGGTTTTCAGATGGGGCTCGATTTGGACTGGGTGCAGAGGTACACATTCATTGGCAAGGGGAGATGACTGATCATGCTCATAAGGTGGGGATATTATTTATTGCTAATCTGAATTTTGTAATGGCAAACAGGTTGGAATCAGCACCAGCAGGATTCATGCACGTGGTCCTGTCGGAGTTGAAGGCCTTCTGACCACAAAATGGTACACAATTCTTGATTTTGATGGCTCAGGTAGGTGGTCTATATAGATAACTGACATGTTGTGTTCATGTGATATTAGGGTACTTCATGGCAAGGGACAGATTGTGGATGGAGATAATGGTGTAGTCTATCAACATAAGGAGCTCCCTTGTGAGGGGATGACTCAAGCTGCAAAAGGATCCTTGTGTAACGGCTCTGCTCCAAAACTGAGCTGTAACGTAGCTGCTTAATTTTATGCTGCTTTTTCTCCTGGCATTTGAAGGTGCTCCTGGTTTTGAGGCAGATGGGCCATTTCTAGCGGGGTTAGCTTAGTCATTTTCTCTGGATGAGTGGGTGCTTTTGAAGGTTTGTAGTCGAGTATGTCTTGAAAAGCCACATGAAAGTGGCGATTCTGTTAGTGTGCTTTGAGGGTACCTTTGCGAATACAAAGGTCATTTTATTCACTGAGCCTCCATCGCTTCTATATGGCTCGACCACTAAAAGTGGAAATTCATGTCCTGCTTTCTGCTCTAAAGCTATTTAATAATCCATTCATATAATGGAAAAATCATAATGCTGGTGCTGAATGTTGGAATGTTGGTCCTAAATGTGATCATAATTGTTGATTGAGAACTATTTGTTTCGCAATTGACATCTAAAGATCTCAATACCTGCATCAGGAATGTCTGATTTATTCTTCACGCGATTTGTTCTTCTTGTGTTGATAAAGATGTCACAGGCGTTTAAGAGCTAGCACTTACATTGAATTCTTTCTAAAAACATGTTTAGTGAAAATATGAGTCACACATTTTTCTCCTCCATAAAGAGCATGTTTGAAACTTAGGATAGATTTGTTTCAGCAGGGAAGAATTCATTGAATACATGAATGCCATAGTTCTGAGTATTGCTCAACTCTTGTGATTGCTGAAGTTGGGCGGCAATTTCTTTTGACGTATGCAAGAACTGTAATACCAATAGGGCTTTGCTTCAGTTATCGTGTTTTGGTTCTTGATTTGTTTATGGGTGTTTGACAACATGGAAGACTTCCTATAGTATGACCGAGGCAGTGATTCAAATGTGTGGACCATTTTTCTGCACATCAAATCAATTGAGTGCCTAATGCATCTTTATATTTACTGTTCTCCTTCAGGAAAAAGTTATACTAATAGGTTATGGAAAAGGGTTTTATGTATTGTAGTTTCTTTCCACAGGACCTCATGCCAGATTTCTATTTAGGACATGAAAATTGTAAATTAGGTCCGAAGCTTTGATAACATCATCCATAGGTGCATGATGTGTGTAAGTTTTGTTCGGTTAAATGTTCTATCATCAAATGCATGAAAGAATGTCCAAAATCGTTTTTCTAAGGTTATGGAAAAGGGTGTATATTATTTTAGTTTCTTTTCCACTGAACCTTAGATTTTTAATTAGGAAATGTAAATAGTAAATTGCTTCTGAAGCTTCGATGGAACATCATCCATGGGTTCATGGTATATGTGTGAAGTTTTGTGAAATGCTCTTTTATCATCAAATGTATGTTTTTAAAGTCTTTCGGGAAGCATAGAATTTGTCCAAAATTATTTTTCTCCCATGAAGCCGCCTTGTCTTTTTATGAACAGCAGAGCGAATGCAGAAAGAAGTGCAGCCGATCAAATATGTACTATTCATTGACAAGAATGTATAATGAACTGCAACCTATTCAACCAACCCTATCGATTCACAAACATGTGTCAAAAAATTGTAAGAATGTTTGTCAAGTGCGTGATTCCAGATCATCAGTGAGAGAAATGCCCAATTTATTGTCAAGATTAAGATGTGGTTGTGCAAAACTCAATTTTAGGTCTTTTGACATTATGAACAAGTTTTATATTCATTAGAATGCATCTTTGTACCAGTGCAGATCACTGTGTCATGATTTTCGCCCCTTTATCTCTTTGGATATCTATCCAGCCTTCTGAGGTGCTTGTATGGGTTTCAACTTCCACATGGGCATCATATTGTGCTCAAGTGTAAACGGAGCAGCAGTCTTCTCAGGATCCATGCGATGGCCAAATAATGATGTTGTAGGGTAAGCCTCCATAATTAAGGATTGAAAAGGCCTTTGAATTTTCAAGTAATGTCTGTCTGCTTGATATCTATTCATTCCTAGGTGCTTGGATGAGTTGTGCTTGTGCATCAAATTTGGTGCAACTTCAAGAGAAGTTATCCCTGAGCCATGTGATGCCCGAACAGTCTAATCACATGAAACGAACAAGATGTTTTTTACTGTTTTGGTCCTATTGATGGTATTGATGTCAATGACAAACACATTTCTCCTAGCCTACCTTTGGTTTCAGTTGGTCGTCAGCCTACCTTTGGGCTCAGTTGGTCATCAGTTTTGGTTGTGGAGGTAGATGCTTGGTCATGGGAATGTCTCCTATCCTTTACAAGTGTCTAGGTGGTCGATGAAAAGAAGTGGAAGAATGAGAAAATGAGAATGTGCTTGTCATTATCCCGATTGTGATTATTGAAGGACAATTCCCACTGGAGGACTATTCACAATTCCAACTCAAAATAAGAATGTGTTTGTCATATCCTGATTGCAGTAAAAAATTGACATTTTAGAAGATCTTGATGTTTCATAGGCCTTGGATATTTATTGCAGATTTCATATCCTTGTTATTTTTTGGATAGCCTTATGCTTGGAGGGCTAAATACAAGGGAAAATCCAGTTTGATGCTTGGAAGTTCTTGGCTTGAATACTGGATTTTGAAAGAGAATTCAAACGTCAAAAGGAATAGGCCATGACCTTTTACACTAGAAGCCCAAATGGCATCATCAACTATAATATGTTGAAAGTGGAATGCAAAACAGTCCAATGTGGTGAAAAATTACTGTTGATAGTGTGATGGAAAGGGTAAAATAAGAATATAGGAATTGAGATCAAACTTTTGACAAGTAGTTTTTGGGAATGTGGCGTGATTGACAAAAGAATATTGGCAAGTAGTTCTTGGGAATGTGGCGTGATTGGCAAAAGAATATTGGCAATAAGGGTGGTGCCATGTGATATATTTTTAAAACAAGTGAGAATTTCGTCAACCTAGTTTGAAATCATCAGGTTGGCTTTTCAAGAAATGATAGATACAGTGAAACAACTAATCCAACGGATAATTGTGACATGCAAAGAATGAAAATGGCCAAACAAAGAATATATACGATTGGATTTTTAGTTGGTTGAACTTTAAATTTAATCAGTAGTCATGCCAAAAATAAAAGATCAATATAGTATGCCATGCAAAAAATAAAAATGATCAAATAAAGTATACACAGGCGGCCAAAATCAAATGGAAATGATGGTGCTAATGTAAGAAGTAAATATGCAACTCTTTGAGCACTCAGATTTTAAGGTTCCCACGTAAGGAGAGCCTTGTGAGCACATAATGGAGATCCTAGTTTGGATATTGGATTTGAGTATGCATGGTTATGAGATGGTGAAATTCTAGGTAAATATCCCATATCTACATAGTGTTTGGTAGGGATGGGTTGGAGTGCTTTGGTCATCAAACCCCACGACCCAATGATAGATGGAGTATTCCCTTTTCCAATACTCATGTAAGTTGAGGATGACAAGTAAGACTTATGATAGGTCGTGCTGAACTTATTACAACCTATATAACCATGATGCCCTTTGTCAAACTATGTAAAGCAAAAGTATGAGTGAAAGTCTTGCATCCTTATCTAGTATTGGTCATGGAATAGCCAACTTCTTTAACAATATAGCAAGTCAACTTGCTGTTGCAAGTATAATACTTTAGCTATTGTGTTTGCTTTTGCATTCATCAAGGATCAACTTGATGATGTAACTTACCTACCATTAGAAAGTTTCAAATGCCTACCATCTTTGTCTTATATGAGCTTTTATATGTGATCCTTGTAGAGGACCACAATGAAACTTCTACTCTAGGCCCTACTAACTTTGGGAAACTTGTTCAACCGAAATTTGTAGGTGAAGAATAAATATACACATGTTCTTTGCATGATTTTAACTAGCTATATAGCGTAGTATTTACTTTGGTACAACACAATTCCAGCGTTGCAAAGACCAAGAGAAACTCGAAATGCCAACATGAAACTCTCGAACAAACAAGGACTTAACTATGGAAACAAACAAATTGCTGCATAAAAAACTTATTGATGGAGATGTAGAAGAATCTTAATTACTTGGATAGGAAATTGTGAACCCGAATACTGGGGATCTAGATGACCTTAAGCAACAAACAAATTGTTGCTTAAAAAACTTATTGATGGAGATGTAGAAGAATCTTAATTACTTGGATGGGAAATTGTGAACCCGAATATTGGGGATCTAGATGACCTTAAGCAAGATGCACTTATGTTCTTTTGCCAAAAGGTGGTGGTTTCCTTTGTTGCTTGCCCTTCATCTCACTTTGAGTTTTCCAAGAAACAAAAGGAACCTTCTAGAGAAGGGCAAGCATTAAAGGAATCCTTTTCCATGTGAAATGCCTATCATGTAGAAGGTTCTCTGGAGTTCATGTTCATGTGAAGTGCAAGGGTGAATACTATGCCATTTGGAGGACCTTCATATTAAATGTTGAATTTGAACATTTTTAATAGAGAGATGTGGGTGTGTTCTCTTTGAATCAAAGATTATGTTCTTGGGAAGCTCAAATAGAGGCATTAATAGGTACAAAATGAGGGGGGAAAGGAGCCAAAAAATCTTCACAAAGAACCAGAAAAGAAAATTTGTCTCATGTGAATTTGATTGCTACTTGAACAGAATGACATCCAATGCCTATTCCACAAAAATATGGGGTTGTGCAAAGGAGGAGTTGCAGTTTAGTAGAAATTGCTTCATGTATGTTGAAGGTAAGAAGCTCCCATTTTTTCATAGATAATGCCCACAACTCTCCAGATTCTTAATTAGAGTTACACAAAGGCTTTGCAAGGACACCTTTTTATATATAATATGGCAAGAATCATTCCGTCTCACATTCTAGATATCTAAAAACGACTTTTATTTCCATTTTTTCGAGATGTGAGGATGACCAAGATTGAATCTAAGAGCAAGAAATCTATGTTCTTAGGACTTGTGAAAAATCCAAGGGCTATCAATTGTATGATCTGTAGACAAAGAAGATGGTTGTTAATTGCAATGTGATGTTTGATGAATGGTTGCATCCAATGTGAGGATCCATTTATTTTATCATCAACGAAACAAGTAGCTTTATTCCACCCAAGCACTAGTTTTAACTAATTAGGAGGGGATTGATATTCTTTTAACATCTCAAATTTTGATACTTTCATCAGATTTGCCACTTCCATGGCGGGCTAGATGACTCTTTAATTAGTAGAAACTAATTCCTACCATCCAAGCAGAGCAACGACTTGTAAATGACTTAAGGAGATCAGAGAGAATGCATGAACAACTTTGGAATGCAAATCAATTTGTGAATGTGGTATTAATTGTTTCGTTCATGAAGGTCAAGGATCTTGCAACTAATGTTGCAAATTAGTTTTGTGAACATGGCACTAATGTTTGTGGTTATGAAGGCATTAATGTCTAGCAATGGTAGATCCTCATTGGTCTATGATGAGAAAGAAAAATATCGACAACGTTGAATGAATCGGTACTTGGTACCTTGTGGATCCACCCAAGGATCATAAGGTCATTGATTCAAAGTGTATATGGAAGAAATAGTGTAAATATGATGGATTATTTGAAAAGTGCAAAAGATGATATGTTGCATGATGATATTTTCAAGTAAAGGCTTTTGAATTTGAAGATCTAAGTCCATCATCATTTAAGACACCACATTCAAAAGAAAAATTATGTGGATCAAAATAGAAATTATCTAGGTTTAACATGTTCCTAGAGCATTGTGGCAAATGATATATAAACTCTTTTGGAAGAACAATGTATCTAGAAATACCTCTAATGAAAATCTTTATATGTACATGCATGATGACAATTGTGTGATAGTGATTATCTATGTTGACAATCTCATTGTCACATGAAGCAATTTAGAAATGTTGTAGAGGATTCAATAATTGTTAAAGTCCAATTTTGAGATTATGAATTTTGTTTGACATTGAAGTCTACAAGGATGAAGGTAAAATTGTCATATACAACAAAGTTATGTTCGAAGTATTCTCAAGGCACTTAAGATAGAGGACTACAAGTTTGTCGCCACACTAATGGATGTAGATGCAAGACTTCCATTATACGATACACCAATTCTCGTGGATGAAAAGTACAAATTTTTTAATCTTTTTGTGTGACATTAGATGGTATCTAAGTGCTCTAATGGGACTCTTGAGTCGCATTTCAAATTAGCTCGAGAAAAATAACTCACATAGTTCTGAGAAGGAACATAAACTTTGACATATTCTATGGTGAAGGAAAGACTGCTCGATTTTCTGACTCAAATTGAGGAGAGAATGATCATAAAAATCAATTTGTAGATATTAATCTACATTTGGATATAGGATTCTATTTGAGCTCCGTAAAATATTGAAGTCAAGCACAACACAACATGTTTTGCTACAAGATAGTGTGGTTGAGAAGCATCCAAATAGATATGGGATTTTTAGTGTCAAATTGATTATGACGAATTATGACAATGGAAGTTTCATAGTGTTAAAAAAGAACCTTATTTTCATTCGTATGCAAAAGTTGAATATTGCTATCTTTGAGAGTTGAATGAAGATCTAGTAGTCAAATTATAATACGTGCATACTAAGGATAATTGTGTAGACATATTTACCAAGGATTCAATGACTGTTTAGCTACTGCATTAGATACATGAACTTAGGGTTGGTCCACCATCTTTGTTGTTCATCTTTGTTGGATATGGATGAGGGGTGCTAGAAGTAAATATCCACCTCTTAGATGTATTTATGCATGCATCAAAATTTTGAAACATAAGCTTATAGATGAGGACATTAGATGTCATTGTGTATGGTTAGCAGATGATGAGATATTAGATAATGATCACATATCTATTTTACATGGGCTGGAGGGTTTTCTCTAATTTGTAGAAGTTGAGATAATGCCTTGATTGCGGGGTGTTCTTGAACCCTATGAGAAGGTTTAGGGGTAGGACCCCATGTCTTGATGATAAAGAGATTATTCCCAAAATGCTTTCTATCAACTATAGTCTTGTATAAATTTGGGATGACTTATTAGGACCTATGATATGTCAGCCTAACCCTATTGCAACCTACATAATAAAGCGCCCCCCTTATTTTCTAGCCATTAAGCATCTATTTAGGTTATCATAGAAGCTCTCTAGAACATACAAGAGTTGTCACAATGTAACCAATCTACATTCTAGTTGTATTTTCCTACTTCTTCTCTCTCTCTTTATCCTTTTACAAATAGTAGAGTCAAGTCTAGATTAAGACCATGACAAAGAATAACTTCACCAAGCACAAATTTTCATTTAGATATGTGGATTTAATGGATCTCAAAACCTTGATCTTGTTTCGTCATGGACAATGGCACAATGGATCTCCTTTGAATGAAGAACCATGAATAAGAAATAACTTGTGGGCCTCGAGATATAGGTATAACAAGAATCTTGATTGCAAGGCATCTGGGCTAGAATAACCTTTTTCATTCAATTGAGATAGATGAAAAAGATAAATAATGTACATGTTGATAAGAGAAAAGAGAGATACCTTGATGAATGAAGCTTTGATTTTCCCCCTTGGAGGTCATAGTTTTGTGGTTGAGGGGTGTGCATGAGGGTGTGATGGTGTTGTTGGGTGGAATGGGAGTAGGGTTTGCATTGAAGGAGTACCTTGAGTTCTCATGCAGGTGGAGACCCATAGGTGATTTTAGCTTTGGTGTCTCCTTGTTCAAGGGTGTTCCCTCTAAGGTGATTGGAGGGCAAGCAAAACTATGGTGGTTGAAGTTCTTGTTTTTGGTGGTCCTTTTCATGAAGATGAAAAAATTTTAATTTTAGGGGGTTTTTGAAGCTTTGGGATGACTTTGTGAAGGATTACATGCAAGGTTTTTTTTTGGTTTTCCCTGAGAATTTATGGAGTGGCACCTTTGAGATATGGTTGGCTACTAAAACATATAGTGAAGGGAGAACTTCATGTAGAAGTGCAAAGCTTTCATGAGGAGGCTTTGTTTTCTTGTGCTACATGATGGGTTGTCCTTTTTTCCAACAATTTTTGAGGTGGTCTTTTTTTTCCAATAATTCATAGGGACACCTTTTTTTCCAATGCTTCATGGTGAAGTTTCATTTTCTTTAAGCTTGAGATCTTATCTCCAATGATTTGAATTCCAATGCAAAGCTTTTGTGAGGCCTTTCCAATGCTTCCTTGTTATCTTTTTTTCAATGCTCCATGATGAAACGATTGTTTTTTTTGTTTTCTTTGGTTCTTGCCTTTGGTTTCCTTCCCTTTTGGGCATTTTGGTGCTTCCCTTTGAGGTTGTGATGGCGTTTGACTTCTTTTGTTGCACCTTGAGTTTCTTGTGTCCCTTTGTGGTTGTTTAACTTGAGCCTTTTGGATTATTTTGTTTGGGCTCTCCATTTGGTCTCCATGTGCCTTGAGCTCAAAGTGTTTGGTTCCCATTCTTTTTCGAGGGTTTCCCAACTCAAAGATTGACATGATGCTCCCTTCTTTTTTTGTAGGTGTCCATGTATCCTTTGGTTGCTTTGGTTTTACTCTCACTATTTATTGGGATTTGACTTAGCATGTGTGGCTTGATGACTTGCCCTTCATTATTATTTAACAATCTAAAGCCCACTTTGGGATAGGTGGACATGGAGATGGAAACTTCTCCCTTGCACCCTACGAGCAACACCCCCATTTGTTCCCTTGCCCAAACGATGAAATTAGAAGAATTAAATATGATAAAAAAAATCAATTTCTTTCGCATAGATTTTGGCCCTCATCTTCCCTCACATGTCCTTTAAATGTTTCTTAATAAAGAATGATTTCCCTAGGGAATCCTTGTAAGTGTCAAGTCATCTTGACAACATGTGTTTGATGGTCATTGGAGATGAAATAATGGTGTTCTAGGCCTTCCAATTGGGAACATGGAAGATCTCTATAATTATAATGTGCCTTTCCACGTGGTTTTTGGAACTCACCCTAAATAATTCCAAGGCAACCAAGTTTCCCTATCTCGTGCAAACGCCAAAATCTTCCCTTCCTTTTGTACAAGTCCATCAAGTAGACATTGTCATTTGTAGGACATCCAATAACAAAAAAAGGCAACATTGGGGGTTTAATCTATGATGGATCATCACACTTATTTGACACTTGCTAACATATACAAATGTATGTTGAAGTAGATTTAAGTAAAGAATGAAGAAAGGTTATCCAAATTGAAATAGGACCTAGTGAAGTCATGGGCCAAGAACATATTGAATCCATGTTTAAAAGTTGTGGAGGTCCAAGTCTTCATATCAAGCAATGTCCTTTTAAAATGAAATCCAATTCCAACAAGATTGTTGAAAAGAGAAGAAGTATTTTCCACGAGGAAGGAGACAAGGAAGAGAGCTCACACACACACTCTCTCACAATCAAAGAGAAGCACACACTTAGATTGAGGCAAGGAAGAATGATCTTCTTCTTCTTCTATTACATAAAAAGGAATGTACAAGAATGATCTAAAACAAGAATACAACTACTGCAATATATGAAGACCAGTACACAAGGAAAAACCTAATGTCCACGAATGAGTGAGCTGGCAAGAAACAAATGTGCCATCACTCTCGGTAGATAAATCTAATAAAGCTCAATGAAGTTTCCTTGACATATATTGGCATGACCACTATACATGTCGAAGAAATGAAATAGTAATGCGTGTCATCCTGGATCATCACATGTTGAGCTTGATATCTCAACACTCCCCCTCAAGCTCAATGCCATGTCGTCTAATCCAAGCATCTTCCGAAACTTCTTCAGCTTCTCTGCTCCAAGTGCTTTAGTGAAGATCTCAACAACATGCTCATCTGTTCTCACATAAACAAGATCAATATCACCTGCTAATACCTTCTCTCTGATGAAGTGATAATGTACCTCGATATGCTTTGTTCTAGCATGAAAAACAGGGTTCCGTATTAACTGTATGCTGCTAAGATTATCACAATAGATGGTGATAGGCTTTTGCACTTCCACACCTAAATCTACAAGTAGCATCTCCAACCATGATGCCTCACATGCTGCCATTGCAGCACCTCTATACTCAGCCTCTGTACTCGACAAAGCAACAGTGGGTTGCTTCTTGCTGCTCCATGTAATAGCTGCACCTCCAAGTGAGAATAGAAAGCCACTAATAGATCTTCTATCTAGAATACTACCAGCCCAATATGCATCGGTGTATCCATGAACCTGCAAATCTACACCAGGTTCATAAAAAAATGCATAATCCAAAGTAGCACTCACATATCGTAGAGTGCGCCTCAAAGCATCCAAATGTGGCCTTTAAGAAGTTGAGGAAGAATCTGCAAATTTGCAAAGCCAGGTGGTCGAATTTTAAATCTCCAAGGAAAAACATTGGGAACCTGCATAAACTGACTTTCAAGTCCAATAGTATATCTTAGATCAGGCCTTCTAATTGTGAGATATATAAGATTTCCACAATTTTCTTGTACATAGTAGCATTTTCCAATGCTTCACCTGATGTAGTATCCAACTTCAAATTCTAATATAATGGCATAGAAATTGGCTTACAATCAGCCATACCATACTTTTGGAGCATATTCAAGGTATATTGCCTTTGCAACATCCATATGCCTGTTTCTATATGTATGAACTCAATGCCCAAGAAGTAGCACAACACACCAAGATCTTTCATGTCAAATTCCTGCATAAGAAGTTGCTTTACCTCTTTAATGATTTCTTCATTATCACCACCTACAATCAGGTCATCAACATAAATAGCCACAATTGTGATGCCATCATTACCCTTCCTTGCATATAGTGAATGATCTGCACCACACATAGAAAACCCAATGGTGGTTAAGTAATCAGCAATCCTTGCATGCCATGCACGAGGAGCTTGCTTCAGCCCATACAAAGCCTTTTGCAACCTGCAAACATATTTTGGATGCTTTGAATCTTCATTTCCTTGTGGCTGATCCATGTATATCTGTAACTCACCATGTACAAAATCATTCTTCACATCCATCTGATGCAAAGTCCACCCTTTTGCTGTAGCTAATGCAACAAGTGTTCTGACAGTAGACATTTTAGCTACATGTCTGAATGTTTCCTCATAATCAATGCCATAAGTTTGTGCATATCCTTTTGCTACCAAACGTGCTTTATACTTGCTTATGCTACCACCAACATTGTGCTTTACCTTGTAAACCCACTTGCAGCCTATGGGTTTCTTTCCTTGTGGCAATGGAACAAGCTTCCATGTTTCGTTTCCATAAAGTGCAACCATCTCCTCATCCATAGCTTTTTCCCAAATGCATTTCCAATTGCATCTTCAAAACAAGAAGGTTCAACATCTTGTATTACCTTTTTCCTGTAGACACAATGACGAGCCATGTAGCTATCATATGTCAATCGTTGCACTGAATTCCGTATCCTCCCAGATCTTCTTGGTCCTAGGTCACTTCTCCTTGTATCATCTGCATGTGCCTTTCTTAATCTTGGAGTCTTCACAGAGGGCAATCCAAGTTCCTCATCAAGATTCTTTTTTGTACCACTTGAATCTCCATCAACGTCTTCAAAACGTGCACATGCTTTATGATGAGCAAAAATCTTTTCTTTACCTTTCTTGGATGTATTTAATGAATTTGCTGGACTGAAATTTCCATGCAATCTTCCACTCCATGGATTTGAGTTGGAATTATTGATTGGTGATGCCTCCGGTCCACTCAAAGCTTGAGATTCTGCACTTGATTTTTCAGCATTTTCTTCGTCGTTTGGTTCAAGATTCAGTTCTTCGTTAACATCTGCATAGAAGCTTGAAATTTCATCAAATACCACATCTCTGCTCACTTTCACCTATCATGTGAGTGCGTTATAACATTTATATCCCTTTTGCTCAAGGGAGTATCCAATGAAGACACACTTTTCTGCTTTTGGATCAAGCTTCATCCTCAATTCATCTAGAACATGTACATATGCGATACAACAAAAAACTTTTAGATGTGATAAGTTTGGCTTTTTACCTGTAAACTTCTCTTCAGGTGTAACTTGATGTACAACAGCAGTCGGAGTTCTGTTCATGATGTATACAACAATATGAACACCTTCTACCCAATAACAATGAGGCATATTCTTCTTAGCCATCAAGGCTCTTGCTATTTCTGCAATATGTCTATTTTTGCATTCAGTAATGCCATTCTATTGTGGTGTGTACCTACATGAAAATTGATGTCGAATTCCATGAGTTTTTAGAAAATTCTGAACTCATTTGACATGTATTCACCTCCTCGATCAGACCTTAATGTCTGAATATACTTTCCTATCAACTTTTCCACCATAGAATCAAAATTTTGGAAGTGAGTGAGCACCTCACTCTTCTCTTTCATGAAATATACCCAGACTTTTCGTGTATGGTCATCAATGAAAGTGCCATAAAACCTGCAACTGCGCATAGATGTGGTCTTTACAGGACCCCAAACATCTGTATGTACTATTTCTAGCACATTCTCACTAACATGCTTGTCATGTGGAAATGATGATCTTGATTGTTTACGAAATTGACATGCTGCACATACCTTTTGCATTTCTACAACTTTGAAATTTGGTAATCCATTGACAATCTCCTTTGACTGCATCAATTTGAGCCTTTGCAGATTTGCATGTCCAATTCGTTTGTGCCAAATCTCTATATCAACAATAACACCTGCACCTTTTGCAAACATGGCTGCATTCATTTCAGGAATTTTCACATTTAAGGTGAACATCCTACCCATTGTTTCCTTTGGCAATCAATTGACCATCCTTTTTGTACTCTTCTACATATAACCCATCAACATTGAACCTGACTTGTAATCTCTTGTCAACCATTTGTCCAACAAAAACTAGATTCTTTGTTATATTTGGAACATGCAGCACATCAACAAGATG
Organism: Ceratopteris richardii; assembly: GCA_020310875.1. Lineage (NCBI taxonomy): Eukaryota > Viridiplantae > Streptophyta > Polypodiopsida > Polypodiales > Pteridaceae > Ceratopteris > Ceratopteris richardii. The sequence goes on from CM035434.1 coordinate 99,878,319, forward strand.
TGTTACCTTCCCATCCTCCATAGACAATGCTATGTTTCCTGTATGCTCAATAGGATGTGATGTATCATCACCTGTTCCAACATATCGAGGAACTGGCAATTCCTGCAAACTACTAAACCATTCCGCATGATTGGTCATGTGATTTGAAGCACCTGAATCAACATACCAGACATTACCATTTGATTTTGAATTATCAGGAGACATCGTATTCATTATATGATGTTGAAACATGAACAACTTCTGAGAATCATCTGCACTTGTGGAAGCATAGTTGTTTTGTTGCCTTCTATTATTTTGGTTCTTCAACTTGCAATCACGTTCAAAGTGTCCAGGTTTACCACAATTCCAACATCCTTTACTGTCATTACTTGAATCATTTCTTTGGAAATTTCTATGACCTCTTTGGCTCCCCCTACCTTGAAACTATCCTCTTCCTCCTATATGATTTTGTTGTTGCCCTTGGTCTTGGTTATTGTGTCCTCTTCTGCTTCCAAATCCTTTGGCTCTGCCTCTTCCTCTTCCAGAGTAGAATACCTGCTCAGAACTGGTTTTTCCTTGGGAGTTTGAATCCTCACCAAGATTCTTTTCTTCAATAATGAGCATAGATACCAGATCAGCAAAATTTGGAATATTTTCCTTGGTCTATATAGAATTTATGAACTGCTTATATGCTGCTCCTAAACCACGAAGGCATACTTCCACCTTATCATCATCATCTACATTCACTCCAATAGCTACAAGTGATGCATATATGCTTTTGATTTTCAGGGTGTAGTCACTTATCAACATGCTCGTTTTCTCCAATGTATGCAACTCGTTCTTGAGTTGCAATTTTCGTGCCTTTTTGTTGGTCTCATACAATGTGACCAAACTATTCCAAGCCTTTTTCGGAGTCTTGACATCCTGTATGTGCCCAATCATGCTATCATGTATGCTAACAAATAGCCAATACATTACCTTTCATGCTCCTTGATTCCATTCTTCATACTCTCGTAACTGGTCTGTAGTACGATTCCTTTTTGGTAACTGTGGAGTGTTTTTGTTCTCTCCTTCGATGTACTTCCAGTAGCCTTTTCCCATCAGGAAATTCTTCATCATGAACCTCTAAGCATGGAAGTTTTTCTTGTTTAGCTTATCGCTCATAAGCGGACTCATTCCATCTGCGTTTGCCATTTCTGTAGCTATTCACAACACAACAAAACACTACAAGTAGCACTTCTGCTTGAACACTATTACACTATGACGTGACAGTTCAATCTCAAAAAAACATAGTTTTCATGTATCATCTGTACACGGAATCGCTTGAAATTCTAGATCTAGAATATATGAGTGTTGTCGAACACAATGCAAGTTATAGTTTTTGAAACTGACCTGGTTTTTCTATGGGCTCCACCTTGCGGGCTCAAAATGGAGGTCGAGATGGCTTCGAAACTTCGATCTGAGAAAAACAAGTGACCCTAAAGGGTTTACTCTCGAAAATATTGTGAGGTCTTCTACCTTCACGCCAATTTTTGTAGCAATCCGAGGTCGTTTGTGAATCGCACTTTCTCCATGCCTTGCCGCATACTCTTCACCACCGGCCTTCTTCGTGAGCTCTCTACACCCACACTGGCTCTGATACCATGTCATGAGGGAGGAGATAAGGAAGAGAGCTCACACACACTCTCTCACAATCAAAGAGAAGCACACACTCAGATTGAGGCAAGGAAGAATGATCTTCTTCTTCTTCTTCTTCTTCTTCTATTACATAAAAAGGAATGTACAAGAATGACCTAAAACAAGAATACAAACACTGCAATATATAAAGACCAGTACATAAGGAAAAACCTAATGTCCGCGAATGAGTGATGGCAAGAAACAAATGTGCCATCACTCTCGGTAGATAAATCTAATAAATCTCAATGAAGTGTCCGTGACATATACCGGCATGACCACTATACATGTCAGAGAAATGAAATAGTAATACGTGTCGTCCTGGAGCATCACATGTTGAGCTTGATATCTCAATAGTATTTAGATTAACATTTGTGTAGCCCTCCATTTTTTAAAGCTAATATTCCTCCAAAAATGACCTTTGCAATTGAAGTGATGACCACTCTACCAATTGAATAGAAGATGCAGCCTTAGAACATTGAAGAGTTTGAAGGATTCATGGTGGTTAATAGGAAAAAAAAGAACAATGAGAACCAAACGAAGGTCCCAAGATCTCTAGAAAGAACTAACAAACCACTTGGAAGAAAAGAAGACAATGACTTGGACTCCTTGGGGGGATTTTAAACAAGTGGAACATACAAAGGATTTAGATGGAGATAACTCCCAAGAAGACGTTCACTAGTAAAGCAGGCATGTAGATGCATATTCTCATATAACTTTTCTAGAAAGGCAATTATGGAAGAAGAGAGAGGAAAAGAAAGAAAACCCTCCCTAGTTAGGTCCTCAAATTTATTGAATACACTTTGCAAAATTTGGGTGCGAGCAAGTTTCCAAGAATAAAAAGAAGAAGAAAGAGGAGAATGAGAAAAGCACACCCACATTCTCAAGAAATAGTCATGAAGATCTTGTCATCTTATATTTTGATATTGAAAACTTTCAATAAATCCATAACATTAGTCAATGGGCAAGAGACAATAGCTGAAACCCAAACTTCATTTTCTTACAAGAGATGAAGATCAACAAATAATGATAATATGATTAGCAACCCATCATCTCTAAAAAAATGCCACATGCCACATGGAAAACCCCACATCCTTGGGGTGCAGATGTGATTGTTAACATCACTATTGAATTCCTTCATGGACCATCATATTGTTGTTTGGTTTTGAGTCCCACAACTTGAGGAGTCCATAGTAGTTTGTATGGGGACTAGATAATTGGGGTAGGTTAGAATACCTATAGTTACTTGATCCCATTCAACTTCTTCTGCACAAGGGTTCGAAAGGTCAGACACTTCTTATGAAAGTGTGCTTTCCTATCAGAAACAAATGATTCACCTCCTTTGCTCCCATAAATGGTTGCAATAGTGGGTCTTGCTCCAAATAGTGGAGGGAAGACCCAAAATATATTAGTTGTTCCTTCTTTCAAGTATATCTTAATCAAATAATTCTTGAGGATTCTTATCTCCTCATCGCCATGGATTTTCCTTTGGGATTAGAGCCTCTCTGTTACCATCTAGATTGTTTTGGTTGGACCTCATTTACTACTTCAAAAAACTCATTAGTCTTCTCAAGATGGTTTTTCACTATATTACTTCCCCATCTTAGCCATATACTACCAACTTCAAACTTTGTTGTTGGTCTAGAAATCACTTTGTTCCCATGAGTCCCTCCAAGAATCACCTGACTAGTTGAGTCTATCTAAGTAGATGGATGCGACAAGAGAATTCATCGACACATACTGCAAGGATGTTTGACACTATCCTTCAATCATGGACATAACATCCACGCTCAAACCAACCCTATGGATATCCTTAGAGAAGATAATATCTTCTAATTCGACAAAGTCTTGTTTACTATAGGAATCATGATAGGAGGTTTGTCGCTCCGATTGGTGGTGCTCTCATTTGAGGATATCACTCCTCCAAATCCCAAGCACTGAACTAGATTGTAAGTGCATATATCTAAGATTCCTACCCTCTTAGGCTACCCCCTTTGGATGAAAATATGAAAAGAACAAATATGGTCAAATTTTAAAAAATGTACTAATTTAAGAAAATGTACTATTAACAAGATGATGGCATTGTCCGCTTATGCACTCTCAAGGTAGAGATTAAATAGTGATCTAGACAACTCTAGATAGGAGATTACAAGATAGAGATATGGTGTATCAATTCAATGTCTCATCTAGTTTAGAAGTCATGTATATTTATAGGCTGATGGAGAGGTGTGGCCTTTTATGATGGCTAGACACCCCCTGTTAAAATTTTATACGCTCCCAATTACACCCTTTCTACATGGAGAACCTTATAAATACTCCTCGATCATTTTTCCCCTACTATCTTTTTGTGCGCAGTTCTCCTTGGGAAGAAAGGATCGAAGATTGCATCAATAATTCAATGAACTACAAAATGAAAATCATGAATTATGGGTACTAAAGAACGTTGTGGAAGGTCATGGAATAAGCATAAAGAGTAATCCAATCATAGGGAAGGCAAATTATAAACCTACAAAATGCTATTAAGAAAAGCAAAGAAGGTTACATGATGTTAGAGTAGAAGGATAGAAATTAGAAGAGCATATAAAAACACTAAATGCGTTTGTTGAGGCAAAGAAAAAAGAAATAAACGACTTGTACCCAAAATGAGCCAAGTAATGGGATACAATTTGTAAACTATTGTGGAACTACAAGAGAAGATTGCGGAAGCTGAAGTGAAAGTGGTTATATTCAAGCTAAAATTACTAAGGAATGTACAAAGCAATGGTGAACATCCGATTGGGGTAAAAGACCAATTAACTAAAGAACTCTTAGTCCATCACAGCATGCTAGTAGAATCTTTTTTTTAATAAAAAATTCCTCATTATAATTTTTGCTATTAACCTTGTAAAATCCATCTTGGATCTATAAATTGTCTTTTTAGTGGCCTAACACAACTTATTTGTACTTAGAAACTCATAAACAACCTTAGCTAGTATAGAAAACACTTGTAGCATACACAAAATAACACATGTATTTTGATAGGCTGAAGTTACTGATCCCACAATACAAAATTGATGAGTTCTATCTAAGAATTGCATATATATCAAAAATAGCAATGCAAGGGAGAGAGGGAGGGAGAGAGAGAGAGAGAGAGAGAGAGAGAGAGAGAGAGAGAGAGAGAGAGAGAGAGAGAGAGAGAGAGAGAGAGAGAGAGAGAGAGAGAGAGAGAGAGAGAGAGAGAGAGAGAGAGAGAGAGAGAGAGAGAGAGAGAGAGAGAGAGAGAGAGAGAGAGAGAGAGCAAGAAGTGTGGAACTTATGGAGTAAAGTTTTTGTAGAATACACAAAATTAGAGAAGTCAAGCTAGAGTGATAGATAGTTGTAGAAGCATATATGCCTAGTCTGAGTGATCCCAGATTTCTTATTGAGCACCTTATGTGAATGGAAGCATAGCCATCTAGTGTAATCTTCTCTTGATAATATTACTTCGATCTATGATTCATGTTCAATCTTTTGAATATAGTCCTTCCAATTGTTGTTTCTTAGGCTTTTAATCCTTGTTAGTCATTTAGAGTCACAATTATTTAGTGGAAGTAAGTTTTTATGAGTGATTCACGATTAAGCACATATGATAACGTTTTTTGGGTGATGATGTTTGTTTTTCCTATGTATGTCAAACTTTTTTCCATGAAAAACTATAGGTAACATAACTTAAAGTTAGTTAAGGTGCTAAGGAAGTACTGTTAGACTATTTTGCATACAATGGATAGCGAACTCCAAGTAGGAAATGGAGAACTACGAATCCCTGCATCAAACATTTGAATTCAGCTAGGCCACACACACACACACACACACACACACACACACACACACACACACACACATATATATATATATATATATATATATATATATATATATATATATATATATATATATATATATATATATATATATATATATATATAGAGAGAGAGAGAGAGAGAGAGAGAGAGAGAGAGAGAGAGAGAGAGAGAGAGAGAGAGAGAGAGAGAGAGAGAGAGAGAGAGAGAGAGAGAGAGAGAGAGAGAGAGAGAGAGAGAGAGAGAGAGAGAGAGAGAGAGAGAGAGAGAGAGAGAGAGAGAGACATGCACACACACACACATGTGTGTGTGTGTGTGTTGGAGCTCGAGGTTTGCAAAAGCACACGAAGAACACAACGAAGAAGAAGAAGCTTGGAGCACAATACAATACAGAATGTATTACCAAGTAAATGTACAAAGATAATTCATACCATAGGGTTATATGCATATGCACAAGCAGGAGAAAAAAACCTCCTAAAGAGGAAAAAAAGTGCTTGGGCAGTCCTAAGTGTGCTCACACACAACACTACTGAAATATATCAATAAATACCCCTGTGGAGTGATGCGGTGAACGAGAAGTTGGCACTCATGTATAAGGAAGTGCCAATCTATGTGGAAAAAGATCAATCCACAAAAGGGAGTAAGCACAATGCTTTGTGGAAAGCTACAAACTTCTCCCTAAGTAGGGTCTTTGTGAGGTCTGCAACATTATCCTATATGTGCACATAAGCCAAATTGATCTCTCCAATAGAGAACCTCTCCATGACATAATGATAGTGCACCTCAATGTGCTTTGTGCAAGCATGGAACACAAGGTTCCTTGCAACTGCTAATGCCATTTGACATCAATGAAGATGGTTGTGGTACAAGATTGACGAACACCCAAATCATCCAAAAGAACTCTGAGCCACACACACTGAACAGTCACTGTGAAAGCTTCCCCTATACTCAACCTCACAATTAGAAGTGGCCACAATAGGATCCTTCTTGCTCAACCAAGATATGTGTGAGCTATCAAGCATGAAGCAAAAACCACTAGTGATATATGAGTTTCATAACAACCAACCCAATTTGAGTTAGAAAAAGCATGTAAATGTGGCGGTAATTTTCCTCCCTTGGGATAAAAAAATCAAAGTAGCCAGGTACCACTCAAATAGTGAAAGATGCATTTAACCACCTACCAATGCTTGAGATTGGGGCAATGCATAAACATGCTCATTTGAGAGATAGTAAACTCAATATCATGCCGATTTGTGCATCAGTAAATCAACAACCTGTTGATAGAGAACAACATCAAATGCATCTCCAACATCATGAAAACTCAATCGTAATCGTGCTTCCATGGGAGTGGCAATAGGTTTGCAATCTTCAATGCCAAAATGCTGCAATAATGTGTTAATATATTTTGTTTGACACAAATATATTCCTCCATAAACTTGCATAAATTGAATGCCCAAATAATGATGCAATACCCCAAATCTGACACCTCAAAAGGCACAAAAATGAGTATTAATTCAGAAATATGCTTGTCATTAGGACCAATGAGAAACATGTCATCAAAAATATACAACGCTGATCAAAAGTAGATCATCTGCATGCTTAATATATAAGGTGCTATGAGTTGGACTGTTCCCAAAACCATGTGCAATCAAGTAGGCATGTATCTTTTCATGCCAAACACATGGTGCTTGCTTCAGGCCATATAATGCCTTTTTAAACTTGCACACTTTGTTTCGATGCTCTTTCGGCACAACACAATGGGGTTGAAATACATACACTTGTTCATGTAGGCCACCATTCAAAAATGCAATTTTAATGTCAAATTGATGCACATTCAAACCATCATGAGCTCCAAGTGCACAAATGCTAGGAATAGTGGTCATTGGACATGTGGGAGCAAAAGTTTCATCAAAGCCAATGCCTTCTCTTGAGCATAACCTTCTGCAACAAGTCTAGCCTTATACCTATCAATTGTTCCATGAGGTTTACATTTTAGCTTGTATAATCATTTAGTGCTAATGGCCATTTTGTTTGGAGGAAAATCACATAAATACCAAGTACCATTCTTCATAATAACATCATATTCTGATTGCATAGCAGCCATCCCTTTTTTTGAACTTTGTGCTTCATCAAAAGAAATAAGCTCATTCCCATCACAAAGAGTAGGGACAATGATTGCATAGAAATTTGATGCAAAGGAAGCAATATGAGAGCCTGAACGAGTACGATATGAATAGGTAAGATATGAAAAAGGTGCATCTAATTTACTATCTCTAAAAGTCTTCTCAAGCCAATTAGGCATAGTTTTAGCCTCTTCTATGTCATCCCTTTGATGGACAAGTGTAGCATGTAAATCTACACTAGAAATGGAATGATATGCATCATCATGTGGATTGACTTGTGAAGACTAAGAAGTTGCCTCATTTGGACTAGCACTTGACTTTCCACCAGTAAAAAGAGGCAACAAGGTGTCATACACATCTTTGGAGCTTAATAATGTCTCCTTAGTACATGAGAGTAATGGTTGAATAGGATCTTCCAAAAAAACAACATAATGGCTAACCAAAATGCATTTAATCTTTGGATGATACAAACGATAACCTTTGCTTTGAGAACTATACCAAACAAAAATACATTTTGCTACTTTATCATCCATTTTCTTATGTTGTTGTTCAGACACTAATGCATATGCCTTACAACCAAAGGTATGTAGATGAGCAACAGAAGGCTTGCGACCATGCCAAGCTTCATATGGAGTGCTTGATTACAGTGCTTTGTTAGGACACTTGTTAAGTACATAAGCTACACACATAACAACCTCAAGTCAGAAGCTATGTGGTAAAGCTTGACTTTTGACCATACTCCTTGCCATCTCCATGAGAGAAATGTTCTTCCTTTTCCTTTGATCTGTGAAAAACCCTGTGCAACTAATCTTGCCTTATACTTTTCTAATGTTCCATCTGCTTTATACTTAGCTTTCCAAATCCATTTAGTACCTATTACCTTTTTCTTTGGCGGCAAGTCGACTAGATCCCATGTATCATTTTTGAGTATACTATCATACTCTACATTGCCGCTCTCCAACCTGGATCATCAAGGGCTTCTTCAATGGTGGTAGGTTCCTTTATTGAGCCCATGATATCTGCCATTAGAGCCATGTTAACAATGTGTTCTGAGGCTCTTCTTTGCTCCTCTATTCTCTTTGATCTTCGTAATCCATCCGATGATGATTCTGGTACATCTACATGTGGATTGTGATTACCAAAGAGCTGTTGTGCCCACTTCAGTAGTGGCTTACGTTGTGCAGCTACAACTGGTTGGCTTTTTATTGAGGAAATTTCTCCATCAGATGTTTCCTCCTCCTCAACTTTAACCTGTCTTTTGATAGGCACAAGGTGAGATACTTCTCCGTTTGATGAGATAGTAGATTTACCTTTATCTTCTACTAAGTGTGGTCGTTCATCAAACACCACATCTCGGCTGACAAAAATCTTCCTTGCCTCAAGATCCCACAACCTGTATGCTTTAGAATCTTCACTATATCCTAGGAAGACACACTTTTTGCTTTTTGAATCCAACTTTGATCTTGTTGAATCAGGAATATGTGCATAACAGAAACAACCAAAAATTCTGAAATGCAAAATTGAAGGCTTTTTACCAGAATATGCTGAGGAGTCATCCCCTTCAGTGCTTTTGTGTAGCTTCGATTGAGGATGTAGACTGTTGTATTGACTGCTTCTGCCCAGAATGAATCAGACATGTCTTGAGCCTTTAACATACAATGAGCCATTTCAACTACTGTCCTGTTCCTGTGCTCAACAACACCATTTTGTTGAGGTGTATGAGCTGTGGTAAGTTGCCTTTTCACACCATGCTCCTTACAATAATTATTGAATTCTGTTGACAAGAATTCACCTCCTCTATCTGTTCTGAATTTCTTCAGTTTCCTTTTTGATTCATTTTCCACATACTTATGCCACATTTAAATTTTTTCAAAAGCATCAGCCTTCTCTCGAATGAAATAAACCCACATCTTTCTACTATAATCGTCAACTAATAGCAAAAAGTAGAAAGATCCTCCTAAAGCAGGTGTAGACATTTTACCGCAGAGATCAGCATGTACCAACTCTAGAGGAGCTTGAGATCGATTGCTGGTCTCTCTTGGAAATGCCTTTCGTTGTTGCTTGCCCATCATACAAGCTTCACAAGGTTCCTGCAACTCTGAAAATGCAGGCAAATGAGCAACCATCCCTGTTCTTTGCATCTCCTTCAAAACTGCAAATCCGAGATGCCCAAATCATTGGTGCCATAACCTGCTTACATCTTTATCTTCTGTAGCAGTTAAAGCACTTAACTCATACAAGTTATCCCGTCGTATGCCTTTACCTACAACATTACCTGATGAATCCATGATTTCTGCACCACTCTTATTGAGTGAACTTCGAGTCCACGATCTGTTATTGCAGAAATTGACAACAAATTTCTTTTAAGTGTAGGTACATAGAGAACATCGGATAACTTTTTCTCAACTCCTGGAGAAGTGATAAAAGAGATGGTTCCAGTTCCTTCGGCTGGACACTTGGAGTCATTTCCCACCACTACATTGATGGATTCCCGTAGAGGCACTAGGGAACTATACCAATCCTTTTTACTGGTCATATGGCGAGAAGCTCCACTATCTAAAATCCATGGTTCATGAACATGAGCTTGAGCAGATGAACATACCTCTTCAATAGCTACCCAAAGTTCCAGCTCTGTGTTGTTTGCAGACTCTTTGTTCTTCCACGATGATTTTACAGTCCCATTCTGTTCATCAGCTTGCTTCTTTCTGCAATCCTTGATGGCATGGCCTTTCTTTTCACAATAGAAGCAACTTCCTGTGAACTTTTTCTTCTTTGGCTTCTTCTTTGATACATCAGAAGAGCCTTTACCTTTTGCATTTGCTGAAAAAGCAGCATCACTTGTGCTTTTCCGATTCCTCAACCGCATCTCTTCTTCTAAAAGCATAGCACAAAACTCTTTAAATGTGAGGGGAGTTGGTCTTACCTGAGTGTTAAGGGCTGTTACTAATCCATCATACTTTGCTGGAAGAACACGTACACATCTTCGAGCCAGCTCTTCTGGTGTTATAACAACACCAACTACAGCCAATTAGTCTTGAAGATGTTTTATCCGTTTGATAAAATCTTAAGCCTTTTCAGAATCAGAATGCTTTTCATTTGCCAACTGATTTTCTAAATTCTGTATCCTATTGTGGTTCTTGGTCTCATATTGTCGAGCCAATATGCCCCAAGCCTCATGTGCTTTAGTAGTATGTTGAACTAAAGTAAGCACATAATCACTTACACTAGTGACAATTGCACATAATGCATCAGCATTTTGCCTCTTCCAAGCTCGTAGAAGATCTGGATCTAGCTAAATCATCAATCTTGGATCTTCAACTGGTATAGGCTCTGGATCCAATCCCATCGGTCCCATGACAGTGTCAAGTAATTCATAGGAGTCCAAAATTGTAGAAATTTTGAACTTCTAGAGTGTATAGTTGGATCCATCCAGCTTCCCTTCAGTGAATGTAGGTGGACGAATTCGAATAGGTGCAGCATTAACATTAGCTGAAGCACCAAGACCAGTGTTCGACGACGAAGCCATCATGTAATCACTCAAATAATCTATTGATATTCTAGTCTGCTAGTAGGCTAAATAGTGATACTTCTCAAGCTATTCAAACCTTACAGGTCTAATACCATGTAAGATAATAGTTACACAATATAACACAGGAGCAGTAGCAGAGAAGATAACAGATATAGGAGAATCTCAAAAATTTTCTTCTAACAACAAGTACAAAGATGATGGCGTTGTCCACCCGTGGGCTCTCAAGGTAGAGCTTAAATGGCGATCTAGACAACTCTAGATAGGGAGATACAAGGTAGAGGTATGCTGGCTCAACTTGATGTCTCAGGTAGTGCAGAAGTCATGTATATATAGGATCATGGGTGGCCTTCCGTGGATGGCTATACATGGGCGGTAGAGCGTGGGCGGCCACCGCCCGCGTAATTATCATACACGGCTTAGACCGGTTGAACACCTAACAAATATAAATGATTTCTGACTCCGACAAGGAATATTCTATGGAATATTCCCTTTACCGTCGCGTCGGGGGCGCTGCCCTCGGACCCCCACCAGGGGGCCCGCTGGCCCCCTTGGACCCCCAACCGGGGCTGCTCCCTGCTGCCCTGGACCCCCCAATTGGGGACCCTGGTAACTCCCTTTCATTACAATACATTACATGGTCCAATATGACCTTCATCCAACATGCAAGTTGGGATTCACATCAATTGGGTAATGCACGCTTGGCTTCTCCTCATAACGGGGGCCTTACAAAATGTGCATACAATCATGAGGGGTAGACATTGATCATATACTAACAGTTAGCGCATGTGATGGTATTCCCTGTAGGGACAGGCTCAAGTGAACTGAAGAAAATCTACTGTGAGGTAATATGTTTGGTTGCCCCACTATCGAAGTACTAAATATCTGAGTCTACTGCACACATACACTACTCATGAGAAGATGGTTCATATTGGCAAACAATATTAACTGCCCATTCTTCATGTTGAACAAGATTAGCAAACTCTATTTTAGGTGTAGAGGTGTTTGCAACAACCATTCCAACCTCTTTCTTCTTTGTCTTTTTTGCAGCTAGTTTTGGACAACTCTTTATGACATGATCATTAGCCTTACAATATTTGCAAAACTATTTCTACTTTTCTATTTTCTTCTCATATTTGGCTTCCTTCTTTGATTGTGTAGAACTAGCCAATTTATGCTTAGTAGTAGATGAGCTCCATGTTCCTTTGCCCTTCGAACTAACTAAGAAAGCTTGATCTACAACATGCATAATTGACCTATTTTATCTAGACAAATCTTCTTGCGACAAAACAAAGACTAATTCCTCAAATGTTAAGGCATTTGGATTGCCTTTCATAATAAATCAAAGAGAAGAAACAAAACTCTGATATGGATCTAGAAGGTCATTAAGAATAGTATGCACAAGTGACCTATCTAGCAAGACTTCAACAACAGGAATTGATTGCTCCTTGAAATCTTTGATCTTTGTGTTGATATATTTAGGTAGTGATGTGTGTGAACACTCTAGGACCGCCGGGGCACTTTTTTCCCTCTTTAGGAGGTTTTTTTCCCCCGCGCTTGTATATATGCCTATTGCCCTAATGGGCTACTTATCTTTGTACATTCTCTCGTAATACATTCAGTCTTGTGTGTTGTGCTCCAAGCTTCTTCTTCTTCATTGTGCTGTTCGTGTGCTTCCGCAGACGTCTAACTCCAACAATTGGTATCAGAGCAGGTCACCGCTTCATCTCGGGTGTCGTTGACACTCCTCGATTGTAGTCTCAGATTCGCACGAAATTTGGTGAGCATACTCAGGGTGTTTCAGAGATCAAAATAGCTTCGTTCTGTGGTGCCGAAATCGTGATCTGAGCTCGTTTTGGCCTCCAAACGCGCACTATCGCAGCACTTGTGCAAGCTATTTCGTCTTTTTGTGCCAAAGGTATATACCTGTTTCGATTCACCAGTATAAGCGTCTCGCTTCTGCATCAAGGTATTTTAGTCACCGGCCATGGCTGAAAGCAGTGATGTATTCCGTATGTTGGCTGTTGATGATAAGTTGGATGGTACCAACTACCCATTATGGGCTTATATGATGCGACATGTATTGGTTGCAAAAGGACTGTGGAACATTGTGCAGGGTGTTGAAAGACGTCCTGTTACACCTACGACTACAGGTACTGTAAATACAGGTGCTGAAGCTGATGGAGATGGTGTCGAAGATGATATTCTGCAGATTCTTGTTCGTGCTGCTGTTTTTGTTGCACCTATTGCAGAGCAAATTCGTTGGGATGGCAGAGATGCTCAAGCACATGCATTGATAGCTTTGTCTGTCAAAAGTGCTATTATTCCTCACATTTGCTCTTGCAGAACAACAAAGGATGCTTGGGATACACTTACCACATTGTACCAGGCTAGGAATGAGGCTCGTGTTGCTTACCTCCAAAAACAATTGGAGAGTGAGCACATGAATGAAGGTGATTCTATGGACATTTTTCTAACAAAGATCAAAGACTTGAAGGAACAATTGATTTCTGCTGATGAGGTTATACCAGATAGCTCACTAGTGCAGACCGTTCTGAATGGTCTTCCTGGTTCATATCAGAGTTTTGCTTCTACTCTTTGATTGATGATGAAAGGCAATCCAAATGCCTTGTCATTTAAGGAGTTAGTCTCTGTTCTGTTACAGGAAGATCAGTCTAGGCAGAATAGGTCCATTATGTGTGTTGCAGATCAAACTTTCTTGGCTAGTGAGAAGGGCAAAGGAAAATGGAGCTCTTCTACTAGTAAGTAGAAATCTGCGAATGCTGCACATTTGAAGAACCAGGATAAAGATGAGAAGAAATCAGAAAAGAAGAAATTGTTTTGCAAGTACTGTAAAGGGAATGATCATATCATAAAGAACTGTCCAAAACTGGTTGCAAAAGAGGCAAAGAAAAAGGAGGCTTGAATGGTTGTTGCAAAAGCCTCTACACCAAAAATAGAGTCTACTAATCTTGTGCAGGAAGAAGAATGGGCGTTTACTACTGTTTGCAGTTTTGCCCCATCTTCTCATGAGCAGTGCATGTCTGTAGTGGACTCAGATGTTTGGTACTTTGATAGTGGGGCGACCAAACATATTACCTCGCAGCGCAGTTTCTTCTCTTCACTCCAGCCTGTCCCTACAGGGAATACTGTCACATGCGCCAACAACTCCTCTTATCCTGTTATGGGAGTTGGTAAGATCATTTTGACTAGTGCTGATGGTAGTTCTTTCACCTTGTCAGATGCTTTATTTTTGCCAGGGATCAAGAAGAATCTGTTATCAGTTTCTGCATTAGCCAAGATTGGCTTGGTTGTGAAATTTGTTGATGACAGATGTACAATTCATGATCTGTCAAATGGCAATGTTATTATTGCTTCTGGCATTTTATGTCGTGGGTTGTATAAGCTCATAGACTATGAAAGATCTGTGAATGATTCGGCATGTGCAGTTCATGATTCTCAGGCTATGCAGATGCAAAGCTTTGGCATGCACGCTTTGGTCATCTGAATTTTGCTAGTTTGCTACGCCTGCAGAAATTTGATATGGTGTCTTCTTTGCCCAAGCTTGAGGCACGTGGAAAACATGTATGTGAAGGCTGTATTTTGGGCAAAATGCAGCGTTCCTCCTTTCCAAAAGATGGTTCAGTTCGGGATACGCAGAAATTGCAGCTTGTACATAGTGATGTCTGTGGTCATATGCAGACACCCTCTTTTGGAAACTATCTTTATTTCGTGACTTTCATTCATGATTTTTCCAGGCATGCATGGGTATATCCATTGAAGGCAAAGTCCGAAGTGTTTTTGTGCTTCAAACAGTTTTTGGTTTTGGCTGAAAATTTATCAGGATGTAAAATGGGCACCCTCCGTTCTGATCGAGGGGGGGAATATATGTCTTTTGATTTTAATGCATTTCTGGCTGAACGTGGGATAAAACACTAGTGTATAGTGCCGTATACACCTCAACAGAATGGATTTGCTGAACAAAAGAACAGGTCACTCATGGAGATGGCGAGGTGTATGGTCAAGAGTCAGGCTTTACCACATAGTTTCTGGCTTGAGGCTGTCATGTGTGCAGCATATGTACTTAACAGGTGTCCCACTAAAGCGCTACAGTCTATCACTCCATATGAGGCTTGGCATGATTGCAAGCCATCTGTTACTCATCTGCGGGTTTTTGGTTGTTTGGCATATGCACTAATGCCTGAACAACATCGTAGAAAATTGGATGATAAGGTAGTAAAATGTATTTTTGTTGGGTAGAGTTCTGAAAGTAAAGGCTATCGTCTGTATCGTCCACATACTAAACACATTCTGGTTAGCCGTGATGTTGTTTTTGTGGAAGATGCTATTCAACCATTGCTTTCATGTACTAAGGAGACATCTGTTAGCTCCAAAGACATGTATGATACTTTGATGCCTCTTTTTACAGGTGGATAGTCTACTGCTGGTCTTAATGAGGCAACTTCTCAGCCTTTGCAGGTTTCATGTAATGATGCAGATCATCCCATTTGTGATGCCGATTTACATGATGCACTTGTTGATGAGAGAGCTGATATTGAGGAGGCAAAAAGTATGCCAAAATGGCTGGTGCACACTTTGCGTGACAGCAAATTAGATGCACCTTTGTCATATCGTACTCGTTCAGGCTCTCATAGTGCCTCCTTTGCATCAGATTGCTATGCTATGGCTGCATCTAGTCTCTGTGATGAGAATGAGCCTGTTTCTTTTGATGAAGCACAAAATTCAAAAAATTGGATGGCTGCTATGCAATCTGAATATGATGCTATAATGAAGAATGGTACTTGGTCTTTATGAGACTTGCCTCCTGGCAAGAAAGCCATTGGTACTAAGTGGGTATACAAGCTGAAGCATAAACCTGATGGTACAGTTGACAGGTATACGGCTAGGCTTGTTGCAAAGGGTTATGCACAAGAAAGAGGCATTGATTTTGATAGACCTTTGCACCCACATGTCGTATGACTACTGTTCGATGCATCTGTGCACTTGCAGCCCATCATGGTTGGAATGTACATCAGTTGGACATTAAAACTGCGTTTCTAAATGGTGACTTGCTTGAAGAAGTGTATGTTTTTCAACCTCGTGGTTTTGTGCATAAAGGGCATGAAAACCAGGTGTGCAGGTTAAAGAAGGCATTATATGGTTTAAAGCAAGCACCACGTGCTTGGTATGAGAAGATACATGCCTATCTGATTGCACATGGTTTTGTGAACAGTCCAACTGAGAGCACCTTATATGTTAAACGTGCTAATGATGTGCTTTTGATCATTGTTGTCCGGATTGGCTTTGTGTCAAACGAAATATATTGACACATTATTGAAGCATTTTGGCCTTGAAAACTGTAAGCCTATTGCCACTCCTATGGAGACAGGTTTACGATTGAGTCTTCATGATGCTAGAGATGCATTTGATGCTGTCCTCTATCAGCAGGCTGATGGATGCTTGATTTACTTATGCATTACTCGACCAGATATTCAGTTTGCTGTCTCATAGATGAGCAGGTTTATGCATTGCCCAGGAGTCAAGCATTGACAGGTGGTTAAGCGCATCTTTCGCTACTTGAGTGGTACTCGACTACTTGGGTTGTTTTATCCCAAGGGGGGATCACTACCGCCAGATTTGCATGCTTTTTCTGACTCTAATTTGGTTGGTTGCTATGACACTCGTGTGTCCACTAGTGGCTTTTGCTTCATGCTTTGTAGCTCATGTATATCTTGGTTGAGCAAGAAGCAGCCTACTGTGGCCACTTCCAGTTGTGAGGCTGAGTATAGGGCAGCTTTCACAGCTACTGTTGAGTGTGTGTGGCTCAGACGCCTTATGGCTGATTTGGGTGTTGGTCAGTCTTTTGCCACCACCATCTTCACTGACAGTTAGAGCGCATTGGGAGTTGCGAGGAACCCTGTGTTCCATGCTCACACTAAGCACATTGAGGTGCATTATCATTATGTGAGGGAGAGGTTCTCTGCTGGGGAGATCAGCTTGGCATATGTGCCCACACAGGAGAACATTGCAGACCTTTTCACGAAGGCTCTGCCTAGGGAGAAGTTTGAAGCTTTCCGCAAAGCTTTGGTCTTACTTCCTTTTGTGGAGTGATTTCCACATAGCTTGGCACTTCCTTATACATGAGTGCAAGCTACTTGTTCACTGCATCATTCCCAGGGGGGATTTGTTGATATATTTAGGTAGTGATGTGTGTGAACACTCTAGGACCCCCGGGGCACTTTTTTCCCTCTTTAGGAGGTTTTTTCCCCCGGCTTGTATATACGCCTATTGCCCTAATGGGCTACTTATCTTTGTACATTCTCTAGTAATACATTCAGTCTTGTGTGTTGTGCTCCAAGCTTCTTCTTCTTCCTTGTGCTGTTCACGTGCTTCCACAGACGTCTAACTCCAACACTCTGTCAAAAAATTATCCATAGAATCTTCTTCAGTCATGTGCTCATGCTCCAACTATTTTCGGAGATAAGCAACTCAAGCCTCATTTCTTGCATGGTATAAAGTTGTGTGTTCCAAGCATCCTTTGCTATTTTGCAAGAGTAAATGTGAGGGGTAATGGTATGTTTGATAGACAAAGCTATCAATGCATATGCCTGAGCATCTCTCCCATCCAAACAAAGTTTCTTTGGAGTAGGTGCAACAAGAATCACAACACAAACAAGAATTTTAAGATCATTATCTTCAATGTCATCTGCATCGTCTTCAATAATTATATTTGCAAGTGTAGTAGGATGTTTTTCAACACCCTACACAATAACAAAGCCCTTTTGCTACCAATACATGACACATCATATATGCCCATAATAGATAATTAGTACCATCCAACTTATCCTCAACAATTGGCATATGGAATACACCATTTCTCTCAACCATGGCCAGTGACCAATTACCCTAATGCAAAAAAAGAATGTATGTCAAAAAGTGAACATAAGCACTCTGTTGAGCTTTGCTAAATTGTAGGAGACTTTGAGGCACTTCTACTGGAAAACTCAAACATGTATATATGTTTGTCACGAAAGGATGAAATTGCCTACTCCTAATCACCTTGAGTATGCTCATCAATTTTTGTGTGATTTTGAGACTGTGACAGGAGGGGTGTCAACGATGTTCTAGATGAACTCGTGACCTTCTATACCAAGTTTGAGGTCTACAAAAGCACAGGTACAACACAAGGAATAAGAAGAAGCTTGGAGCACAACATGTTATAGAATGTATTACAGAGTGAATGTACAAAGATAAGTTACTTGTTAGGGTTATAGGCATATATACAAGCCTATAACCCTAACAATTGACTTATAACCCTATAACCCGAAGAAACCTCCTAAAGAGGAAAAAAGTGCCCCGATAGTCCTAAGTGTGTGTGAGTGTCTTCACACACATCACTACCAAAATATATCAACAATATATATATATATATATATATATATATATATATATATATATATATATATATATATATATATATATATATATATATATATATATATATATATATATATATATATATATATATATATATATATATATTCATAATCTAAGGTGATATATTTGGATACTTCCAAAAGAAAATACAAGGATCTTGAGGAGACGGAGAGGTAGAGATAGAATTACATGGGGAACTCTTTGTTCCCCCTAAACATCCTTATCTAACATGGAAAAAAATGCAAGGATTAGTGGAGATAATGGGGGAGTAACACAAGGAAGTTCCAATGGGCCAATATCCCATCTCACCGTTAGATAATCTTCCCTCTTACCATCTCTTGATCAATGACGAACCCCATCCTTGGGAGACCAATGTTGATAAGACTTCCACCACCCATCATACCAATCCTAGGATAAGGATGTTTCATACAACCAAAGACTCATTTTTTTCCAACATTGACGGATAGTGGTGAGAGACTTAGACCCTCTCTAGTGGAAAAATGCAACAAGAACAAGTATGATAGTTTGCAGAGACCCATACACACACATTGCATCATTCAAGATATTATAAGCTAAACAAGTAGACAAATTGTTCACTCCATATGAGGTGTCTGAGTAAACCTTGGTCAACACCACCTTGGATAGTTCCAACCATTTGATAGAGCTAACTTCAACACTTTTAAGGAATTTTTGGAGTAATTCATGAGGGATTTCTCTAAGAGATGTGTCTGACATGACAGCTCCTCTATTATCCATAGCTTGAAGTAGGATATTCATGAAACAATAAGCTTAGCAATGAGATGCTCAAGGAGTATGTGGAAAAATGTGCTACATGAGAACTATTTTCATAGGAAAAAGTGTCTCATTGTTCATGGGTGGTTTTGTTAGTGGATAATTAAGAGCCTTGGTGTACATCAAGAGATTGGATAACATTGATACGTGCTTGAAGAAGTATATTGACTTGGAGTATAACCTAATAATAAATGATCTTAAGTTGCCTCAAACATCATCCAAAGCTGATTATGCCTCAAGTGTAGCATAATCTCACTCTCCTCATTAAAAGATTTATTAGAGTTAATGGCCAAGAAAATTAGAGTTCAAGGTCATACATCCAAGCCATCACAACATTAACCTACAAGAATGCCAATGTTTGGAAGATGTCTACAATGTGGGGAAAAACATCCATGCCAAGCTTTTCCAAGGGGAGAAGTTTCCCAAATACTCCCTTTATCCTTTGGAATACCACAAATATAAAGATCATAGTTATTCCAAATAATATAAATAGAAATGGACCAATCATACAATAGTAGACTACTACTACAAATGGCAGTATTTATGAACATTCCCCTCGTATGTTTTACCCCTACTGTAACAAGGTCACTCAACATTAATGTAACAATAACATCTATAGAACCTATTGACCACACTCCCATGACACAATCACGTCTCTCATGACTCAAAGTCTCACTACTACAGTAATCATCTCTAGTCATGTACTTGAATCATCATCTACATTGAAATTCAAACAACCATTCAATCAGCTAGTTCTTATCCTAGGAGGTCTAGAAGTTGAAAGATCATTCAACAACCATTCAATTAGCTAGCTCTTATCCAAGGAGGTCTAGAGGTTGAAACATAATTGGTACCATCAATTCTTACCATCACATTGCTCTAAGTGGATGTTAGTCAATAGAAATCTGTAGTCAAAATGATGATGTAAGGAAACACGGATATGAAACAAAACATGGTAAAAATTGAACAAGATTTTGATACCTATGTATGGAATCCATTTCTGATTGCATAGCACTCATCCATTGTGGATCATCACATGCATCTTCAAAAGTAAGTGGCTCTTCATTACATGCTATTGCAATAAGAGAATAATCTACAAAATTACTTGATGCATGGTGAGAACTTGATCTTGTTCTACCAAGTAAAGGTGCACTCAATTTGCTATCTTGTTCAACCATATGTGGCTGAAAATTTATAGTAGTTCCAATAATTTTTGACTGAAAAATTTCAGCCACGTTTGGCTCAAAATTCTTTGCGTTTCCAGCTCTATTTTGCTGGAATTTTTTAGGCCTTTGAGCCTCACTTGGTTGGTCTACATGGCCATCAAGGAGTGTTCTATTTTTATGCTCGACAACACCATTTTGTTGAGGTGTATATGGCACCATACATTGGTGTGAAATACCTCTTTGATGAAGAAAAGCATTAAACTCATGTGACATGTATTCACCTCCATGATCTGTGCATAGAGTCAAACGCATGTTTGAAGATTTTTTTTTTTGCCAAAGCTAAAAATGCTTTGAAGCAAGAAAATATCTCATTCTTTTTCATAGGATACACCCATGTATGGAAAGTAGCATCATCAATGAAGGTAACAAAATATACATGCTTCCCAAAAAATGGAGTCTTGACAGGACCACATGCATCACTATGAACAAGCTACAATTTTCTTATAGTGTGTGTATGACTACCTCTTGGAAGAGAAGGAAGATGCATTTTTCCAAGAATGAAACCTTCACATGCATGCTTTTCAATGGACTCAAATGTTGGCAAACCAATAACCATGTCCTTATTTTGCAAGTAAAGCAAACTATTGAAGTTCAAGTGAACAAAACGAGCATGCTAAAGCACCATTTCAACCATGGAAGAAGTATGAGAAACCAAGGCATTTGAGGTAGCCCTCTTGTATGTATCCATGCGATACAAACCATTACATAATGTATCAGACATCACGATAATATCACCATTGTTGAAATCATGAACCATTCACTTATCATGAACAAAGTGTACATGAATCCAACTTTGGCAATCAACAGAATTGAAATTAAGTTCTTCTTGATACCGGGTACATACAATGCATTTTTCAAGAGAATCACACCTCCATTTGCAGCTGTAAGCTCAATTTCTCCTACTCCAATGATAGGATAAGAGACATTGTTTGCACACACCACATGTCCTCCTTTAGATGCATCTTTCAAAGATGCAAAAAATTTTTTGCATGAAGTTATGTGCTTTGAAGCCCCACTATCAAAGAACCAATCCGAATCAGCCTCACTCACAACCATACATTTAGAATGCAAAGATGTATCATAATGAGATGTAACAACACATGCCCAAAAATCTTGAGCCATGTTAGATTCATCATTCTTTGCATTTGTTGAATTTTCAACAATAGACATGCCATATTCCTTCTTCTTTTCATTGCACTTAGCAAGCTTTCTACACTCATCAATAGTATGAACAACCTTTCGAAAATATTTGCATATCTTCTTCTTTTGCAAATCAGAATCATTAGAGGAATGAGTGGAAGAGGAAGGTTGAGACTTTGGTTTTGATGAACCCAAAGTTGAACCATACTTGGCTTTCCCTTTTTGTGAGATAGCAAGTGCTTGTGTTCCCTCAATCAAACCACTCCTATTCACTCTAGATTGCTCTTCTTGCAAAAGAAGAGACACAACCTCATCAAATGCATACATATTGGGATTCCCTTTTGCAACCAAGTGGAGTGTAGTAGCAAAGCTTTGAAAAGATTTTGGTAATCCTTTCAACAATGTAGGGATGAGAGATGCATCCGGAATAATCTCATCTATGTTTGCCAATTGCTCTTTCAAGTCCTCAATGCATGTCACATACACATCCACAGACTCATTTTCAACCACACACACATCCTCAAGTTTCTTCCTCAAGTATGCAACACGTGCATCATTATCCATGGCATACAAAGAAGCAAGAGTGTTCCATGCCTGCTTTGATGTAGAACATGTTGATATATTTAGGTAGTGATGTGTGTGAACACTTTAGGACCACCGGGGCACTTTTTTCCCTCTTTAGGAGGTTTTTTCCCCCCGACTTGTATATATGCCTATAGCCCTAATGGACTACTTATCTTTGTACATTCTAGTGGTGATACATTCAGTATTGTGTGTTGAGCTCCAAGCTTCTTCTTCTTCCTTGTGCTGTTCGCGTGCTTCTACAGATGTCTAACTCCAACAATTGGTATCAGAGCAGGTCATCGCTTCATCGAGGGTGTCGTGGACACCTCTCTGATTGCAGTCTTAGAATTGCACAAATTTTGGTGAGCGTACTCAATGTGTTTTCGAGATCAAAACTGCTTTACTCAATGTGAGCTCAAATCGCGATTTGAGCTCGTTTCGGCCTTCGAACACACTATCGTAGTGCTTGTGCAGGCTATTTCATCTTTTTGTGCCAAAGGTATATTCTAGTTTCGGTTCGCCAGTATAAGCGTCTCGAAGTCTACTATAGGTTTAGCAGAATTTGTCTGGGCAGTTCTGTTCAACTTTTTGAGATACAATCAATTTTCTGCATCAAGGTATTTTAGTCACCGACCATGGCTTAAAGTAGTGATGTATTTCGTATGTTGGCTGTTGAGGATAAGTTGGATGGTACCAACTACCCATTGTGGGCTTATATGATGTGACATGTATTGGTTGCAAAAGGACTGTGGAACATTGCGTAGGGTGTTGAAAAACATCCTACCACACCTGCAACTGTTACAACTGTAGGTACTGAAGCTGATGCAGAAGGTGTCAAAGATGATGATATTCTGCATATTCCTGTTCGTGCTGCGGTTTTTGCTGCACCTACTATTGAGCAAATTCATTGGGATGGCAGAGATGCCTAGGCACATGCATTGATAGCTTTGTCTGTCAAACGTGCCATTATTCCTCACATTCGCTCTTGCAGAATAGCTAAGGGTGCTTGGGATACACTTACCACATTGTACCAAACTAGCAATGAGGCTCATGTTACTTACCTCCGAAAACAGTTGGAGAGTGAGCACATGAATAAAGGTGATTCTATGGATAGTTTTTTAACAAAGATCAAAGACTTGAAGGAACAATTCATTTCTGCTTATGAGGTTATACCAGATAGCTCACTTGTGCAGACCGTTCTGAATGGTCTTCCTGATTCATATCAGGGTTTTGATTCTTGTTGGGGGATTCTTGTGCAAAAAGGGATTTGACTGTTTGTAGGAGAATGGAGAGTGAGAACAAGAGAATTAATGACCTCGAAAGCTTTTGATCAATTAGGAAGACACGAATACAAGCTTGTACATAAGCCAAATGCTCTCTGCAGCATGCCAAAGACTAAATAATGCCCACGAAACAAGATTACAAAGTACATAGAATCCATCGCCGACCTTTGCACCATACCTCCACCTTCTCCAAGCTTTCCCTTGTGCACACCTTGCACCAAGATTCCAATAAGGGGAGGGATGGACACCTTCTCTTGACGTGCACCTTCAATGGGACTTTGGAACTCTTGATATTCCTTGCCTCACCTTCTCTGCATACTTCAAAGTCACTCTTCTTGCACACTTTGCACTTTACTTCTCTATGTCGTGCACACTCTCTATGATTCGCACTTCCCTCTTAGTCTAGACTATGCCCACCTTGCTTAGTCCTCAAAGAATAACGCCTTGCCTTGATTTGAGCGTCGGTTCACGTACGCTCCTAATTGCTAGAATATCTTGGTGCTCACTTTGATGTCCCAAGATTGTCTCCAAAAGTGGGCAGCCAACGAATCCCTGTTTTTTCCTGTAGTGACTTTAGACGAAAACAAAAATTTTAATTGGGGGGCCATACTTTCACTTCTGCGTACGCTGCCGCTTCACATACCTTCACATTTTGCCTTTTAATTCTTCAAATGTGACTTAAGAGAGGGTTCACCTGAACCTTCCAAACACTTTTAAAAACATTTTGAACCTTAGAGAATTACAGAAATACCTTTGCAACCTACAACCAACTTTCTGCAATTTTACCCTTTGTGAGCAATTAATTGTGTACTACCTGTGCACCTTGACACTCGAATTTGAATGCTTTGACCTCACTCATGTTGATGTTTGACCTTGAACATGTTGACTTTGATTGGTTTGACTTTGAACTTTTGACTTTGACTATAGTTGTCTTTGACCAATATGACTTTTATGGGCTCAACAGTTGCCCACCACCTAATGGGCTCTCCGTCCCGGAGAGCTACAACCAAAATGCTGAGCAGATATGACACCATGATTCCTGTGCTGCAAAAGCTAAAAAGGACACTTGAGCAACTACCAAGTCCACTAGAAGCAATAGATAACAAGCACCAGAGAAGAACCAAAAGTGGAAATTCTGGACAGAAAGCAAAGGGTGGCAAATGGAGGGTAGGAAGGAGGGGGAAGGGAGGGTTGAGGGGGCTGAGATTGATAGGGAAGGGAGGGGTAAGGATGGGGTTAGGTAGAAGGGTAAAGTGAGGGTAAGGGAGTAGGATCATGGGCTCTAGAGAGGGCCAAAATGATAAAACAGTAAAGCTACAGAGGGTGCATATGGGAAATTGTGAAATATATGTTACAATAAAGTGAGAAGAGACCATGTGGACCATGTGTTTAATGAAAAACACATGGTAAATTGCATAAAACATGTGGGTTTTGACCAAAAGTCAGATTAAAGTTGTGTTTTTGGAAAAAGTAAGTCAAAAAATGAGTCCAGAGGTGCCAAAATACATGAAAATGACCTCAAGTTTGAAAAAAATGGCTATCCGAGACACAATCTAAAGCCAAAAGCATTGGATCATGAAAAGTAAAAAAAATATATATTTTAATTATTTATAATGAAAATATAAAATGTTTCCTCCTTTTTTTTTGAGCGCACGTGGTTGATAAAGCTAAAATAAAAAGAAAAAATAAAAATAAAATAATAAATAAATAAATAAATAAATAAGTGAAATCAAATAAAATAAAATAAATAAAATAAAAAATAAAAAATGGGACTGGCTGAAGAGAAAAAATAAAAAGAAAATAAAATAAACAATTAAAATAAGTAAAATAAAAATAGAATAAAATAAAAAATAAAAAAAATAAAAAATAATAGGGGGCGAGGGGTAGGGGGGACCAGGGGGTGGGGGAGGGGGAGAGAGAGAGAGAGAGAGAGAGAGAGAGAGAGAGAGAGAGAGAGAGAGAGAGAGAGAGAGAGAGAGAGAGAGAGAGAGAGAGAGAGAGAGAGAGAGAGAGAGAGAGAGAGAGAGAGAGAGAGAGAGAGAGAGAGAGGGGTATTTTTTAATAATAAATTTAGCCTCTAGGGGCCTTTTTTTTGGTGAAAATATCCAAAAATTGGAATAAAATACAAATAAAATCCAAAAAAATGCACAAAAATCCAAAAAATTCTAAAAAAAATCCCTATAGGTCTAGGCCAATTTTCTCACTCAAAATCACAGAGACCTTTCTTTATTCCTCCAATTTAGCAAGAAAATGACATTTAAAAAGGATGAAAAAATGTTAGAAAAATTCTAAAAAATGCTTGAAAATTTCCCAAAATTTTCCAAAAATTGTATTTATGCAAAGAGTGATATGGTTGCTAAATTTGCTAAAAACTCAAGGAACAATCATGAAAATGGATAAAAACTACTAAACTTGAGCAAAATGATATAAGAAGGCTATGTACAACCTGGACAAATTTTGCAAGTTCCAGGTGATCCAGAAAGCTTCAATTGTGCTGATGATAGGCCTTGGGCGGTGATATGCTTACTAAGAGAAACCCCTCCATAATCTCCAATTGTACTACACTTCATTTGTTTTGTCTTCTTTTTGGGCGTATTGACCATTAGATAGGGCCACCCTAAATCTTTCATTAAAATATTATCTCCTCCATACTGCATCTTTTGTAACTTTGTTTCATCTACTTTATGACTTAATCTGCAAAATTTCATTTTTACTATTCCAGCTTCTTCATCCAATGGAACCCTCTAACAGGTACTGCTTCCACATCCTTGTAAAGCCCTGCACTTACTATCATAAAAATGGACATAACAGATGATATCCATGCCATTATCCATAACAAAGTGGCCATTGACATATGATTTGAAGGAGCTTCATCCCTGCTGCACTTAAGGGCTTTTCTTTTCTTCTCTCTGCTATGCCCTTTGACTGAGACTGTCTCACTCGAATCAATAAACTGAATGATGTCCTCTTTTTCTTCATAGGCTTCCTCTCTACTTGAATTCGGAAAAATTCCATAGCAGGAAGATGGGTCTTCTGCATGGAGCCAAGCCAACATGTTTTCTTCTTCATATAAATTTTCTTCTTCAAATAGATCTACTTGTGGGTTGTCCAACAATTCTTCTTCCATACAAATACCAATTGTCTGCATCATGCTGGTATGTCTTTGATTGTCTGATCCTTCTTCTAAAAATATCTGCTACAAATCTTTTCCCTCTTGCTTTACCCACATTGTGTCCTTACCCCAATCATGCAGCACATTGGCATGTCTTAACCAAGGTCGCCCAATCAACAAGGGGAAACTTCCTTCTACCTATGGCAGCCTTAGAACAACAAAGTCCAAGTTAAAGATGGTACCTTGTATCTTGACTGGGACTCTAGGAACCACTCCCATAGGCCTTACTATGCTTTGGTTTGCTAGTGTTACAGTGAAGTTGGCAGATCTTGAAGGGTGTAGTCCAATCTTTTTCATGGTATGTTCAGGCATCAAGTTAACGCTAGAACCACCATCTACAATGACTCCTTGGAACTCATGGCCTTTGATAGAGACTGTTAACCAAGGGCTCTTTTAATCTGTGAGGGGTGCTTCCCCTACAATTTTATCTTTATGCATAACAGCAGCCTTTGCCACTAAACTTGATGTGGAAGCCTCATCAAGTATCTGCAAGAGTTCTAACTTGAATTTCCCATCCATCTTTATTAAATAAAAAATATTGACCTCCTTTTTCATGGACTTGAGTAGTCTTGAAGCTTATGATTCCTTAAGAGCATGGGCTCCGATTGACTTATCGGACTCCTCATGAGCCCTGTTGAATGCATGTCCAATGACATCACTGGTACCTATGAGATTTTCTTTTTGCCTTGTATCTACACATGTGGTGGCTTTGTCTTCAGATGTCTCTTTGTCTTTGTTCAATCCATTAATCCTTGATTCTTGACCTATTTCTACTTGAGCCTTCCCGTTGCTTCTTGTTTGCACTATAAAAGATTCAATTTCTTCTAACTGCACCACCTGGTAGATGGTGATGGCACATTGACTTGATCTACCATTTCTTCTTTGCACACATAAATCATTTGAATGTGGGGCCTAGATGAGGATGCTTGGTTCTTAGGACAACAATTAGTATAGTGGTCTCTGACCTCTGGGCACTTCCTGCAAGGAGGGGCATTTTCTGGTAGAGTGCACCTACTTTGGTAGTGCCCACATTCTCCACATTTGAAACAAATAATTGGCCTCCTTGGACCATTTTCAAAGTTATCCCTATGTTTAGGGTGGTAATTGTTACCTTGATTAGGTGCAGCCGCCATCACATTAGCTGGTGGTAGGGCTCCTCCTTGTGTCCAATATGTTGTTGCAGGCATTCCTCTTGACTGACATTCATGGGCCTCATGACCAACTTTCCTGCATAGGCGGCAAGTTACACTTAACAATGGACATTCACTTACCACATGACCCTGCTTACTGCACATGGTACACCATAGCCCACTTTTGATGCCACCCCCTTTGAGTTCCTACAACTATTATCGAGGTTGAGCCAGTTCTTCTGCTTGGGCTTCCTCTTCCTTTTGTAGCTTCAATGCTTCAATTTCCCTTCTCAACTAAGTCACAACACTCTCCTCTTATTTATGGGGCTTATTCCTTTTTAAGCTCTCAAGCTCTTTCCTTAGCTGAATTACTCGGTCTTTAGGTTTTGTAGGATATGACAAATTGGAAGAGCTTGCCCCATACCGCTGTCCGATTTGTTCCAATCTTGTAGCGGTATTGATAAATTCTTCTAATGTTGCTATCGGTAAAAACAACTCCTTTATTTTACATTGTGTTGATATGGGAAGTGGATTAGCCAACCACTTCTTGATAAAAAAATCATGGGGAGGGTCTGGTAGTTTGGCCATCAGGGCCTTAGCTCTGGTCACATATGCTGGGAAGGTCTCCCCAGGACCTAGTCTTAAATTTTCTAATTCTTGCATAATGTTTTCAATTGTGTTCTCTTGTTGGAACTATGTTCAAAATGCTTCCTTCATGAAATCCCATGTCGTGAAATGGTTGTCAACAAACTAACTAAACCATTTGTCTGCTAGTCCTTCTAATGTTGCAGGGAAAAGAATAAAAAATGCGTTCTCTCTTCCCATCACACCCCTTGTTTTACATAATGCTAAGAATCTCCTAATGTGCTCATCTGGGTCTTCCTGTGCTAGCCCTTTGAATGATGGAAATTTGATATTCAATCTAGAAAGTAAAGTTTCCAAATCTAACTGGGCTACCATATTCTTTGATGTCGATGATGATGGGCTAGTTGATCTTTGAATAACCTTCCTTCTTGTCGCTTTGCAAGTGACCCTCAAGCTTTGAGATTGGGTTGCGGTCATGAGGTATTCATACTCCTCTTAGTTTAAGAGAATTCCAATAGAAGAAAGATTACCTCTTGAGTCAGTACAGTACTATCGATCCCCTTGAGCTCTTCTACACTTTGCAATTTGCTTCTCCTATGTTCAAATCTCCTTGTGGTCCCACCGGGTGTGCCAAATTTTGTTGGCTGATTCTTGTGCAGAAAGGGATTTGAATGTTTGTAGGAGAATGGAGAGTGAGAACAAGAGAATTAATGACACTGGAAGCTTCTGATCAATTAGGAAGAGAAGAATACAAGGTTATACATAAGCCAAATGCTTTGCATAATATTCCAAAGACTAAATAATTCCCATGAAACAAGATTACAAAGTACATAGAATCTGCTACCGACCTCTGCACCAGACCTCCACCTTCTCCAAGCTTTCCCTTGTGCACACCTTGAAAAAAGCTTCCAATAAGGGGAGGGATGGACACCTTCTCTCGACACGCACCTTCAATGGGACTTTGGAACTCTTGATATTCCTTGCTTCACCTTCTCTGCATACTTCAAAGTCACTCTTCTTGCACACCTTGCACTTTACTTCTCTGCATCGTGCACACTCTATATGACTCGTGCACTTCCCTCTTAGTCTAGACTATGCCCACCTTGCTTAGTCCTCAAAGAATAATACCTTGCCTTGATTTGAGTGTCGGTTCACATACACTCCTAACTGCTAGAGTACCTTGTTGCTCACTTTGATGTCCCAAGATTGTCTCCAAAAGTGGGCAGCCAATGAATCCCTGTTTTTTCCTATAGTGACTTTAGACTAAAACAAAAAGTTTAATTGGGAGGCCATACTTTCACTTTTGCATACGCTGCCGCTTCACATACCTTCACATTTTGCCTTCTAATTCTTCAAATATGCACTTAAGAGAGGGTTCACCTGAACCTTCCAAACACTTTTAAAAACACTTTGAACCTTAGAGAATTACAAAAATACCTTTGCAACCTGCAACCAACTTTCTGCAATGTTACCCTTTGTGAATAATTAATTGTGCACTACTTATGCACCTTGACACCCGACTTTGAATGCTTTGACTTCATCCATGTTGAAATTTGACCTTGAACATGTTGACTTTGATTGGTTTGACTTTGACCTTTTGACTTTGATTGTAGTTTACTTTGACTATGGTTGACTTTGACCAATATGACTTTTATGGGCTCAGCACTTCTTCTCTTCGGTGGATGATGAAAGGCAATCCAAATGCCTTGTCATTTGAGGAATTAGTCTTTGTTCTGTTGCAAGAAGATCAGTCCAGGTAGAACAAGTCCATTATGCGTGTTGCAGATCAAGCTCTCTTGCCTAGTCAGAAGGGCAAAGGAAAATGGAGCTCTTCAATTCGTAAGCAAAAATCTACCAATTC
The DNA here is from genome assembly GCA_020310875.1 of Ceratopteris richardii. Lineage (NCBI taxonomy): Eukaryota > Viridiplantae > Streptophyta > Polypodiopsida > Polypodiales > Pteridaceae > Ceratopteris > Ceratopteris richardii. The sequence goes on from CM035434.1 coordinate 99,908,629, forward strand.
TCCATAATCGAAGATGGAAGACAAATATGAAAAGAAATCAGAAAAGCAGAAATTGTTTTGCAAGTACTGTAAAGGAAATGATCATAAAGAATTGTCCAAAACCTTGTTAAAGAGGCAAAGAAGAAAGAGGTTGGAATGGTTGTTGCAGAGGCCTCTACACCAAAAACAGAGTCTGCTAATCTTGTACAGGAAGAAGAATGGGCGTTTACTACTGTTTGCAGTTTTGACCTATCTTCTCATGAGGAGTGCATGTCTGCAGTAGACTCAGATGTTTGGTACTTTGACACTGGGGCGACCAAACATATTACCTCGCAGTGTAGTTTCTTCTCTTCACTCGAGCCTGCTTCTCATGAGCAGTGCATGTCTGCAATAGACTCAGATGTTTGGTACTTTGACACTGGGACGACCAAACATATTACCTCGCATTGTAGTTTCTTCTCTTCACTCGAGCCTGCCCCTATAGGGAATACTGTTACATGCGCCAACAACTCCTCCTATCCTGTTATGGGAGTTGGTAAGATCATTTTGACTACTGCTGATGGTAGTTCTTTCACTTTGTCAGATGCTTTGTTTGTGCCAGGGATCACGAAAAATCTGTTATCAGTTTCTGCATTAGCCAAGATTGGCTTGGTTGTGAAATTTGTTGATGACAGATGTACAGTTCATGATCTATCAAATGGCGACGTGATTATTGCTTGTGGCATTTTATGTCGTGGTCTGTATAAGCTCATAGACTATGAAAGATCTATAAATGATTTGGCATGTGTAGTACATGATTCTCAGGCTATGTCAGATGCAAATTTTTGGCATGCACACTTTGATCATCTGAATTTTGCTAGTTTGCTACGTTTGCAGAAATCTGAAATGGTGTCCTCTTTGCCCAAACTTGAGACACCCGGAAAACATGTTTGTGAAGGCTGTATTTTGGGCAAAATGCAACATTCCCCCTTTCCAAAAGATGGTTCAGTTCAGGCTACTTAGAAATTATAGCTTGTACAAAGTGATGTTTCTGGTCCTATGCAGACACCTTCTTTTGGAAACAATCTTTACTTCGTGACTTTCATCGATGATTTTTCTAGGAATGCATGGGTATATCCATTAAAGGCAAAGTTCGAAGTGTTCATGTGCTTCAAACAATTTTTGTTTTTGGCTGAAAATCTGTCAACATGTAAAATAGGCACCCTCCATTTTGATCGAGATGGGGAATATATGTCTTCTGATTTTAATGCATTTCTAGCTGAATGTGGGATAAAACACCAGTGTACAGTGTTGTATACACCTCAAATGAATGGAGTTGTTGAACGAAAGAACATGTCACTCATGGAGATGGCGAGGTGTATGGTCAAGAGTCAAGCTTTACCACATAGTTTCTGGCTTGAGGTTGTCATGTGTGTAACATATCTACTTAACAGGTGTCCCACTAAAGCGCTGCAGTCTATCACTCCATATGAGGCTTGGCATGATCGCAAGCCATCTGTTGCTCATCTGCATGTTTTTGGTTATTTGGCATATGCATTAGTGCCTGAACAACATTAAATAAAACTGGATGATAAAGCAGTAAAACATATTTTTGTTGGGTACAGTTCTGAAAGTTAAGGCCGTCGTCTGTATCATCCACAGACTAAACGCATTCTAGCTAGCGGTGATGTTGTTTTTGTGGAAGATGTTATTCAGCCATTGCTTTCATGTACTAAGGAGACTCTGTTAGCTCCAAAGACATGTATGATACTTTGCTACCTCTTTTTACAGGTGGACAGTCTAGTGATGGTCCTAATGAGGCAACTGCTCAGCCTTTGCAGGTTTCATGTGATGATGCAGATCATCCCATTTCTGATGCAGATTTACATGATGCACTTGTTGATGAGAGAGCTGATATTGAGGAGGCAAAAACTATGCCAAAATGGCTGGTGCAAACTTTGCGTGACAGTAAATTAGATGCACCTCTATAATATTGTACTCCATCAGGCTCTCATAGTGCCTCTTTTGCATTAGATTGCTATGCTATGGCTGCATCTAGTCTTTGTTTAGACTAAGCTTGTTTCATTTGATGAAACACAAAATTCAAAAAATTGGATGGCTGTTATGCACTCTGAATATGATGCTATAATGAAGAATGGTACTTGGTCTTTATGTGAATTACCTCCTGGCAAGAAGGCCATTGGCACTAAGTGGGTATACAAGCTGAAGCATAAACCTAATGGTATAGTTGACATGTATAAGGCTAGGCTTGTTGCAAAGGGTTATGCGCAGGAAAGAGGCATTGATTTTGATGAAACCTTTGCTCCTACTTGTCGAATGACTATTGTTCGTAGGATCTGTGCACTTGCAGCCCATCATGGTTGGAATGTACATCACTTGGACATTAAAAATGTATTTCTGAATGGTGACTTGCATGAAGAAGTGTATGTTTTTCAGCCCTGTGGCTTTGTGCAGAAAGGGCATGAAAACCAAGTGTGCATGTTAAAGAAGGCATTATATGGTTTAAAGCAAGCACCACGTGCTTGGTATGAGAAGATACATCCCTATCTGATTGCACATGGTTTTGAGAACAGTCCAACTGAGAGCACCTTATATGTTAAGCGTGCTAATGATGTGCTTCTGATCATTGTTGTCTATGTTGATGACATGCTGCTCACTTGTCCTATTGGGAAGCATATTGCTGATTTTAAGGCTGATTTGCATGCCTCATTTGAGATGTCTGATTTGGGGCATTTGCATCACCATTTGGGCATTTAGTTTATGCAAGTTGATGGTGGAATGGCTTTGTGTCAAATGAAATATATTGACACATTATTGCAACATTTTGGCCTCGAAGACTATAAGCGTATTGCCACACCTATGGAGAAATGTTTACGATTGAGTGTTCATGATGCTGGAGATGCATTTGATGCTGTCCTCTATCAGCAGGCTGTTGGATGCCTGATTTACTTATGCATTACTTGACCAGATATTGAGTTTTCTATCTCACAGATGAGGAGGTTTATGCATTGCCTAGGTGTCAGCATTGGCATGCGGTTAAGCACATCTTTCTCTACTTGAGTGGTACTCAACTACTTGGGTTGTTTTATCCCAAGGGGGGATCACTACCGCCATATTTGCATGCTTTTTCTGACTGAGACTGGGCTGGTTGCTATGACACTCATGTGTCCACTAGTGGCTTTTGCTTCATGCTTGGTAGCTCATGTATATCTTGGATGAGCAAGAAGCAGCCAACTGTCACCACTTTCAACTGTGAGGCTGACTATAGGGCAACTTTCACAGTGACTGTTGAGTGTGTGTGTGGCTCAAACGCCTTATGGCTGATTTGGGTGTTGGTTAGTCTTCTGCCACCACCATCTTCATTGACAGTCAGAGCACATTGGCAGTTGCGAGGAACCCTGTGTTGCATGCTCGCACTAAGAACATTGAGGTGCATTATCATTATGTTAGGGAGAGGTTCTCTGCTGGGGAGATCAGCTTGGCATATGTGCCCACGCAGGAGAACATTGCAGACCTTTTCATGAAGGCTTTGCCTAGGGAGAAGTTTCAAGCTTTTTGCAAAGCTTTGGGCTTACTTCCTTTTGTGGAGTGATTTCCACATAGCTTGGCACTTCCTTATACATGAGTGCCAACTACTTGTTCACCGAATCACTCCCAGGGGGGATTTGTTGATATATTTAGGTAGTAATGTGTGTGAACAATCTAGGACCGCCGGGCCCCATTTTTCCCTCTTTAGGAGGTTTTTTCCCCAGCTTGTATATACGCCTATAGCCCTAATGGGCTACTTATCTTTGTACATTCTAGTGGTTATACATTCAGTATTGTGTGTTGAGCTCTAAGCTTCTTCTTCTTCCATGTGCTGTTCGCGTGCTTCTGCAGATGTGTAACTCCAACAGAACATGACCGAATGTGTGGAACTATATGACGCTTCACAGAAAGCACAATCAATGCATGAGCTTGAGCATATTTTCCATCCAATCTAAGCTTCTCCTATGTAGGTGGAGAATGAGTAACCATAGTACTTGAAGAAGAAGCTCTATCTATGACAGTAGACTGTGAAGTAGAAGAACCTACAGGTCTTTGATCTATGTTTGCCACTATGTTCCAAAGTTGTTTTGCAACAAGAACATGCTTCATCATGTAAGACCACATTGGATAGTTGGTCCCATCTAGCTTATCTTGAACTTGAAGGATGCCAAACAAGTCATTACTGTCAGCCATTTCACTAAAGAACAAGAATGTGATAAAATCTTTACTTTGGCAAAAGCTGAAATGAATGTTGAAATTTTATCTTAGAAACTATCACTTTGATGGTGATTCTGACTGCATGAATGGCTTTGAAATGGGGATAAGACCTCACTAAAATTGGTGCAACTAGTGGAAATGTTTCTTGGCTACTAAAATTCACTGTTCTATGCTCCGAACTTGATTTGCACTGTTAAAAGTGCATGGATGCAAAAAACCAAAACTTGAGAAGGATTTGAACCTCCTTTGATACCACTGTTGGGTGTGTGTAGAAGTGCAAGAGATACATAAGAAGCACACACAAGGAGCACAAACAGAGCAAGACACATAGAGAAGACAGATGGTTGGAATAGCTCTCGCTATTGACGATGAATTGAACTGAAGTAAGAGCTGAATAATATCCTTAAGTACAAAGTACCACCACATATGAATGAATCATGTATGTGGTAACATGGGGAAAAAACCTCTAACTAGCACTAGAGTAAAAAGTGCCCATGTATAGGGAAAAGGTTCACATCAAAGCTACTCGAGGAATGCATAAGTGTAACAGAAGAGGTCTGACTGCTTTCTCCTCTCTTGGTACAATCACCTTTATGGGAGGATGTACTATCATATGTTCGTAACTTTTGTTTTGAAACATTTTTAGAGAAACAAACTTTTTAATATCATGGCAACAATGACCAAAGAATTCAAAAATGACAATCTCAAATGCATAAAGGAGGAAAAAATAATGTATAAAGTTGTTAAAATAACCATTTTTCTATGGAGTTACAATATATCTCAAGAGAGTAAAAAGGAGAAACCTTGATGAAGATCTCAACTTCCACCATTATACTCTCTAGTGCTCATAAGAAGAATTTGATGTATTAGATCTAAAGTGGAGAAGAAATCTTTTGGAAAAAGGCATGCCAATTATATCATATGTTCATGAAACACCTAATGATTAGAAGTAAACCCATCTTTTTGTCCTGTACCTTTCCACAAAACTTGAAAAGAATTTTGGGAAGTAAATTGCCAATAAATAATTCCAAAAAGGTGGCTAAACTTCTCAATTTTTCAAAATTCACCAAAAAGGCAATCTATTTATTGAAGAAGACATGGTAAATGTCATTGATTTTCATATTAAGAAATTTATGTAGCAGTCAAAGTCATGATAAAAATATTGAATTTACTTTTAACAATTATCAAGGCATTGAAGCAAGCACATTTCGTATTTTTAAGTTTTTTGGGGTACCAACAAGGAATCGAACCACAATTCTTTTTGTCCATGACATGAATCCACCTAAATTTGATGGAGTATTTTTCCATATTTATATTCCGCCCAGGTCATTCTATAAAAACATTCAAAGAACCTTTTTGTTGGGTTTTCTGAGAGATATTTAATGAACTTTTCAAATCTAATTATTAATATCAATGCAAGGTCACATATGAATTGGAAATTTTTACTTCAAGTAGATTCACACCAAAGGTCCTCATTCATGGTAATATATGGTAAAAATTTATGGCAAAGTAGGCAACAAGAATAAATGAAAGAGAGAACACCCCCTATAGTGCACACATGGGAAAGCAGTAGATATGGAACATTTGGTTTATTGGTTTCATCTTAGATGGTGTGCATTTTTGCATATCTACTTGGAACCAAAGATACAAAATCTTTTCAGGAACTATTGGAGTTTGAGGTCTACGGAAGCACACAAACAAAACAAGGAAGACGAAGAAGAAGCTTGGAGCACAACACAACACTGAACGAATTACCAAGTGAATATACAATGATAATTCAGCCATTAGGGTTATAGGCATATATACAAGTCAGAAAAGAAACCTCCTAAAGAGGGGAAAAAAGTGCCCAAGTGGTCCTAAGTGTGTTCACACATATCACTACAAAAATATATCAACATATGCTCCCTGTGAGTGATGCGCTCAATAAGGAGCTCGCACTTATGTTTAAGGAACTTCCAAGAAATGTGGAAAAAGATTAATCCACAAAAGAAAGTAAGCTCAAAGCTTTGTGAAAAGCTTCAAAATTCTCTCTAAGTAGAGCCTTTGTGAAAAGGTTTGCAACTATGTGGGCACATATGCCAAAATGATCTCTCCAATAGAGAACTTCTCCTCAACATAATGATAGTGTACCTCAATGTGCTTTGTTCAAGCATGGAACATAGGGTTCCTCGCAACTGCAAATGCATTGTGACTCTTAGTGAAGATGGTGATGGTAGAACACTAACCAACACCAAAATCAAACAAGGGGAATCTAAGCCACACACACTCAACAATGGTTATGAAAGCTGCCCGATACTTAGCCTCACAACTAGAAGTGGCCATAGTAGACTACTTCTTGCTCAACCAAGATATGCATGAGCTACTAAGCATGAAGCAAAAACTACTGGTGACACATGAATGTCATAGCAACCGACCCAATCCGAGTCAAAAAAGCATGTAAACATGGAAATAATGATCCACCCTTGGGATGAAACAATCCAAGTAGTTGGGTACCACTCAAGTAGCAAAAGATGCACTTAACCACCTCCCAATGGTTGATACCTAGGCAATGCATAAACCTACTCATATGAGAGACATCAAACTGAATATCAAGTTGAGTTATGCATAAGTGCATCAAGCATCCAACAACTTTCTAATAGACAACACCATCAAATGCATCTTCTTCATCATGAAGATGCAACCGTAAACCTGTTTCCATAGGAATAGAAATACATTTGCAATCTTCAAGGCCAAAACACTACAATAATATTTCAAACGTTAGGGCATTTGGATTGCCTTTCATCATCAACCTAAGAGTAGAAGCAAAACTCTGATATGAATCTGGAAGACCATTCAAAATAGCTTGCACAAGTGAATTGTCTGGCAAGACTTCATTAGAACAAATCAACTACTCCTTCATATCTTTGATCTTTGTAAAAAATCTATCCATTAAATCTCCTTCTTCATATGGTCACTCTCCAATGATTATTGGAGATAACAAAGTGATAAGTGTATCCCAAGCATCCTTTGTTGTTTTGCAAGAACGATTATGAGGGATAATGGCATGTTTAACAGACAAGGCTATCATGCAATCTGAGCGTCTCTGCCATCCCAACAAAGTTGATCTATAGTAGGTGCAATAGGAACCACAATAGGAACATGAACATGAAGATCATCATCCTCATTGCCATCTCCATCACTTTGAATTACTATATAAATAGATGTAGTAGGTCATTTTTTAACACCCTGCACAATATTCCACAATCCTTTTGCGACCAATACATGATGCATCATATATGCCCATAATGGGTAATTGGTATCATCCAACTTATCCTCAACAACCAACATACAAAATACATCATTGCTTTCAGCCATGACCATTGACCAAAATATCGTAACACAAAAAAATGGCTATATCTCAAAAAATTGAACAAAATTACCCTTTTTAAGTTCTACTAAACTTATAACAAACTTCAAGGCACTTGCATTGGCAAAACAAAACTTGTATATATATTTGGTACAAAAAGATGATATTGCCTACATAGGCACTATAATAGTGTGTCCGGAAGCTGAAACGAGCTTAGATCAAAATGTTGACACCACAAAGTGAAGCAGTTTTGAGTTCCTAATCACCTTGAGTATGCTCACCAAACTGCTAGGGATTCTGAGACTATGATCAGAGGTGTTGACGATGCTGTGGATGAAGCGACGACTTGCTCTAATACCAATTGTTGGATTTTAATCTCTGTGGAAGCATGCAAAAAACACATGAAGGAAGAAGAAGCTGGGATCCTAACACACAATATTGAATGTATTACCAAGTGAAGATCCTAAGAGTGTTCACACACATCACTACTAAAATGTATCAACACTATTCACAAGAATGGTACTTGGGATTTAGTACCTTTGTTGAATGGAAGGAAAAATTTACCATGTAAATGGTTATATAACTTGAAATTCAAATCCAATAGCGCTTTCCCAAAATCTAAAGCACGAGTTGTTGCAAAGGTTTCAAGCAAAAACAAGGTGTTAGTTACGAGGAAATTTTCTCTCCAGTAATTAAGATGACTACCATGTGCATGTTGCTTGGATTTGTTGCAATGGAGGACTTAGAGCTAGTTAAAATGGATGTGAAAACTCCTTTGTTGCATGGAGATCTTACACATATGATCTATACAAAAAAGCCAAAGGGTTATGTAGTTCCTCGAAAAGAAAGTATAATTTGTGAGCTAAAGAAGAGATTATATGGACTTAAACAATACCCTAGACAATGGTACAAAAGTTTGATGCTTTTATGAGATCTCAAAGCAATGAGGATCATTGTATCTACACAAAGATATGCTCATATGGTAGCTTGATGTGATTGATACTTTATGTTGATTACATGTTGATTGTTGGGAAGCCCTTCAATGAGTGGTCATTGCTAAAAAAAGAAGTTGATTGAGACATTTGATAGATTAATAAGAATGCCTAATAGAGTGGAAAGATAGTGGATACTACTGCATGGGAGAGGGTAAACACCATTCAAAGATAGCTCCCAATTTTTGGTTACATTCCAAAGAGGGTTCTTAGGGGGGAGAGCAAAGGAGACATACATGAACATGAAACATACCTGATGTACATTGAATTTAGAGGGGAGGAGCCAATTTGAACTTATCACATGATGTCCATACCATTTTTTAGGGGAAAAAAGGGAATTAAGGGAAAGTAAATTCTGTATTATCACAAAATTCCATAAATAATTAATTTGACACAAAGGGATTCCATAGATGGCTAAGATTTTAGTACCCATTTAGCTGATGGCATTAGAAGAAATAGAAAAAATTGTATATATGATAGCATGGCATGATGGAATGGATTCCTTTCATTATCTCATGTGTCATATTGTGAGTGGATAATTAGAGACACACATACATCACCTTAAAAAAAATATGTTGATACATTGTCAAGGAATTAGATTAAAAGTCACATTCCCAACTTTGAACATAAAAATTTTCCTCTTTTTTTCTATCAAATGACATAGTCTCACATTGAATATATTGGATCATGTGTCTATTTAATCTCTTGACCTTAGACATGGTATATAGAAGATCCTTCATGCCATTGGCCAAACCCTATATCAATTGCTTTATTAAGTATGCTTCACTCCATGTGAGATCACATATCAATTGCCTAAACCTAGATGCATAAGTAGAGGTAGAACATTCACCTTCTCATACATTTCAAAATTTTTTTCTTTATACCAAAATAATATTTACATCTATAAAGTTGGAAGTAATTCCTAAATCATTACAATCATGAAGTTTTTGAATGTTTTTCTTTAATATTGGGGAAATCTATGAACAATCTTGATTGCAATGAAGAGTTCAAAGGAAGTTGACCTTGGAGGCATAACCTAGACATTTTTTAGGTTGCATGCAAATATACAAATTTACTTGTTGAAAGTGTTAGATATAGTCAATACTCCACCCTCAAGTGACCACAAATGATCCATGGTGCTCTAAGTTGTAAGGCTTCCATTATAAGGAGAAGCCATTGTGAGAGATGGACATTTGTGGAACCCTAACTTCCAAGTTAGAGGAGGTCTATGAGTGATGATTGATGGTAATAGATGACAAAAGAGATAATATTTCAAGTGGTGCCTCATCATCTATGACTTGGAATCAAGGTGGTTTGTCAACAAGAGTAGGTGGAGCACAAGTAGGAGTAGCAATGATGCCGATCATCCCAATGTTGCAGATATAACCACTAGCCTTTATGGAAGGTAAGCTTGATGGTATGAATTACGTCTTGTGGAAGTTTAAAATCACTTTTATCCTTGATTCATATGATCTTCTAGAGAATATTCTTGGGAAAAACCATGAGCCCCAAGAAACACTTGATCCAAATAATCCAAGACGAATGATTCCTCCTGATGTTGATCTTCTACATGTTTGGAAACTTAGAAATGCAAATGCACTATGTGCTCTATTGACAAGTACCATTGATTATTTTATGAATCTCATTCAGCATAGTACCAAAGCTTGTGAACCATGGAACATAGTGAGAAAACAGTTAGACATGAATTCAGAAGTTGGAGAATTATCTAGCATTGGAAAGGTTTGCTGATAGAGAGGCTATAGAGGTATTCATCACTCGCATAAAGAATAGACAAGATCAAATGGTAGGAGCAAGTGTACAAAAGTCACATGAGGAGTTAGCTGAATGTTGTCTTCAAATCTATCGACCAAAGTTTGATGGTTTGATAACTGGTCTTAATGTTCAAATCAGACATCAACCTCTAACTTTTGAAGATTTAGTGCCTTATGGAGGAGGGTATGTGGCTCAAGGAAAAAAAATGATGGAAACAAAGGAGATGATGCATTCACAAAAAATGACAAAGAAGGCAAAGTGGAATCTTCAAAAGATTGAGACAAAAATAAGTTCAAGGGAGAGTGTTTCCACTACAAGAAAAAAGCCCATAGAATTCAAGATTGTCGTATCAACAAGGCAAAAGAGAAGAACGACTCTTTAAAATGTGGCAAGGGCAAGATGTCTACCTACATTGTAGAAATAGAGGTTGAGTTATTTCTTATGATAGAGGAGGTATGCTCCTTGAATAAAGATTCAGAAATAGATTGTAGAGAGTACAGGTGTGGAAGCCTGTACTTACAAAATGAAAGAGTGTGAGAGACTCAAAGTGAGTAGACCAAGAAATTGATAAACTCACATGGATTAATAACAAACTTGCCAAGAGCATGAAGTAGAATCTACAAGCTTCTAACCAAGTACAAAGTGGGGAAGAGGCCCTCCTTATATAGAGTTGGAGGAGGTTCTCCAAAGTACATCACATCTGGGATAATTCCCCTTGGAGGAAAATGAATACAATGGTAGAAGCAAATGGTAAGGTACCCAACTACGATGAGATACAACTAAAATAATATAAAACTAAATGTCTCTTGGATAAAAAAATGGAGATGCATTCATATAGATACAAATGGAAATGAAGTAGATAAACTGATGTCCTCAATACCCCTTTGTATCTCCATTTTGGAGCAGTTGAATGCTATGGAGGCCCATCAACCAGTGGAGTGGAACTAGAGGTAGAGCCTTCATGAACACGTCTACCAAGTTCTCCCAAGAGTTACACTACTCTAGAGTAATCTCTTTTGATATGATCTTCTCACATATGAAATGGTACTGGATCTAGATGTGCTTGGTGTGGATGCATGTAAGAGTATCCTAAAAAAAACTATCGTCCAATAATAAACATCAAATCCATACAACCTCACATGCAATAAAGTTGGATACTTAGTACTCAGACTTGATGGATGATAGAACAATTGTAGGCTATTGCTTACTAACCCAAGAGATAGTCCTAATCCAAGCAAGATATGTATCCAAAAGTAGATTATTGGGAATCAAGATCACTTGCCCAATTTGAATCTCAATATCTTACAAGATCAATGCCGCTCAGTAACAAAGAACATGATGTCAGGTGAGGGAAAGGTATCAAAGTAGTCTCTCAACAGCTTGCAAATGTGTTTGATGAGAACAATGTGCAAACTAACTGAGTATGTCAACAACATAGAAAATATTGGGTCTAGTGTTGGCTAGGTAAAGTAAAGAGCCAACTAGCTATCGATAAGCATGCACATCCACAAGTGATAAAGGAGTCCTCTAGTGTAAGCTTGATGTTTGGATCAAGTGGTGCGGATAATGAGGAACATTGGTCCATGTTATACTTGGAAAAAAAATCAAAGAAGTACTTCTTTTATGAGAGGAATATGCCTTCTTTTGTTTGCCACACTTCCATGCCTAAGAAATAGTGAAGTAAAACAAGATCTATCATGGAATACTCAACATGAAGCTATGCGATGATGAATTGGATGTGTTCTTCATCTGAACTTGTCAAAATCAATTCATCTACATAAAGGATGATTATTGCAACTAAGGGCTCTTTTTGGTATATGTATAAATTAGCATGTGTAGTGCCCCTTTGAAATCCTTTATTTTCAAAGAACTTATGAATCTTTTCATATTAGGGCATGGAAGCTTGCCTAAGTCCATAATGTGCTTTGTATAGTTTGTATGCATGATCTTCCTTGCCTTTGATCTTGAAACCTTAAGGCTATTCTACGTATACCTCTTCTTGAAGATCATCATTTGAGAAAGCATTTTTTATGTCAGGTTGGTAAATGGTGTTGGAGGAGATGATGGATAGATTCCAGAGATGAAGTGGTGCTGCAAAATCCTGCTTCAAACCATCCAAGCACAAGTTTGGGAGAGTCTAGCAGACCCCTTGAGCTTCCAAAAAATCATAAATAATCACCTATGTGCTTTGGAACATGACCCTCTAATTAATGGATCAAAACAGATGAGTAGAAAGTTCAACCAAGAGCTCTCAATCTGTTAGCAATTAGAAAAATTGCTTTTGGGAGTATCTAGTTAACTTAGATAGCTACCAATCATGAGTTATTTAAATAAAAAAGATCAAATGTACACTGAGAATGATGCTTAGCAAGTTGAAGGACTATCCGGACATTTTCAGGGTGCTACAGTATGTAGACAAGTGAGCAAAAATGTGAAGATATCTCGAGATTGAGAAAAGCAATGCTAATGAAACTTTGGAGCTATGAAATAGACAATGTCCTAAATAGAGCACTTTAAATCACATCAAATGATCAACTATGAATTGGTGGTAGCTTCCAAGTGAGGCGTTCTTGGTGTATGAATAAATTGGCTTAATGTACTTACTCCATAACATATGTGCACTCTTGTTAGGGTTGCATAATTGAGACTCCCAACAAGCCTGTGTTCTCCCTCATGAAAACTAAGCTTGTGATTGAGTTCCATGGGGGAACCTACACTTTTATTATTCTCCATCTTGAATTTAACCAACGTATCATGAATGTACTTCCTTTGAGTAATATAGACACTATAATTTGTATATACAAGTTCTAATCTAAGAAAGTATGTTAAGAAACCAAGGTCATTGATCTTAAAATTTTCCATCATTTGAGATTTGATTTGCTTGATGCCATTGACATCATTCCCTGTGATGATAATGTCAACCACATAGACACATAAGTAAATAACTTCTGAGTTAGTCTTCTTTATGAACAAAGAAGAATCTGCTTTGCTAGCAACAAATCCTTGATCTTGCAAGTATGTGACAAGCCTATGGTTCCAAGCTCTAGGAGCTTACTTTAAACCATAGAGTGCTTTCCTTAATTTGCATAGAAACTCTGATTTGTCCTTTCTTTCATACCATGGAGGTTGAGCCATGTAAACTTCTTCCAAGATCCATCCATTTAAGAATGCATTTTTAACATCTAATTGATACAAGTCCCAATTCTTTGAAGCAACAATACTTACTAAAACCCTAATTGTTGGCATCTTAGCCATAGGTGAGAAGGTCTCCTCATAATCCACTCAATGGGTTTGAGCAAACCCCTTTGCTACTAGCCTTGCTTTATACCTGTTTATAGAACCATATGAATTCTTCTTGATTTTATATATCCACCTGGATCCTATTACCTTCATGCTTGGTTTCTTTGGAACCAAATCCCAAGTGTTGTTCTCTTGAAGTGCTTCAATTTCTTCCTGCATGGCTTCTATTCATTCTTTCTTCTTATTGGCCTCTTCAAATGAAGAAGGCTCTTTTGACATAGAATCTTTAATCATGTATATAGAATGCTTGGTGACTAATGATGTGTCATAGCCACACCTTATTGGTTTTTTACTCTCCCTTTGAGATCTTCTGAGTGCTTGATTGGATGACTCTGGAATGTCTTCCAATTGTTTGAACTTTGCCTTGCCCTTTGAGTTCCAAGCTTTGAGGTCAATTTGGTCTTCATCTTCTGAGTCGACATCTTCAGATATTTGTGGTTCTTCTTGAGTCAAGGTTGGAAAATCACTTTCCAAGTCATAGGGTAGCTTAACTTTCCTGCAATCATCTTCAAACCATGAATTATTTTCATCAAACGCCACATCCCTACTAAGTGTAAATCCTTTGTTAGCGGGATTGTACAACCAATATCCCTTTTGGTTTTGTTCATAGCCAATGAATATACACTTTTCAACTTTTGGATCAAGCTTCGCTCTAATCTATGAGGGTATATGTGCATAAGAAATGCACCCAAAGATTTTACAATGGTCCAATGAGGCTCTCCTACCATTCTATGCCTCATAAGATGTCATTCCATCCAAGGATTTGGACGGGAGCCTATTAATCAAGTAGGTGGCTGTGGAAACACCCTCTGCCCATAGGTAATCTGGTAGTTTCTTTGCATTCAACATTGATCTTGCAGCCTCTACTATCAGTCTACTCCTCCTCTTTGCTACTCCATTTTGTTCAGCAGTGTATCTTGTTGTGACCTCTCTCTTTATACCTCTGTCTTGTAAGAATGAGTCCAATTCATGTGAGAAATACTCACCACCTCCATCAAATTTGATCCTCTTCAAGCTTCTACATGTTTGGTTCTCAACCAATGCCAAATATTTCTTAAAACAAGTGAACACTTCATCTTTATGCTTCATGAAGTAAAGAATTGTCTATCTAGTATAATCATCTATGAATGAGACATAGTACCTTGAACCTAAGATTGATGGTTCTCTGCTAGGATCCCACACATCTGTGTGCATAAGCTCCAAGTAGTCTTCATACATGTATCCTTTTATGTTGAATGGTTGCCCGTGAGATTTGACAAATTGGCATGCTCCACATTTGCAAATCATGTGTTGCTTGGACACATTTGGAAGGCCAAGCACACTCTGATCCTTGCATATTTGTTTTACTGTTATTTCACCTATATGACCTAGCCTTTTATGCCATATCTCTAGTTCAGATAAGGTTTGATCTTTGTAATTGAAGAGTGCAATGTTTCTAGTATCTTCAACCTCAAATGTAAAGAGTCTACTAGATTTATCACCTTTTGCGATCCTCTTGAAGCCTTGTTGAGGGTCTTCCACATTTGCTCCATGCCTTGTGAATCTAACCTGTAAGCCTTTCTAAAAAATCTGCCCAACACTGATTAGGTTTTTGGTTATAGTTGGCACATATAAAACCTTACTTAAAATGTTCATGTTACCATCAGCAGCCTTGACATTTCCAATCTTCTTAACAGAGTGTAAAGTGTCATCACCTGTTTGCACTTCATGCTTCCCTTTAGGTTCTTCAAGATTAGATAACAATGCTACATTTCCAGCCACATGATTGGAACAACCAGAATCAATATAGAAAAGATGCTCATCATCTTTACCTTGTTTGGATGTCATGTTCATGATCAATAGAGAGTCCTCTTGGTCTTTTGTGTAGTTGTTATAATCTCTTCTACTTCTAAAGCCTTCTTGATAGTTGTTGTTGTAGTCTTGGCTGTAGTTGTGATTGTAATTGCCTCCTCCATCATCGAAGCTGCCCCTGGATTGTCCATAGCTTCCTCTATGGAAGCCTCTTCCTCTCTAATTCCTTGTGTTCTTGAAATACTCATATGTGGTGTGATTGGTTAGGCCACATATATTGCAAGCTGAAGTGTTGTATGATCTCCCCCTACCTTGCTTTCCTCCTTTGTCCCTTTCTCTAGTACCTCTTCCTCTTCTTGTGAAGTTCACTTGAGACGTACTAGCCTCTTCTTCATTCTTTTTACCTTTGCCTTTATCTTTACTTTTATTTCTATCTGTGTAAAGGGCAAAAGATTGATTATCTCTGGATTTGTCTCCATTCTTGTTGAGCTTTGTCTCATGTGTGAAGAGTTGCCCCATCAATGTGTTGAGGTCAGGTATTCGCATATCCATATATAGGTCAATTACTGTGGTAAAGGACTCCCACTTATCATCAGCTTTGATTCTATTTATGATCTGCCTTACTATCTGCTCCCCTTCTATCTCTTTTCCAATGCTCCCAAGTTGGTCAACTACATCCTTTGTCTTGGTTACATAGTCAACTACACTTTGCTTTGGTTGGTTCTTCAAGATTGTGAACTCCATCCATAGCTGGTTCTTCTTGGCCCTTGTATTTGATGAGAAGTATGAAGAAAGTACTTCCAAGGTCTATTGGGAGGTCTTGCAATTCCTAATGTGAGGTAATAAGAAATTAGATATTGATTTAAGTATATAAGACCTCGCTAGAGCATCCTTTGCACACCATGTATGTCAGACATTGATCCACAAGGATCATTGATCCACAGGGAGCAGCCACAGGGATGATCCACAGGGATCAGTCCATATGATCCATAGGGATGAGTTCATGTGTGTGAGGGACAAGGGCCAGCTAGCCAAGGTCCCATGCTCGAGGGATACCCTAAGGTACTTTGGTAGTAATGGGAGTACTTGGGTAGTAATGGAAATAAGTGTTGCATGATGGCCACATGTGTACTTAAGTCACAAAGTCTTAGGGACTTGTGTCAAAGAGACTAAATCTCATTTGCCACACAAGTGCGTATAGTGGTGGATTGATACATGCTTAATTATCAATCTGATGAACCGACCTAACCAAACGTATGATGACGTGTGCACATGTGATGGAAAGTGAAGTGGTTCATCTATCATGCATGAGAAAAGACTAACCTACCTCTCTAACTCACTTAACCATTGAAAGTGCTTGCCGCGATACCACTTACAACAGTTTTCACTAAATCAAGGATATCTCCCAGCTCAAAACTCCGAATATGGCCAATAACAGGTTCATTTCAAAGCTCTCAACGAGACGCTTCTATTGGAGATGGTAACTTGATTCTGACAACCGTGCTTCAAGTTCTGATAGAAATAGTGAATGGCGGGAAACACACACACTCACTCCACAACTCGTGCTTGCTCACACACACACTACAATAGCTAAAAAGTGATGGGGAGGGGTAGACAATAGTCCTACACACACATTCCAAGCTTCACACACACAAAAGATCATAGAGAAGATGAAAATCTGTAGGAAAGAAGCAAATTCGAAATTCAGGAGCTCTCCTTCTTCACAATGGCAAAAAGTCTTTACAAAGAGTCACAAAGTGACTTATATACATGTGCCCTAAAAAATGGTCCTTTCACACAAGTGACCGGCACTTTATTGGCTAATCTCTATTTTCCTACTATTTTACAAGAAGTATATTACAATGATATGGGATTATGCATCTAGAGGACTCCTCTAGTGCATTTACATGGCTTGAGGGAATTTTCTAAGACTTTGAAGAAGAAAAATATGCCCAATAATTTGAAAATTTTGGGGCTCCCCTTTTGTGCCTCTTTGCTCTGCAACACTCTCCCCCTCTTTGTCTCTATCGTCTCTTGACATGCTTTTGCTTCTTGTTTATAGCTCGTCTAAGACTTCTGAATACACACACCGAGTGGTGGAAGAAGCGCTAAGGACTGTCAGAGAATTTGTTACTTTATCCGAGGTATGTCCTTTGCTTCTATAATCCCCTTGGTATTCCGTACATCACAAATCTGGGTCGTGTATTAAGTCGGGCAGCCGCGCACGCCATCAGTGGAAGGATCATTACCTGCCAAATATCTTCTTGCACTTCTTCATGGATACTTCTTGGCCTTGATCCGCCCTTGTTACTCACATACCTTCCCCTGTTGTATTGCTTTGAGCTTGTTTACTTTCTACCACCGCACGTCTTAATTTGCTGATCTTTACTCTCTTTTAAGAGAGCATTATGTTTCAAAGGCCCTATTTCTAAATCTTCTTTGTCATCCTCTAGGACCTATTCCATTTCTTCCCACCGCACGCATCCAATGGATGAGGAGACACCTAGGACCTTCAGACAATTGGTTATCTTATCCGATGAAGCGTCCTATGTGTTTTGTCTCTCTCCTCGACTTGTTTCACTTCACCGCCAGCTCCTAGTGGGTGAGGAAGCTGTGTGCAACCTCCCATGAAATGTCCTGGTTGTTATCTTTCTTTAATTCCACTCCTCAGGACCTGAGCCTTTGGCGTTGTTGCCTGATGCATGCCCCTAGGGGGCTTTGGGCAGAGAGTTGTTTGTTTTCTTGATAATCTTTATTCTTTATTGATCAGCTTTATTCTTTGATCTTCTTCTTCTTCTCTTTTTGCTTGATTCCCCTTCCACACATCCCTCCTGACTTGCATTAAGATTGGAAGTCATTTTGACAAAAAATTCTGAATCAATTTCAAAGAAGCCGGTGAAAAACGCTTCTTCAAAAGTCTGCATATATGTGCTTGGCAAAAACATAATCCGTGAATAGAATGCCATAATTGTTAATCGGCTCGGTATAGTCGAGAGATAAAAAACAAGAGCTTCGGATCCCTGAGTAATGCCAATGAAGTTCATAAAAGTATATTTGGCATGTTGGAAGACTTTGATAACTGTAAGTAGCATGCTTAGAATCTTATTCATCATTTTGATTGCCAAATCAGGTATAGTGGCGTAGCAAGCAATCCAAAATTCCATGGTTTTAACCATGTATTCTTCCGTCGGTAGATAGTTATGCGGTGGACTTGGTAATAGTGGATAGTTTAGCCACTGGTTATTTATGCTACCCTGGTGCTATCCTTCCCAAAAATGCGTCCAAGAGCGTCTGTAGGGTACTGGGCAAAATGATGGATTTACTTGAAGTGCGTATGGCGATGATTCCCATTGTACCAGGAGTGTAGGGTTTTTTTCCAGAAGTTTTCTCCTCCATACAGGGTCAGCTCTTTCGAATTCCTCTTGAGTGTAGTTGAATGTATGATTACTGAAGTGGAGGTTGTTGTCGGGCTCCTTATTTGTCGTGGTCTATATATATTGGCATATTTGCTCTCTAAGGAGTCCATATGGTATATTAAAGGGTTTTAATATATGTTCCAAATTTTTGCTTTCAATCTGTGCTTCCTTCATGACCTTGATGATTTGATCTTCAAATTCTGTAGTAAGCTGGGACACCAGTAGTGCCCTCTCATTTCGGCTCAGTTCTGCAATATCCCGATGAGTACATTCAAAGTGGATCTCCGTTTCCTCCCTTATCGGCGAATGATGTAAGGGGGGAGAGAGAGGACGTACCTCAATCTCCTCAGTAGCCGCTGTGGAGTGTGGAACTATTGGTGTCCCCTCTGTTGCCTTCTGTGCTAGTTGATCTTGTAGTTGCTTTATCATGTCATCTTTGCTTTTGATTTCCTCGGTAGCCTTCATAATTGTTTCTTTGTTTTTGAGGAGCTCTTGTCCTATGACTTCGAGTTGCTCATTGTCTTCTTTATATTGCACCATATACCGATTTTTGGTTGTCTTCCACTTTGTCCTTAGTGCAGCGGTATCATCCATATACCTCTTTTCCCATTCTGCAATGATGGCCTGCTCCTGCTTGAGCTGATCTTCATACCTAGCTAACTTTTCTTCCAATGCCTTTGTGTCCTTTTCTGGCACTTCCTAAGCTTCTATAGGTTGATTACTTAGAAGAGTTGTCATCAGCTCCTTGTTTCTATTCCTTAATTCTCTACTTCTTCCATGTATATCTTTATTTGTGATTCCAAGATCTTGCTTCTTGCATTCATCCGTGTTTTCTCGGCCTCATTAGCTTCAAATTTCTTTAGTAACTCCTGTAGTTGTTCTTTCAATTTCTGATTTTCTGTCTCTAGTGTTTTACATTGCTACTTGGCCTCTTGGACTTCGTCTCTTTATGTGTTATGTTCTCTTGTGCTAGAATCAATTGGGCTGATAGGTTCTTACCCATTTCGTGAAGTTGATGCTTTTCCTGCATTGCTTTGTCATAATCAGCATCAGCCTCAAGCATTAATTGTTGCGTATCCATAGCAGTTTTGATCATATGTTGAACCACTGGCTTGAGCTGAGTGATGTTTTTGGGATGCTTGGAGCTTCCCCTGTGATTACATCCTTCCCTTTTTCTACGTGTATGTATCGTTATGTGGTTGTCGGATTTGCAGTTGTACATCCATTTCTTTTCTTTCAGTTGCCATTATACTAGTCTTTGTGGCACTCTCTTGAAATGTGACATCCATAGGGGAGGGTTCCGCCACTACCCTTATTGGTGTGAAGGGTTCTGACTCTTCCACCATAGTATCTTTAGGTTCTATTTTGGGATTTTTGAATGATCCCTCTCCTGCAAGCCTAGTCTCTTGGATTTGAATGTTAGAATTTTCATTTAATTTGATGACATGTGTTCTTTCTTGGGAGGCCTCCTTTTCTACTCTGTCTTGGCTAGGGTTGATGGGCGTTTGATCCACCTTTGTGCCTCCCTCTTCCACACTCTTTTTCACTTCATTTAACTCCTCCCATTGTCCATCATCTTTGGATTCACTTCGAATGTCCCCATTTAATAAGGAGGTGTCTGGTTCTTCTTGTACATCTGATGATGAGCTTGAATTAACTAAGCCCAATTCCCTATATCTATGCACCTTGGTTAGCCTCTTTTTTTGTTCCATATCTTGATGGGCTTGCTGGTAATGGTGCTCTTGCACTGATAGATTTATTTGACCTTCGGTGTATTGATGTGTGTCTTCCAAGGCTCTTGTCAAGTCTTCTTCCGTAATCGGTCGATGGTCTTCAATTCTTGTCTTTGGAAGTACATGTACCCTCTTTGAGGCTGGCACTTCTGTTTCTACTGGCATCAATCTCTTTGTAACTCGCATTTTAGGTTGTGAGCTTGTTTTTGCCTCTTCAATGATCTTTACTTCTTTCTTCTTTTTTGGGACGGTAGCAACCTTTGCATATTTGGCCATGCCTCGGATGATGGAATCTCTCTTAAATGTTCTCTAATGCCCAATGCATGATATATCAAGACCGTTAAGGTGCTACTGCCATTCAAAAACTTTTTATGACCCCACTACTTCTTAGCCTCAAATAGTCTTTCTTGGATATAGGGAGTCATATTGACTTGATTCCTGATTTGCTTAATAGCGTGTGACAACATTTGCACTACTATCTTTTGAGTAGAAGTGTACCTATGCATGTTCAAAAACAGAAGTGTTGATGGATGAGTCTCACTTCCTCCTCAATATCAATGCGGTTAATGTCATTGAAGGTGCGGGTCTTTGCTCCTCGACCTTCTTCCTTCAATACCGTGGTTCCATCCTTTTCCCATCCAAAAGCTTCTTTTATTAGATCATGCATGAATTGGATGATGACCCATTCACCTACTGCATCCATGACTCTAGCCTCTGGCACCAATGGATCATGTAAGGCAGGCTGCAATGTGTCCATTACTTGTGCACATTGCTGAAAATCAGGCTTGTATATCAGCAACTCAAAGTATTTATGAATGCCCGCCTTCTTCAGGACATCCATAGTTGATGTGAGTTCATGTACTACCTTGAAGTCTTTGGACATCACTGGGAACTGATGATGTGTATCCATGATTTTAATGGTCACCAAAAATAAGTGATCCCCTGCAGGTTGGTCATCTCTAAACCAAATGTCCTTTTGCTTTAGTCACACTCTGTAGAGGGAATTCCATCACTTCCTCCTGAATGGTTGCTTCGGAATCTTCGGAGGCCATCTGCACTTGTAATGAAAAGAGCATTAGCTTCTATGGAAGACATGTCTTTTGTGATGTGTGTTGTAGTGACATCTCGTTCGGTGCATCACTCCGTTCCCCTTTGCTCGTATAAGTAAGATCCCTTATCTCATATATTTTTTTCATTTTATCCTGAAAGAAACAAGAAATAGCATAGCTGAAGCCTTTATTTATTTACATAGTAGGTCCATTCCTAGAAATTAGAAGCTATGACCTATTCCCCATTGGAGAATGTGCACCACTAATTCTATTTTGTACATTATGTGCTGAATGCCTGGCCTCGTAATATGGCCCTATCATGCATACTTTAGGTGCACTGGAAGCTTCATGAGTGCAAAAGGAATCTTCTTGATTCTGGTGTTCTATTCCTTGTTGTTGCTTTGGTTTCCAGATCCATTTCGTAGTAGGGTTCTTAAGCCTTGTCTTCTTCTCATTTTGTCGTGCTACAGGTGTATCTCTTCCTTTTTTAGTTATCGGAGTTGTGGGATTCCTTCTCTTGAGGTATCTGCGACGAAGCTCGCTAGTCCTTATGGTACTGTTGTGTTGATACAATGTTTCCTCGTGCTTGTCTATCTCTTGAATGGCCGCTTGTTTGACCTTCTTGGGAATCCACATTTGTTGCCGTGTTTTTTGAGCTTCAATCAAAGGCCTAGGAAGCCATACTTGCAAGAGTCGTTTTGGTTCTGATTTTGGTGAAGAAGAATTCTTGCCCACCTTTGCCTCCTTATGAGCAATGACATGTGCTGGTGTTGCATTCTCTGATTCCTTCACTCGATCCTTGTGAACCCATTTGAATTTAATGTTTCCTGACTGTGAGTAGTTGATGGTGGATATCGAGGTTGTTGATCGTTCTTTTGCATGGAAGACTTTAAGAGTATTGTTCTTCTTGGTTTCCTTCTGTTCATCAATCAAGTAAGATGAATCTAATTTTTTCTTGGATACATTAGGGTTTGAAATTCCTTCTTCTGTCGGACCTGCTTCTAAGTGATTTGTGTTGGAATCATTTTCTACGTGCTCTTCTACAATTTGTTCTGCACTTTCGATGACTCCCGGTCTCTGAGAGGGTTTCTCTCCTAATAGAATAAAGATTTCCTTGTGCCCAATTTTGGCTGAAATGTATCCTTGCGCTAGGTGGATGCTCACTTCATTCTCAATGATCCAGTCTTGTCCTAGGATCAAGTTTTCTATTAGATCCTCATCTCTGCATACTAGAACTCGTTCTATAGTTGAATTTCCTAGGTGGAGGGATACTATGGCGTCTCCAATGCATGCTATATGTTGTCCTCCCACACCTATCATATGTGCTTTCATGGGTGTCATAATCGTTTGGAATGACTATATTTCGTATGCAACTGAGTGCGACTCCTGAATCTATCAAGGCATCTATCAGTTGATATTCCGTCGTTCCAATTCCTAGGTTTAAGTATGGCTGTGACATGCAAACATTGGTTGTGTTGGACTTATGAACTTGGTAATTAGCCATGGTAATAGGCTCTTCTCCTTGTAGATACCATTCATCTCTTTGTCTTATCCACTCTTTCCATTTCTTGATATGCTATAGGGCTTCTTTCCGTGCTTCCTCTCTAATCTGTTCTTCCTCTTTCTTCCTATTTTGTGCCCCCACAAGGCGTGCTAACATTTGGTCCGTCAATGGCCCCATATATCGTTTTACTCGACATCCACTTATGTAGTTAGGAAGAATATCTCCATCTAGAGTAGCTAGATTAACTGCTCCACTAGTGGAAATCCTATTAACTGCTCCACTGTGACCCTTTGGCTGGTGGGTTAATGGGTCCTACAAAATCAATGCCCCATTTGGGAAAAGCTCTAGCGCAAACCGTAGGTCTCAATGGCATGTCATCTCTCCGAATTGGGTATTTAGTTCTTTGGCATGTCTCACAACTTCGGACATAGGTGTCAGCATCCATATGTAGGATTGGTCACCACAAGCCCGCAAAGAGGATCATTTTTATAGTTCTCTCGGCTGAGAAATGACCTCCTGCCGCACTTGCGTGTGCCATCTCTTATATGGGTAAGTATTCTCCTTCGTGCACACATAACCGTAATTGATTATCTTTTCCCCTCTTGAACAATTGTCTTCCCAAGATTACATAATCCTTGCTCATTTCCTCTAGGGATCGTTTCCATGCTAAGCTGACTCTTTCCTCATGTTTTTATGTCTTTAGGAATTTCACTAAGGTTTCACTCCATTTGGGTGCTATTGTAGAGAAAGCTAAGGATGTATGATCCTCCGGGATGGTCTCCTGGCATTCTGTGCAGTTACTAACATAATCATGGACATCTTTAGGCATATCAGGCCAGTATACTCCTAATCGTTTCAATTCTCTTAGAGTTCCGTGAATTCCTTTGTGTGTCCTCCATTTGTTTACATGAGCTTGTTCAATCAACTTCACTTGTTCGTCTTCCTCAACACATCTAGATAATACACCGTTGGGTTCCTTATGGTACACACTTCCTACAATAATGTGCAAATTCCTTGACTGCAGAATTTCCTTTTTACTCTCTTTATTGATTGAGTGTTGTGGGCCATGAGTGAGTATCGGAATTAGTTTCTCTGCCCACTTTGGACACACTTCCAAATTAAACAGGTAAGTGTCTGGCAAATCATCTGGTACTCCACTTGGGGGTTCTCCATGTGTTAATCTGGAGAGGTGATCTACTCTTACGTGGGTATTTCCCTTTTTCACAATTACTTCAAAGTCAAACTCCATCAATAGCAGAAACCATCTCACCAGTCTTCCCGTGTTACAAGGCTTATTGAATAAATACAATAAGGCTTGATGATCTATGAAGAACTTGAACTTGTTGGCTAAGAGATAGTGTCTAAATTGTTTCACTGCATAGACCATTCTTAATCCCTCTCGCTCTGTAGTTGTATAGTTTCTTTCAGCTTGATTCAGTGGTCTACTTGCATAGGCAATTGGGTGATCTAACTTTCCTTTGTCTGCCGGCTGAGCTAAGATGCATCCTATTTCGTAATTTGAAGCGTCCACATGAATATGGAAAGGTTTGTTCCAATCCGGTGTTTTCAATATTGGGGCCGTGCTAAGTCGCCTTTTTGACTCGTTAAATGCCTTTTCGCATTCATCAGTCCAAGTGAATTGGGTCAGCAGTCCATACAAGGGTTTGGCAATTATGGCGTACATGTGGATAAATCGATGGCAGTATCCACAATGTCCCATAAATGCTTGCACTTCTTTTGCATTCTTCGGCCTAGGAAGTTCTAAAATGACCTTGATCTTGTCTTCATATGTAGATATTCCGTTCCTAGACACTATGTGTCCTAAGATCTTCCCTTGTCTTACCATGAAGACACACTTCTCAGGGTTTAGGCAGACTCTATATTGTCGACATTTAGCAAATATCTTTCGCAATTCGGGAATGTGGTCTTGCCTTTGATTTGAATATGTACATAGGTCATCTACATACACTTCCATAGTCTTCTTCAGAAATTCTTTGAAAACATGACACATCAATCTTTGGAAAGTAGCAGGCATGTTAGTGAGTCCAAAAGGCATCGCTCGGAAAGCATAGACTCCCCATTCAGTCGCGAATGCAGTCTTATGTTGATCCTCAGTAGCAATAGCTACTTGCTTGTATCCAGAGAATCCGTCTAAGAAGCTATAGACTTCTTTTCCTGCAACTCTTTCCAGTAGATGGTCAGTGATGGGTAATGGGTAGCTATCCTCTTAGGCACAACCACCAGTGGTGATACCCATTCCGTATGTTCTATTTCATAAATGAATCCAGCCGCTAATAGCTTGTCTATTTCTTCTTTTATTTTGGCAGCATAGACCTCATTGTATGTGTAAGGGTGTTGTTTAGATGGTTTTGCCTCTGATGTCATTGGTATTCTATGAGAACAAATGGAGGGTTCTACACCCTTGAGATCCTTGTATGTCCAGGCAAATACGTCTCGATATTCACGGATCAACTGTATCAATTCTTCTTCCTCCTCTGTGGACACATCTTTTCCTATGTAGGTACATCGTTCTTCCCCGTCTTCTATTGTCACTATGATTTTCTTTGTTTGTTCCTTATTGCCATAAGCTTCTCCCTCTCTTGCCTCTCTTTTAGGCATTTGAATAGCTATTTTTCTCTCCTCAACTTAGTACCTTTTAAAATGCTCCAGAACCTCAAAAAGACCGGGGTCTGGTTCGATCTTACTCGCACCTTCCTCCTGCTCTGGTACTATGGGGGCTGCTTCTATTGCTAAAACTTTGGTCATTTCCTGCTTATTTTTGGTTCGAATGGCTTCTAAGTAATGTTCTTCTGAATCAAACTCTGGTTCCATCTCTATGCTCTCGTATTCTTCTTTCCATTCCTTTTCCAGTATTTCTCCTACTTTGACTTCTTGTAAGACCACCATATACAAATTTACATCCTAGCCTTCTTCGTCCACACATTCATTCATCATCAGGACTTCTTCATTCACACATACGTCCAAGGTTGCTAAGATTTCCATCCATCCATGCAGTTCAAATGTTTCATCACGGAAGACTTGAGGCATGTACATTGGATCTTCTATGGGCTGGTAATTAGGATGTCCTATTGGCCACAACTACCTTTTATTATCCTGTTTCTTGGCTTCTTTACACATCCATAATTGGGCATCCTCATGCATCCATGATTGATCACTTGATCCAGCGCTATGAATAGATAGATCATCTTCTTCATTGTGTATAGGATTCCATTGTAGTGGGGGTACATCTCGATATACAAACGTATGCAAGTTTATCTTAGTGGTATTTCCTTGATGTTGAAGGTATAATGAGTCTCGTCCCCAATTTTGTACTACCCTAAGCTGTCTCATGAAGGGTCGTCCCAATATCATCTCATAATTACTTGCTTTTCCAAATTGATAGATGGCTAGGGTATGTTCAAATTCAACTCCACATATGGTTAGCTTGATCTTTTCTAATATTCCCAAGGGTTTCTCAACATGGCCATCTGCTAATTGAAGCTTCATACGAGTGGGTCGTAGAGCAGGTTTTCCCCATTTCTCCCAAATTTCTTTGGTTGCAATACCTACTCCTTCTCTAGTGTCTAATATGGCTTTGGTCATATAGCCATTGCAAGTGACAGGTAGACACGTGTTACCTTCATCTCCTTCACTAAATTCTCCGATCTTATCCACAGGGATTTGTACGTTAGGTGGGATTTCCTTTCCTTTGTTTTCCTTCTCATTCTTCTCCTGATTTAACTCCAATTATCCCGCTATTTGTTTCCAGAGGTGTGGTTTAACACGAAGTAGTTCTTCCACAGTCAAGTGGCATTGTACTTTGTCCTTCTTTAGTTCTGTTAAGTTGTGTGAACTCTTATTTGAGATTCCTTTTCCTTTTCCTCATACCGTGGGTGCATGGAAGATTAATGAATCTTTTTTGTATTCTCCCGTGTAGTTAGGTAAGGTGGAAATGCTATGAGTCTCCTCTCTGTTTTGGTCTAGTTTCAAAATTTCTTCATATATTTCCTCTAAGTTTGGTTGGGGTTGATAATCTTCCATGTCTAATTCCTCAAAGGGGGGTTTTACAACTCCATTCCTTTTCCATTGATCTTCCCAAATTCTATTCCACAGTTCTTTTGGCCAATCGGCTTCTAATTCCGGGATGGTGGACATAGCCTTTTCCGGTGTATTGGGTAATTCTTTCCCTTTACTCCTCTCTTCTGGTTCCAGGTCTTTGATTTCCATACAACTCTGATATTGAGTTTCAGGCATTCTTGTTTTAGGGAGGGCCGGGATGGTCTTCTCTAAGGTGGCCTGAGCTACCTCTATGAGTTTTTTGCAAATGCCCAGCCTCTCCTTTTCTAGTTCCCCTTGTGGGTAAAGTTTTTCATGTTTTTCTAAGTTTGGTCCATTCTTGATTCTAGCTTGGTATGCTTTCAACCACATGTCTAAATCATCCGGTTTTGGGTCAGCTAGAATTGATCCTAGTTTCTCTCGCTCTTGTGACTGTGGTGGAATAGAAACTTCTTCCTGAACCTCAGGTTCTTTTGATGTCTTATTGTTGCACATATGTCTCTTGTCTTCCTTGTTTTTGTTTTTCATCCATTTTTCCTTAAGTTTTTCTCTCCTTTCTTTCCACTTTTGACTCTTCGTTGCTTCGGTATTCTCGTGTGGGTCCTCTGAATCTTCCACAACTTGAATTCTGGGTTCTAGGTCTTTACCCTTCCTTTGTTCCAGTTCTGCTCGTGGTTTTTCCTGCTCTTTCGTTTGCGCTCGTATGATCGCCTTCAATGGTACTGTGTATTCCTTGTCACTTCCTGATGCTTCTATGACTTTGATCACATTAATAGGTGTTGTGTCCTGTTGATATATTTAGGTAGTGATGTGTGTGAACACATTAGGACCGCCGGGGCACTTTTTTCCCTCTTTAGGAGGTTTTTTTCCCCCAGCTTGTATATACGTCTATTGCCCTAATGGGCTACTTATCTTTGTACATTCTTAGGTAATACATTCAGTATTGTGTGTTTGTGCTTCAAGCTTCTTCTTCTTCCTTGTGTTGTTCGCGTGCTTCCGCAGACATCTATCTCCAACAATTGGTATCAGAGCAGGTCGTCGCTTCATCTAGGGCGCCGTCGACACTCCTCCGTTTGCAATCTGAGCTCGTTTCGGCCTCCGAACGCACTATCGCAGCGCTTGTGCAGGCTATTTCATCGTTTTGTGCCAAAGGTATATACTAGTTTCTATTCGCCAGTTTAAGCGTCTCGAAGTCTGCTACAGGTCTAGCAGAACTCGTTTGGGCAGTTTTGTTCAACTTTTTGAGATACAGTCAATTTTCTGCATCAAGGTATTTTAGTCACCGGCCATGGCTGAAAACAGTTATGTATTCCGTATGTTGGCTGTTGAGGATAAGTTGGATGGTACCAACTACCCATTATGGGCTTATATGATGCGACATGTTTTGGTTGCAAAAGGATTGTGGAACATTGTGCAGGGTGTTGAAAGACGTCCTGTTACACCTGTAACGACAGGTACTGCAAATACAGGTGCTGGAGCTGATGAAGATGGTGTCGAAGATGATATTCTGTAGGTTCCTGTTCGTGCTGCTGTTTCTATTACACCTACTACATAGCAAATTCGTTGGGATGGCAGAGATGCCCAGGCACATGCATTGATAGCTTTGTCTGTCAAACGTGCCATTATTCCTCATATTCACTCTTGTAGAACAGCTAGGGATGCTTGGGATACACTTACCACATTATACAAAGCTAGGAATGAGGCTCGTGTTGCTTACCTCCGAAAACAGTTGGAGAGTGAGCACATGAATGAAGGTGATTCTATGGATAGTTTCCTAACGAAGATCAAAGATTTGAAGGAATAGTTGATTTCTGCTGATGAGGTTATACCAGATAGCTCACTTGTGCAGACCGTTCTGAATGGTCTTCCTGATTCATATCAGAGTTTTGCTTCTACTCTTCGGTTGATGATGAAAGGCAATCCAAATGCCTTATCATTTGAGGAGTTAGTCTCTGATCTGTTGCAGGAAGATCAGTCCAGGCAGAACAGGTCCATTATGTGTGTTGCAGATCAAGCTTTCCTGGCTAGTCAGAAGGGTAAAGGAAAATGGAGCTCTTCTACTAGTAAGCAGAAATCTGTAAATGGTGCACATTCGAAGAACCAAGATAAAGATGAGAAGAAATCAGAAAAGCAGAAATTGTTTTGCAAGTACTGTAAAGGGAATGATCATATCATAAAGAACTGTCCAAAACTGGCTGCAAAAGAGGCAAAGAAAAAGGAGGCAAAGAAAAAGGAGGCTAGAATGGTTGTTGCAGAAGCCTCTACACCAAAAACAAAGTCTGCTAATCTTGTGTAGGAAGAAGAATGGGTGTTTACTACTGTTTGCAGTTTTGACCCATCTTCTCATGACCAGTGCATGTCTGCAGTGGACTCAGATGTTTGGTACTTTGACAGTGGGGCGACCAAACATATTACCTTGCAGCGTAGTTTCTTCTCTTCACTCGAGTCTGCCCCTATAGGGAATACTGTCACATGCGCCAACAACTCCTCTTATCCTGTTATGGGAGTTGGTAAGATCATTCTGACTACTGCTGATGGTAGTTCTTTCACCTTGTCAGATGCCTTATTTGTGCCAGGGAACAAGAAGAATCTGTTATCATTTTTTGTATTAGCCAAGATTGGCTTGGTTGTGAAATTCGTTGATGACAGGTGTACTGTTCATGATCTGTCAAATGGCGATGTGATTATTGCTTCTGGCATTTTATGTCGTGGGCTGTATAAGCTCATAGACTATGAAAGATCTGTTAATGATTCAGCATGTGCAGTTCATGATTCTCAGGCTATGTCAGATGCAAAGCTTTGGCATGCACGCTTTGGTCATATGAATTTTGCTAGTTTGCTACGCCTGCAGAAATCTGATATGGTGTCTTCTTTGCCCAAGCTTGAGGCACCTGGAAAACACATTTGTTAAGGCTGTATTCTGGGCAAAATGCAGCGTTCCTCCTTTCCAAAAGATGGTTCAGTTCGGGCTACGCAGAAATTGCAGCTTGTACATAGTGATGTCTGTGGTCCTATGCAGACACCCTCTTTTGGGAATTACCTTTACTTCGTGACTTTCATTGATGATTTTTCCAGGCATGCATGGGTATATCCACTCAAAGCAAAGTCCGAAGTGTTCATGTGCTTTAAACAGTTTTTGGTTTTGGCTGAAAATTTGTCAACATATAAAATGGGCACCCTCCGTTCTGATTGAGGGGGGGAATATATGTCTTCTGATTTTAATGCATTTCTAGCTAAACGTGGGATAAAACACCAGTGTATAGTGCCGTATACACCTCAACAAAATGGAGTTGCTGAACGAAAGAACAGGTCACTCATGGAGATGGCGAGGTGCATGGTCAAAAGTCAGGTTTTACCACATAGTTTCTAGCTTGAGGCTGTCATGTGTGCAGCATATGTACTGAACAGGTGTCCCACTAAAGCGCTGCAGTCTATCACTCCATATGAGGCTTGGCATGACCGCAAGCCATCTGTTGCTCATCTGCGTGTTTTTGGTTGTTTGGCATATGCACTAGTGCCTGAACAACATCGCATGAAAATTGGATGATAAGGTAGTAAAATGTATTTTTGTTGGGTACAGTTCTGAAAGTAAAGGCTATCGTCTGTATCATCCACAGACTAAATGCATTCTGGTTAGCCGTGATATTGTCTTTGTGGAAGATGCTATTCAGCCATTGCTTTCATGTACTAAGGAGACATCTGTTAGCTCCAAAGACATGTATGATACGTTGATGCCTCTTTTTATAGGTGGACAATCTAGTGCTGGTCCTAATGAGGCATCTTCTCAGCCTTTGCAGGTTTCATATGATGATGCAGATCATTCTATTTCTGATGCAGATTTACATGATGCACTTGTTGATGAGAGAGCTGATATTGAGCAGGCAAAAACTATGCGAAAATGGTTGGTGCAGACTTTGCGTGACAGCAAATTAGATGCACCTTTGTCATATCGTACTCGTTCAGGCTCTCATAGTGCCTCCTTTGCATCAGATTGCTATGCTATGGCTGCGTCTAGTCTCTGTGATGAGAATGAGCCTGTTTCTTTTGATGAAGCACAGAATTCAAAAAATTGGATGGCTGCCATGCAATCTGAATATGATGCTATAATGAAGAATGGTACATGGTCTTTATGTGACTTGCCTCCTGGTAAGAAGGCCATTGGCACTAAGTGGGTATACAAGCTGAAGCGTAAACCTGATGGTACAGTTGATGGTATAAGGCTAGGCTTGTTGCAAAGGGTTATGCACAGGAAAGAGGCATTGATTTTGATGAAACCTTTGCACCTACATGCCGTATGACTAGTGTTCGGAGCATTTGTGCACTTGCAGCCCATCATGGTTGGAATGTACATCAGTTGGACATTAAAACAACATTTCTGAATGGTGACTTGCATGAAGAAGTGTATGTTTTTCAGCCCCGTGGCTTTGTGCAGAAAGGGCATGAAAATCAGGTGTGCAGGTTAAAGAAGGCATTATATGGTTTAAAGCAAGCACCACGTGCTTGGTATGAGAAGATACATGCCTATCTGGTTGCACATGGTTTTGTGAACAGTCCAACTGAAAGCACCTTATATGTTAAGCGTGCTAATGATGTGCTTCTGATCATTGTTGTCTATGTTGATGACATGCTGCTCACTGATCTTATTGAGAAGCATATTGCTGATTTCAAGGCTGATTTGCATGCCTCATTTGAGATGTCTGATTTGGGGCATTTGCATCACTATTTGGGCATTCAGTTTATGCAAGTTGATGCAGATATTCAGTTCGGCCAGATATTCAGTTTGTTGTCTCACAGATGAACAGGTTTATGCATTGCCCAGGAGTCATGCATTGGAAGGCGGTTAAGCGCATCTTTCGCTACTTGAGTGGTACTCGACTATTTGGGTTGTTTTATCCCAAGGGGGGATCACTATTGCCAGATTTGCATGCTTTTTCTGACTCAGATTGGGCTGGTTGCTATGACACTCGTGTGTCCACTAGTGGTTTTTGCTTCATGCTTGGTAGCTCATGTATATCTTGGTTGAGCAAGAAGCAGCCTACTGTGGCCACTTCCAGTTGTGAGGCTGAGTATAGGGCAGCTTTCACAGCGACTATTGAGTGTCTGTGGCTAAGACGCCTTATGGCTGATTTGGGTGTTGGCCAGTCTTCTGCCACCACCATCTTCATTAACAGTCAGAGCGCATTGGCAGTTGCGAGGAACCCTGTGTTCCATGCTCGCACTAAGCACATTGAGGTGCATTATCACTATGTCAGGGAGAGGTTCTCTGCTGGGGAGATCAGCTTGGCATATGTGCCCACGTAGGAGAACATTGCAGACCTTTTCACGAAGTTCCTGCCTAGGGAGAAGTTTGAAGCTTTCCGCAAAGCTTTGGGCTTACTTCCTTTTGTGGAGTGATTTCCACATAGCTTGGTACTTCCTTATACATGAGTGCCAGCTACTTGTTCACCGCATCATTCCCAGGGGGGATTTGTTGATATATTTAGGTAGTGATGTGTGTGAACACACTAGGACTGCCGGGGCACTTTTTTCCCTCTTTAGGAGGTTTTTTTCCCCCGGCTTGTATATACGCCTATTGCTCTAATGGGCTACTTATCTTTGTACATTCTCAGGTAATACATTCAGTATTGTGTGTTTATGCTCCAAGCTTCTTCTTCTTCCTTGTGCTGTTCGCGTGCTTCCGCAGACATCTATCTCCAACATGTCCTGGGTCTTATTAGGATTTTTAGGACAATCTCTGAAGAGATGTTCTTTCCCACAATCACTACCATATCCTTCCCATGTCCTAAGAGGTGGTTGGTTGTATGGCCGAGTGCATTCTTTGATGAAGTGGTCTCCTCCACATCTATAACATGGTCCTCTTGGCATAGGTGGTCTGAGGGGTGGTCTTAAGGGTGCCTGAGCCTTAGTTGCAGTGTACATTAGTGTCTCCACTTTTGGTCCATAGGTATAGTCATATCCCTCGTATCCATAGTAGTGTGGATCATAAGTTTGTTCATACTCAGACATGTTAGCGTCATAGGGATAGTACTCTCCCTGAGATGGCTCGTAACCTGGGTTTGTCGATTCTAAGCTGGTCATAGGTGATGCTGGCACGATGGCTCTTTCTAGGTTTTCCTCTGGTTGAGCGTACTTGATCGGTACCACATGTTGGGGATGTGACAGTTGTGGTCCTAACACTGGTTGGGGTTGTGGATATTGTGCTTGCTCATATGGTTTCGGTGCTCCTCGTGGTGTTGGGTAGGGATTGTACCTGGGCATATCTCTGCCTGGCTCTCTAGGTGGATATCTATATGGCCGATCCTGAGGTGGTTGTAAAAGCCGTGTTTTCCTATTGAATGGGCAGTTTTCCGCTTCACACACACATAAAAGATTATAGAGAAGATGAAAATTTGTAGGAAAGAAGCAAATTCGAAATTCAGGAGCTCTCCTTCTTCACAATGGCAAAAAGTCTTTACAAAGAGTCACAAAGTGACTTATATACATGTGCCCTAAAAAATGGTCCTTTCACAGAAGTGATCGGCACTTTATTGGCTAATCTCTATTTTCCTACTATTTTACAAGAAATATATTACAATGATTTGGGATTATGCATCTAGAGGACTCCTCTAGTGCATTTATATGGCTTGAGGGAATTTCCTAAGACTTTGAAGAAGAAAAATATGCCCATTAATTTGAAAATTTTGGGGCTCCCCTTTCGTGCCTCTTTGCTCTGCAACACCACATGTTCACACTAGAATATTCCAAATCATTACTATTTTTAGAGTATACCGTTGCTATTTTTTTAGTACAAGAGGGTATATATGGATGGGAGGAGAGTCACACACACATCATTCAAGTCTCTTTCTAACAATTGGTATCAGAGCTTTCGGTGTGAAATTTTTCGGTCTTCATCATCTTCTTCATTCTCTTGTGATTTTTGGATCTTCGTCATCGCGTCGCGTCATCAAGAGTTCTTCCGAGCATTTGTTGTGTTTTTTGGACTAGACCGCCGCCAAGAGCTTCAGAATAAACAAAAAAACTCTTTGAGGAGCATGGAACCATGGCCATATGACCCGCCCTTGTGTACTGCATGCGAATGTGTTTAAGAGCGAGCATTTGCCCGCGTGCTGCCGCGTTCTGAGACGTTCAGAGCTCCAGACTTCCAGTTGTCCAGTGCGTATCACGCCGGTCTTCACACAGAAGAGAGAGACTAATCTCTCTTCATTTCAGTTGTCCAGTGCGTATCACGCCGGTCTTCACACAGAAGAGAGACTAATCTCTCTTCATTTCAATAATTAGTCTTTGCGTGAGCCTATGCAGAGCTCGGAAGCTTATTATGCTAGCCTGCTACACGTAACACAATACTACAGACCTCCCCATGCGCCTTTTTAGCCGCCAAGGGCACACAGACTTTGGTTTGTTGGAAATTGTAAGATGTTTGGGTAGAAATATATATGATTCTTCTGAAGCGTGATATATGGGATAATCTGCAAGCTTGCACGCTGTTCTCTGATAACCTCTACTCTTCAACGTTCAAATTCGAAGTGATTTTGACTTAGCATGGCGAATCCACTTCTATCATAAACATTGATTTGTGGGATAAACTAAAATCCTCCATGATGTTTATTGCCACAAACTTCAGACGAAAGATGATTTTTCGAACTCCCTACTGTTTTCATAAAATCTCTTTCTAAGATCTTTCCATATAATCATTGCAAGCCATACAATGGATTCTATCTCTATCATCTTCAGAGTTTGGAGTTTACCCATTCATCTTCAACAATCCTAGTTCGAGCATTGTTTTGAAGCACAACCTATTGACAACAACTTGGAAAGCTATTCCGACAAAAGGTGCATCTTCAGCACCTGCACAGCCTGCAAATTACTTTTTGAACCTCTAGATAAGTTTCTTGTCAAATTATATGCATTGTTGCTCTCTTTTTGTATCATATTGCATATAGGACATGCCAGTTTTGCATAGCATCTAGACTATACGCGTAGTTTAGACGCAAGTTCGTATTGTTCGGTGCATGTATTCTTCTTGTAGGGAAAGGTAAGTATTTTTCTTGCAGGTTAGCATGGAGAAAAATAAATAAATTTGTCCGGGTGTGTATCCCCTTTCGGTCTATTGTAGTTATATTATGCCTATTGGCATTGCGAAATTTGTCAGGTTGTGTAATCCCCTTTCGGTCTATTTGTAGATAGATTGTGCCTGCCGGCATTATTATCACGAAAATTACTTGTTGTAATTTTTCCGGTTTTCCAAATTACGCCGTTATGCTGCCAAAATTTTTAGAAAATTAGTATGCATATGCATGCAAGCATATAGAACATACTAAAAGTTCTTTTATTTCTTTATGTTCTATTGAACAATGGCTTGTAATTGTCTCTTTTCCGCTGCCACTTACTTGTTTTGAATATACATAGAATATTCAAACTATATAATGATCAAGATGAATGACTAGTATCCCTTTGATCAAAGAAAAGTATAAACTTGTGGATATCTAGCAGATATCATTGATTTGAGAAATTAATTCAATTAGAAGACCAAGAGAAGTCTTAAGACAAGGGCAAGTGTTGCCAAGGTCATTAGAATGAGGAACTTAGTAGTTCACAAGTTAGAATTATAGGATATCTAGTTAGAACCTAGAATAGAGGACAGTTAATCCTTAAAGATTTCGACATGACCAAGAAAGAATGCAATTAGTATTATGATCCAAAGGAATAAAGTCGGGCTTTAAAAGGAAAAGATTTAAAGCCATGCCTTTAGAAAGCGATAAGAATTTTCACGTAACAAAGAATTGTCCTTTTTGTAGAAAGGACAAATTGAGACACGGTTAGTTTTACCATGGTCTCATGAGTTAGAAACTTAGAGATAAGAGGTCTCAAGGTAGTTTGACATCTTAGAAGAGAATTCAAAGAGCACATACAAGTTTAGGATGCTTATAGATTAAGTATCTAGTTCATAAGTAATTACTATAATTATGTAGTTATGAGTTCTAGTGCACATTTCTATGTGTATAGAACAAATAAGTTTATTTCACAAGAAGTATAGACTTCAGATTTGTGGAATAAAAAGGGTAAATCAAGTTTGATTAGAATGCCATAGTTAGAAATAGTAAAAGAAAAGTTGTGTAAGAACTTCCTAGATTTGGAGGTTGAGACATAGACTTTAGAGTTCCTAGATTTATAGAAGGAATCATATCTTGATTCTATAATAGTTTAGTATGGGCAGATGGGATAATTCCATCTATCTATCTAAAAGTGAAGAATAGAGATCCTAGGTGGACTCATCTTCATAACGCAAGAAAGGCACGTGTGTAGGCCAAGATAGACATAAAGGCAAAGTTTGTAGAGAGCAAACAAGGCAAGTGTGTGGGTCAAATACTCAAGAGCGGCCAAGACATATAGAAAGGCAAGGTTTGCATAGAGTAAACTAGGTAAGGCTATAGTCCAAGTCCCTAGCAAGGATTACGACAAGGTTATATAGCAGAGCATGGTTTACATTTATTAGACAAGGCAAGGTTATCTCCAATAGGGAGTGATTATACAATAATGCAAGGTCTATAAGTAAGAATGTGAGTTCCAAATGGAAGAGAAGTTGAGAAGTAAGTTTGATGTCTCTATTTATAGTTACATCATAAATAGTGACCAAGTAAAGTGATCAAGTTTGAGCATGAGGGGAGGCGACTACTTATCCGTGGAGAATCAGATCTCTAAGAGACGTGATTGGTAAATGCTACCAAGTTGCTTATAATTGATTGTAAGTTATGTATTTTCTTTATTGTGTGCATGCATCATGTAGTATGATGGATTCATGCAGTCATGGAGACTCTAGTTGGAATGCTTCAGCACTTTCAGCAAAAGTGAGAGCAAAATTCCAAGAGTTATCTTTGAAAGAATTACAGAAAATGGTTGATTAGACCTAGCTATTCAACCTTTGTAGAATCAGTTCTTCTAGTGAAGAAGAAAGACGAATCTTATAGGATGTGCATCAACTACCGAGCACTCAATAAGATTACTATCAGACACAGATATCCCATGCCCAAGATTAATGATCTTTTCGACACTCTAGGTGGAGCCATTGTATTTAGTAAAATAGATTTTATAAGTGGCTACCCTCATATTAGAGTAAAAGATCATGATGAGACTCAACTAATCCAGACACAGGGATCAGAGTGTCAAACATTGATCCACAGGCATCAGTGCATGTGATCCACAAGGATGATTGATCCTCAGGGATCAGTTCATTATAATCCATAGGGATCAGTCCATTTGATCCACAGGTACTAGAGTTGTTTATCCAACATGTCTTCAGATTGCATGGGTTGTCGACATCCATAGTTTCAGATAGGGATGTCAATTTCATAGGACCAAGCGGGTCAACCAGTTTTTAGAGGACATGTTGAGGACATATATGTCTGAGAGACAGACAGATTGGGATAGTATTTAGCACTAGTTGCATTTCCTTTTGAGATAAACTATGGCATGAATCCCAATGCTCTCAGTACCATAGGTATGTCACAGAAATGTCCTAGTGCTTTGGAGTTCTCAACGAACGTCCAAGCAAATTTAGAAATAGCTAAATCCAAGATGTAGTAAGTAGCTGATAGGGCTAAAGAGTACGCTGATAGGAAGAGATCTCCTAGATCCTTGGAGATAGGAGAGAGTTTTTTTTTAGGTACTAGTTAGATCTACTTCATTGTCCACAGGGAAGTGTAGTAAGATATCACCAAGGTTTTGTGGACCTTGAAAGATAGTTAAAAAGCTAGGTGAAGTTGCATACCGATTAGATCTTCCTCTTGATTGCAGATTTCATCCATTGTTTCATGTTTCTAGGGAGGATAATCTAATAGAAGGTATTGTTTCTTTACAAGAAAGTAAAAGCATGAATCATTCTCCAGAGAGGATATTAGATCGGAAACAAAAATGATTGAGGAATTGTGTCATCCAGGAGTATCTAGTAGCCTGGAGAGGATTACCACTTATTGACTCTACTTGGGAATCAGAAGCTCTGGTTTGCAAGTACTTTCCCTCATTGATCATTGAGGACAATGATCTTTAGAAGGGGGAGAGAGTGTCATACATTGATCCACAGGGATCATTGATCCACAGGGAGCAGTCACAGGGATGATCCACAGGGATCAGTCCATATGATCCACAGGGATGAGTTCATATGTGTGAGGGACAAGGGCCATCTAGCCAAGGTCCCACGCTCGGGGGATACCCTAAGGTACTTTGGTAGTAATGGGAGTACTTGGGTAGTAATGGGAATAAGTGTTGCATGATGGCCACATGTTCACACTAGACTATTCTAGATGATTACTATTTTTAGAGTATACCGTTGCTATTTTTAGAGTACAAGAGGGTATATATAGATGGGAGGAGAGTCACACACACATCATTCAAGTCTCTTTCTAACAATGTAGTTAGCCTTTCTTGCTCTTCTCTTGTAGGTTGTTGTTTTCTCTGACTATTGACATTTCCTCATCTATACATATGTATCCATATAAGCTTCTTCCTTGGAGATATGCTTGCATTCTTAGGGACCATGCTGGATAGTTGTTCCTATCCAATTTGTCAATGAATGATGGAAATCCATCTCCCATATTGCTTGTTGTTGCTCTGATACCACTGTTGGAGGAAATGGTGGATAGATTCCTGAGATGAAGTGGTGCTACAAAATCTTGCTTCACAACAACCAAGAAGAAGTTGTGGAGAGTGTAGTAGACCCCTTGAGCTTCCAAACAATCATAAATAATCACCTATGTGCTTTGGAACATGATCCTCTAATCAATGGATCAAAATAGAAGAGTATAAAGTTCAACCAAGATCTTAGACTTGCTATTTTGGTCTCTGCACATGTTCAATAAAATGAATAGTTGTCTCAATCTGTTAGCAATTAGATAAATTCCTTTTGGAAGTAGCTAAGTAACTTAGATAGCTACCAGTCATGAGTTATTTCAATAAAAGAGATCAACTCTACACTGAGAATGATGGTTAGAAAGTTGAAGGACTATCCCAACATTTTTAGGGTGCTATAGTATGCAGACCAGTGAGCAAAAATGTGAAGATATCCCGAGATTGAGAAAAGAAATGCTAATGAAACTTTGTAGCTATGGAGTAGATAGTGTATTGAATCTATAGCACTTTAAATCATATCAAAGGATCAACTATGCACTGAGAACAAACTTTGAGAAGTTCACCATTCTGAGATGATCATAGCAGAGAAGTGAAGTAGAGATATGATCAATGTGTATGTATTAAATCACATAGAAATACAAAGACGTGAAGTGGCTGTAGAATGAACTCACTAATCACACAAATCCCTCTCGATTGATTTCACTAATCGGGCTCTCATTTCACATGAGTTTTTGATCCACTTTTATAGTTAAAGTTGGAGCCAAGCTTTGAATTCAAATTCAAATTCTCACCACAAAGTGAGCCCTAAACTTTAGGCTTCATTCTCTCATCTATTATCCATCAAGAATTTGATATTTGATTCCTCCTAACTCCACATGGGGTTAGTGCAATTATCATATGCACTTTTACAAGGATAAAAGGTAATTGGCTTTTACAAGGGAATAGTCATATGTGACTATACATGCTAAGTCTCCAAGTATGTAGGCTTGGACTCATTTGCACCAAAAAATGGGCCATTCCAAGTGTGCACTTAATGCAAGAATTATTCGTATAGTTGTAAACATTGCAGTGGGGGCAAATGTTTCTTCATGATCAATATCCTGCTTGTGCTTACAACCCTTAGCTACAAGTCTTGCTTTGTACATGTCTAAGATACCACTTGATTTGTACTTAACATTGTATAGCCGTTTAACTCCAATAACTTGATGATTCATAGGCTCTGGAACAAGTGTTAAAGTATTGTTCTTTTCAATTGCATACATCTTTGTTTTCATAGCTTCTTTCCACTCAGGTTAACCTTGAGCTTCCTTAAAGTTGTAAAGCTTTGGAATTATTGAAGCTGGTGCTAACTGCATAATTGACATAGTGACTTTGTTCTCATTGTTGCTTCCTAATGAGCCTTTGAGATATCCTTGGTTGTTGGGAAGTACTAGCTTTTAAAATTTTCTAAAAAATAACTATATCCCCCTCTAAAGTGTAGATGTTTGGACTCAAACATGAATTTGGATCTTCAGTTGAGTACTTTGAAGCTTCATCAAAGACTACATCTTTTGAAATGGTGATGAAGTGGTTTTCTAGATTATACAATGTCTATGCCTTAGATTGTTCACTGTAACCAATGAATAGATGCTTCTTGGACTTAGATGCCAACTATACAACTCTATCTGTAATTGTATAGTGCAGATACTGTTTTGCTAGCTCTTTCGTACTCGACTAGGGATGTAACTTGTTCAGTGAGACAAGACCAACTAGAACAAACTTGCATGGGGCATCATACATACAGATTTTACGATCAATACTTTTACGAAAGAACTTGTGCTATATAGAAAACTCATTCGATAGATATAAACAATAAATTAACTAGATGAAGATCTTGTATTACTGGCATATTTGTTATAGAACTGAGCCGAACCACCAAGAGATGCTTACAAATCTGCAAAAAACCTTCTTAACCCAGAACATAATAGAGAAGTATAGATGTTTTAGCCAAACATGGATATGATGTCACATATATATATATATTTTCCCCAACCCTAGAAGCTTTTTAGCTACCCGAATCTTATAGCGTGAGACACCAAGGGAGGAGGAGTCACTGGAAGGTCTTATCAAAGTATTTTAGGTGTATCTTTTTAAAATTAGTCACAATTTATGGGTCGAAGAAACTTAAAATTGAGATGATTGCATGCATCCATAACGATGTGGGTTTCCTTATTGTCTCCAATAACTACAATGGTCAAAGCTCCATTATAATGGAAATTCTTTTTCGCCTCTGTGGAAGTGAATGATTTTTTATTCCTATTTATTTCTATGTATAAATCCATTCTACCCATAGATTTCTTATGCATAGATGTCCATATTTTCCAATGCCTAGCCACATCTTCCACCACCTATTTCAAAAACAAAGTGGGAAATCCGTCAGGGGTAGTCACTTTGTTGAGAACCTAAAAACCTACACACACTCTGATCTTGGTTGAATGCTTGTTTCGGGTGATCACTATCAATGAGAGCCAATTGCAATTCTCAATAGGGGCAGTGATCCTGTTGCCTCCATCTTATCAATTTCCATGCATACTTACTTTGTATACCTCTGATTGAGGTGATAAATCCTCCCTCTTACAGGTTTTGCATTTGGAATCAATTGAATGGTGTGGATCCCCAATGTCATATGAATGCCTGCTAGGTCCTTATAATTCCATGAAAAAATGTCCTTATGTCTTCGCAAGAAGGTTGTTACCTTGTGCAAGAGAATAGGATGCCCCCAAAGCCATGAGGCTACCCAAATAGATTTTTCTTCCTTTCATTCTCCTAAATTGATCTCTCAAACTTCCTCGGTTGTGTTTGCTTTCCGTGATGTTTCATACTTTTCATCCTCTTTAATAAAATGAGAGTCCTCATAGGCACAAATTTCTTAAATCTTGGCATCCCAAGTTTTCCATTGCAGCCATCCTTGGGTATTTCTTCCAGAGGCAGTAGCTGGTCTCCTCCTCCTTTTGCCGCCATTGTAGGGTTTTCTTGTTATTTTTGGGTTACTTATGTTTGGTCAACACGGTTCTCTTCTAAGGTCCCTTCAAGTTCCATAATATTCCTTGTGGTTTTCTTCTCATTCTCTACCTCATTCTTTTGGAAAGTAATCATATAACACGAAGGGGATTCTGCTCCCATCCATTTGTGCATAGTTGGGGCCAAATTCCATCTATAATTGCTTCAATTTATCGTCATTATGTAGCCCCATATAGTTCCAGCCCCAATCATGACCTTTGCACGTTTGGCCATGGTCATCCTAGTAGTAGGGGAAAGCTCCCAGATATAAGAGGGAGTCATAGTACAACAAAATCTAAGATAAATTTAGATCCTTGCACCATCAGTCTACCCTCGTGACTATTCCAATCGGCTTTACCTTGCTTTGATCTATCATGGCAACCATGAATTGTGCTTCCTCAAATGGTCGGACTCCTAATGTCTTCATTTTTCATTCAGGCATCAAGTTGATTCCAGATCTGCCATCTATGATTACTTGTGTAATTTCTTGTCCACCTATCTTAACTGCTACCCACAAAATGTGGTAGTCAGTCAATGGGGCCTGAGTTATGAAGCAATTACCTTAACTTCCATCCATGGAAACCCGTGCTCCTAGTGCAACAATAGTGCTTAACATTTTCACTTTAGACTCACACATCCATATGTAGCAAATCAGGTATGTATTCCTTAGATTCTAACTCACCAAAAGAGGGGTTGTCAGTACACTTATAGTGAGCTTTGGTGCTGCATATTTTAATTGTTTTAGAGTTGTCTGATAGGAGTCTTCTGTCATTCTCTTTCTTTGTTGTTCTACTTCCTGATCCTTTTGTGATTTTGTGATTTGACTAGATGTCAAAATGTCTAGTATATGCACTCCTGTTTCAACATCCTTGTCGGCTCTCCTTCCAC
The DNA here is from genome assembly GCA_020310875.1 of Ceratopteris richardii. Classification (NCBI taxonomy): domain Eukaryota; kingdom Viridiplantae; phylum Streptophyta; class Polypodiopsida; order Polypodiales; family Pteridaceae; genus Ceratopteris; species Ceratopteris richardii. The sequence goes on from CM035434.1 coordinate 99,951,362, forward strand.
CTTGGTAGAAGATGCTTTCATATTGCTAAGCACATTCTGCACCTTGGTAGGATCTTGATTCTTCTTGAATTCCTTCGTGTCATCCCTTTTTTTGCTAGCATGTGGGAGCTGTTTTTCTTGGGTTAACTACTCTGCTTGTGCCACTTCTTTGCTACAGCCTAGCACCCTTGTTTTCCACCACCTCATCCTTTTCTTTTGTCACCTTCTGAGCTTTGGTCTGTATTCTCAGTGGGGAGATCTATGTTAGTTGCACTACATTAGTTCTTGACGATTTTAATGGTGTATTCAAGATGGAAGCGGCTCTACCAAAATGTGAAAAGTGTTATTTACTAGATTTTGGTTTGTGGTAGCTTGCTTCAGGTAGTCTCTTGTATAATGATCTCTTGAATTTGGATAGTTGGAGCACGAAGGTGTGTTTTCTAGAAAGAGGTAGTGAGCTTGTATATGGCCATATTCTCCATATCTATAACACACTATTGATCTTCGAGGCCTATTCCTAAATGCCGAGGCTTGATCATTCATATTGTTTAGCACACAAAAGTTAGCAAGAGAAGAATAAAAAGTAGGAACTGTGGGAATATTACCAAGAACAAGTCTTGGTACTGATGTCATTGGCTAAATCATAGGAACCATGGGTGGTGCTGGTCTAGCTAATTGCCCCTAGTATGCAAGTGCTTGCGGTTTAGCCATCCCCTTTACATAACAATAATAATAACTGCGAGCTTCATGCCCCACTTGCTACAAAACTGGCAGATTACCTTATTCACACATTTGGTTTGCGGGTGCCCTTGCTGATGGCAAATAGTACACTAGAGATTGGCTTTCGATTCTTGCTCCCTCAATTCTTCAATTTCCTTCCTTAGTTTTGCTATGTACCATCTTCAATATTTGTGAATCCTTGTTGTCTTAGGGTATCAGTCCACTAGTTTGAATGAGATGTAGAGTCATTAAAGTGAACTTGGGCCTACCCGATCCTAGTGGACATGGCAACAAAAAATTATCTATCAGAGCACTTGGTGCTAATAGGTCATGAAGCTTATGCCTTGTGCTAAGTGGAAGTGCCTTTTCTAGCCATTTCTTGATTAGAAAATTGTATGGGGCCTCTGATAGCTTTGCTATCAATGCCTTGGTTCTTTTCATTCACTCTCAGAAGGATTATCCTTTCCTTAGGTTTAGATTTTGGAGTTCATCTAAAACTTGCTCGATAGAGCTTCTTGGTTGATATGTGGAAGAAAACTCAATATTCATCTACTAACATTTTGTAAAATAGTTTTCCTCAAATTGGTTGAACCATTTGTTCGCCAATCCATCCAAGGTTGTTGGGAACAAATCTATGAAGGCATCGTTTCGTCCTTCTAGTCCTCGACTTTTACATAGTGCAAGAAAACACGTGAAATGATAGTCAAGATCTTCCATTGAAGCACCCTTGAAGATAGGAAAATTAATGGTAATCTCTTAGTCTACATATTTCTTTGTCTGCATTTTTTTTCTCAACCTTGTCTACCTTTCTATTTCGATGTGTTATTATTTCTTGTAGAAAAAATCCTTGAAACTTCATATGAGCACCATTTTTCTTATCTAGCATGTAAATATTGAGCTATTTCATGAAGAATTTACAGAGTTGTTGAATTTAGTGGCTATATCCTTGGTTGCTTTGTAGACTCTTGCTTTTCTTTTTGGACCTCGTGAACCTCTTGAATTTAGTGGCTATATCCTTGGTTGCTTTGTAGATCCTTGCTTTTTTTTTTTAGGACCTCGTGAACCTCAAACCTGGGTGCATGGAATGTTTCATTTGCAATTGTATTTTTCACTCAACCAAGTCTTCAATGTGTTATTGTGTTGACAAAGAGTAGAAATAAGCAAGGATATCACAATACATTCTGATTACATTATATCCCACACATAGAAATGTAATACAATGAAACTTAACTCACATGATAATTCACATAACACAAGACTAATAGATGTAGGTAGCCATATTACCCATGATACAAGAGATCCCATAACCCTAGACTCTAGGTATATAACACAATATCAGAATTAGAAGATCTAGGTCCATTGAGGGGATTTAAGACAAGACTAGAAAAGATCTTGAAATATGGGATTACAAGACAAAACGACTAGGATGTAGAATAAATAGGATATATAACTTAGATTGGACAAAAAGAAGAACTTGAACTATACTTATTTTGAGGATGTGACCCCTTGAGCTACCTACACCAACATTTGCAAGACATAGAAACTCTATGGTGAGATCCTCCTTTTGTACATGTTGGAGGGCAGTTTTTCTTAAAGAATGTTCGATGTAATTGATGACATGGCATATATTCTAGAAGCTTCCATGATCATGTGCAAGTGCCAACTCACATGCTGATTCAATGTTGTCTAAGTAAACGAGTATTCATATGGGAGCATTAAAGGATGAGGTCTAATCCAACCACTAGTTAGAGTAATTTATATTGTTCGAAAATGTGGGATAACACATTAATGCGTGAATATATAGTCATAGAAAAGTGTCACATTATGGCATTGTGCCACATGGCTCCATGAGGAGCATTGTTTAATTTGATGGGTAGAAGAGGGGAGATTATTACCTCATACGAGTCTCATGAGAAGATTATGAGAGCTCGGACGTGGTCGGGAGGTGGAACCAACAACAGCATCTCTGTGTGAGATTGCATAGCAGAAGCGTATGACACCCAAAAGATGATTCGCGACAAAAAGGTAAATCTAAAGTGGTTCAAATCTTGAAACCTTAAGATCATCAAAAAATTATGCACATAAAAAGGTTTTCAATGAATAACTTCTCTTCAATGAATAATTTTGGAAGGCTACTTAAAGCCTTCCAAAATCACCAAAATGAGGTAGTATGCACCTGATAGGAAAATCTTTGTATACTCAAAAGTTTAACTCAGTATGTGCTACATTTGAGATGATGAATTATTCAAGAAAGCTTCAAAATCTTCCATTGACATGATAAACATTTTAAGAAAGCTTCTCGTGATGTTTAGAAAAATCTTCCATTGACATGATAAACATTTTAAGAAAGCTTCTCGTGATGTTTAGAAAAGCTTTGAATCAATTATCTCAGGTTTTTCATGATACCAAATAGAGAGATTTTTTGGTATTTTTGGATGATGGATTCTGTTCGTCATTTATTGATAGATGTTGCGGTATGCTTAGACCATGGATTGGAGGGGATTTTCTTTTATTGAATTTTGATAGGTGTTCCCCCTTTACTCCTCAGGCGAATGTATCTACTAGCACTTTGATTCATTGTGTATTGCTTGGAGAAACAAAGAAAGAATTAGAAAAATAAGTGAGAAATGTAAGGTAGGAAATAATTCATCTTTTGACTCTAAGAGGTCCATGGGTCTTGTATTTTGTAAGAAAACTAGATTTTTGAGAAATACTTTCTCACTTTGAAAACTAGACAATTTAGAAATATTTTGATGAAGAACATGGAGATGGTTTAGTAGGGATTATGGATGAACGTGTTGTGAAGGGAAGGCAACCAAGCCCAGAACATGGTACTCACATGTACTTGGATTTTTTTCCGTGTAAGCCATCGATGAGTAGAGTTCACTGAGTGTAGGACAGTGTTCAATGAGCATCACACGCATTTTGGTTTGGCTAGCCTTGATGGTGAAAGCCAAAAGTATGTTGGAGAATTAGGTGAACCTGTTACGTGGTAGTGATAAGAGGATGAATGATTGGAAGGAATCCCATTTGATAGGGAAAGCAAATAGTATTAAGGTAAACTTTATAGATAAAATAACATACCACTAGTTGTTGGTCAGCGGGGATAGCTCAGTTGGGAGAGCGTCAGACTGAAGATCTGAAGGTCGCGTGTTCGATCCACGCTCACCGCAGTACTCTACTTTATTGTTTTGAATTTCTCAAATTACCTACCTTCGTGTATGCTCTGTACCATCCGTGTCAAACATTCCAGCGTTTTTTTTTTGAGAGTACAATGAATTTGGAAAGACACACACACCTTATCTCGTAAGGTACAGACACTCATCTTGGGGAACTCAGAGGCATCCAGCCCCGGGTAGGACTTGAACCCTGGCCATCTGCCTAGGAGTACGAGGCACATCTGCTAAACCACACCCGCTGGATAAAAATTCCAGCGTTTTCATAATTCATACTTTACATTTTGAAACTTTGGTCTTGGACCTACTCTTCTATTAGACTTGAAATTGCAGAAACAATGCACTCATATCGAGGGGTCCATTTTATCCTCCACATTCAAAAGCTAATATCAAGCTGATCTATGAGTATAGAACCTTCAATTTTCAATCTAAAGTGTAATTATATTGACAATTATATTCTATGGTTAGCACTTGCATACTTAATGACATTATCATTTAATGCTAAAGGAAAACCCTTACATCGATTTATGTGAGTGAGATTAGAGAGGCAAAAGAAAACCTTATATCATACAATCCTGTTCCAAGGGAACCCCATATAATGAGTTGCATGCTTTTTAAGTATTTGATCACTTTCCTCATAATGCATTCATATATTTAAGTGGAGTGCACTTGGATCACTACACCGAAACTCTTGAGGTAAGATTTGTGCATAGCATGGGAAGAGGTGGATTAGAACAAAGCACAAGTAGACGAGAAAGAGAAAGGACTAGAGAACATAGGTCACATACAGATGAGGATGACTTCCCTCTACTAAGACAAAGAGAGCACCTGAGGACATTGAGACCCTCGTAGGTGGGTAAGAGTATGAAGAATTACTTTGATGGCACAAGAGATCCCTATGATCATGTAGCCAGACTAAAGCAGGTATTGAGAGCGAAACAAGTCGATGATCTATTCACTCAATGTGAGGCTTTTGGTTTAACTATGAAAATCATAGCCCTTGGTTGGTTTCAACCCTTGCAATGATGTCATTTTAGGGACATTACACAATCGTTAGACACATTCATTGCAGAGTTCTCCGAGAGTGGAATCAAGCACAACACCTCATCTTTGATCCATACATTCAAAAAGATGTCCCAAGAGATAGTAATCCCAACAAGACATAGGTTTAGACAATACATAGAGAGATGTCGAGCCCCAAAGCTACCTACAGAAGCTAAGTAGGTTTCATTGTTCCTAGATGGTCTTTTAGGTGAAAAGTTGTGATCCTATGTAGCATTCCTCCAATGACGATCTCACAAAGACGAGCACTCGGACATACAAAAGATAAATGTAACATTAGTCTCATATCAAAAGAAGAAATCAGATAAAGTATTTAAATCAGAAATATAATATTCTTAAAGAGATCTTATCTTGTGAATCTTAAGATGTCAGAATATTCTAGATACATCAATAGCTTCTGGATGAAGCCTCTTCCTTTTGAATACATTAGCTTTGGAAAATAGCTTTTTGATGAAGGCTCGACCTCCCGACCACCCCCGAGTTATCACAATCTCATTCACACTCACACTCTCAATCTCAATCTCAATCTCAATCTCAAATATAATCGTGCGATAATACAATCGCAATCCGAATCTCATTCTCAATCACACTCACACTCCCACTCTCAATCACACTCTCACTCGCAATCTCAATCTCATAGATGATTCTTCTTTACGTTGACGATGAAAAAGGATTCCGGAAAAGTAATATCTTCTCAATCTCGATCTTCATGATATATGCCTCCTGGAAGTCCATATTCACCTCTTCATGGCTGATCTGAAAGTCTTATTGAGAGGTGCTAATTTTCTTGGAGCAACAGAATGGCAGTAGTTGCTCTCCCATTCTTTAGAAGAACATGAATCAAAGCATTGTGAAGTTTACTTCCCAAATCCATTCCTGTGTCGATCATGATCTTGAAAATATCAAGAGCTTTGTCAGCCTTCTCGAGCTTGCAAAACCCGTATGCCATCATCCTAAATGTCACTGAATTTGCAGTACATCCTGATTGCAACATATCTTCCAAAACTGTTGTAGCCTTCTCATCATCCCCTTCTTTCAGATAGGCATCAATAAAAGCATGGTAGATGTAGCGGTTTGGAGTACACTCCCTTGCAAGCATTTCATCCATGATCTTCTCAGCTCTAACTAAATCTCTTCATGGAAAGGAACGTCCTTCGTACGTCTCCCACCAAACCAGCAGCGCTATAGCTTCTGATAAGGACGTTGAAAGGAGTGTCCGTCAGAAGGATGCCTTCCTTGCCCATGGTTTCTACTGTGCGCCATATGGTATGGAAATCTTGAGCTTGCCCAAGAACTTCAATCAGGGTATTGTATGTATAGTGATCATGTCGAAAGTTAGATTGATGTCGAAACCAATCAAAAAGCCTGCAAACTAATCGGGGGTCGGGAGGTCGATCCCAAAATTTCACACACATTCCAGGAACGCAGGTGGAGGCCAAATTCTGCAAGAGCCACCTCAAGCTGGGAGCTCCAACATCCATCTTCTTGTATTATGGACAAAATCGTCTGGGCTTTCCTCGGAAGAGAGGGCACACTGCACGTGGTTTGAGTATGCTGCTGATTCTGAGAAAATGATGTTGCCGACGACAGGGTTGGACTGCCGCTGATTGAGCTCGCTCCATTTGCAAGCCTCTGAGATGTAGGGATCGCCGATGTGTTCCTCTGAGCAAACAGAGAAGGTGAACAGCCGGATAAGAACCCGAGCTGGACGCCCGCTGCAACTGCTGCCCCAATCGGTTCACTTGGCTGAAGTGCCAAGAACATTATCTGCCACAGCTGTAGCTCGGATGCACAATCTGTATGCTCGCCTTGAAACAGCACCATCCTTTAGTAGTAATCCTCCGCCAATATTATTAGCGTCCAGCTCCTCGTGCCGATCTTCAGAGATGAGATTTGTTCATGCTTTTTTCCTATTTTATAGGCCGAGGGGGCAATACATGACTTTTCCACATGCGATTAGCAGCATCCTCCAACTCACGAAGTACATGGTAGCACTCACGACCTCTTTTTCCATATCGTTCAGATATAAGAGCAACTAAAGGACTAGGATCATGTAAGACTGTTTGTGTCCAACTCATTGAGTCCACATCCAAAGCACTAAAATTCTGAGGCTGGAAATCCCAATCAGTGTTTGGAATGTCCTGGACATCATCATCATCATCCTTATCATACTTCCTGCGATTTGTGACTCTGAAGTCTTCTTTGAAAAGATCTGAAACTTTAAAGCCCCATCCATCATCTGGCTCATCTAACCAGTTAGGATCATCTTCCTCAATAAAAAGTGGATCTTGTTCATCACTATCATCGTCATCTGATTAATATCTACGTTCAAGGTCTGCATTGATCATGTCTTGAATCCACTGACGAGCTTTGTTTGAGTTTTCCATGTTGAAAATGTCTCTCTCTGATAATTCAGAAGTTGGGTTACTTGTTGCCCGATCCTGCACAGATGTCATTTCAAGACCTTCCACATTGCTCACAAACCCTTCCTTATTCGTACCACTTCTCAATGTTCCTCCATCAAACTTTGGTGTGTTGTACGAAGAAGTACTGCTCTCGCTTGAGGAAACTGGTCTTTCATCTCCTTCTCTTACATTCATATATAGAAACTCTGATGGAGATACTTCAGCTGATCGAGGGATTTTGGGTTCAGAATTCTCTAATCCAAGTGATTTTGTTGTTCTTCTCCTCCTAGACCTTCTCGTAGACTGGAATAACTCTTGATCATCATGCTTGTTACTTTCAGAATTATTCGAAACTATAGTAGCCTTCAGCTCGCAAAATGTCGTTTGATGCCTAGGAGGTCTGTATAAAGTTAGCGGATTGAACGACATCCCAAATTGTACTACGTTCGCCATGACTGATTCCTAAAAGACTACAGACTGACCGATACTTCATTAACCACAGCTCGATTCCCTATGACTTCATTCACCTATTCTCCTGTCGCGTATTCCATAATGTCAACAGTGGTAAACTCAAGTCACCCTTTTTATCGCGTCGAGGGGGTTTGACAATGGTGTTCAAGCCCGAGAGCTAGTTGTAATAGGCCTCTTTTCTAGTGAAATAATTCATTTTGAACTTTCTGAATTTCATTGTGGGGATAATGCTTAGAACGAATAATTAGGTCATTTTATGCATGTAGGAAAAATTTTGGGTTGACAAGTTTCATATTCTCTCTCTAGACCTTAATTGCATCATGTTTTCCAGTGGGATTTTGAAGGTGAAGATGAAAGAATTAAGGAAAACTCTGTATGAGGGAAAGGTAGAGCAAATAGAAGAGAATAAAAGTGCTTGTGTGAGATTTTTGTGAATCATGTTTTAAGTACCTCGTTCAGGGTCCTACGTTTAGTTCATTGTAAGAAAATCCCTTGATTTTACTCTCTCTCTAGAATTTTAAACCTTGCAGGGCTCAAAAGTGGCATTTGGAGGTGGATTTGGACCTCGGACGTCTCTAACACTATTGTGCAGATCGAAAAATTGAATAAAAGTGTCTCTCACAAGCTTAACCTAATTCCTCATTGTTTTTGAGTTACAAGGCTTTGAAAAGTGTCGTTTTTTCCAATACTTAAAAAAAAAAAAAAAACGTGGGCTTGTCTAATTCTATTCGAATCCGTGATTCTCATGCTCACGTGTCACCATGTCTAATTATGTATGTTTTCGGATATGTCTTCTTGGTGTTTTTCTGCTATTTTTGACAGGTATGCTAAAGAAAGGAAGTATACTACGATCGCATGGCTTTTTGCGAAAGTTTTGGAGAAACTCGACTTTTTCTAAATTTGGTGGATTGCACACTTCTTTGGGAGCACGGCTGCGATCAAACGAAAAAAAGATAAGAAGGCCTGCGCATCAACACGGAGGACACACAGAAATCTGAGAATTACCTTGTGATTGAGAGTGTGATTGAGAGTGAGAGTGAGAGTGAGAGTGTGATTGAGAGTGCGAGTGAGAATGCGATTGTGATAGCTCGGGGGTGGTCGGGAGCTAGAGGCTTCGTCAAGAAGCTATTGTCCAAAGCTACTGTAACCATTGATTCACATCTATAATATCAGAATCCTTCCTTCTCTGCGTCATATTTGTTCTACTCTTCCGCATCAGATTTTCTTTTACCTTGTGCAATCTCTACGTTCTTCTCTCCACTGTTATTTCTGAGTAATCGAAAGATTGTGATTGGGGATAGATTGGGATTGAGGAAACGCTACATCCTATGTATACTTACAAGAGCCAAATACGCTAGACAAATGTGTGAGAATGTGCATAGACATAGAAGACAACTTAGGAGAGGCGTTAGAGCATTCCAAACTCTATAAAGGATCATATTGCTATGTTAGTTTGACATCCAAACCTTCATTCTTAGTGGAGGAACTAGATGAGTTAGTTCCACACCAAGAATTTGGATATTTGAACTGCATTTACTAAATTTCTATCCATCCAAGATGATGAATGTTGCAGAGAAAAGGAGCACAGAAAAGGGAGCCCCAAAATTTTCAAATTATGGGCATAAATTTTCTTCTTCAAGTTTCTATGAAATACCTCATGAAGCCATGTAAATGCATTAGAGGAGTCCTCTAGATGCATGAGCCCAAAATAATGTAACATACTTCTTGTAACATAGTGGGAATTTAGTGTTGTTAATTAAAAGTGCTGGTCTCTTGTGTGAAAGGACCAATTTTAGGTCACATGTATATAAGTCACTTGGTGAGTCTTTGTAAAGGATGACTTTTTGCCATTGTGAGAAATGAAGTTGAATTTTGAATTTGCCTCTTTCCTGTTGATTATCTTCTTCTCCAAGAGCTTGTGTGTGTTTCATGCTTGAAATGTGTGTATGGGACTGTTGTCTACCCCTTTGCTTCATGTTTGAACTGCTGTAGTGCGTGTGTGAGACTTGAGGAGTTGTGGAGAAGGTGTTGGTGTTTCCCACCATACACTATTTTGATCATAACTTGAAGCATGTTTGTCAAATTCTACTAAAAATATCATTATTAGATTTATCTCATCGAGAGCTTCAAAATGAACCTATTATTGACCATATTCGGAGTTCGGAGCTGAGAGAAAAGTTTGAATTTGTGCTTACTACTGTAGCAGGTATCGCAACATGCATTTTCAGAGAATTAATGAGTTGGAGAGGTAGCTGAGACAAGTCACATGCATTGTAGCATAGGCACTTCACTTACCATCACATGCACACATGTCTTCATACACTTGATACATCTAATCTCTCTGATTGATAATTAAACATGTATTAATCCACCACTATACGCACTTGTAGGGAAATTGAGGTACAGTCTCAATCGACACAAGTCCCTAAGGCTTCATGAATTAGGTACACACATTTTTGGTGCCGTTGCTAGGGATTAGCCCAATCAAGGTGCCTTCATGATGGTTATAGCTATGGAGTGAATGAATCATATGTGTAGAGGTAATTTCACTTAGTGGCAAGTCACCAAATATTCTAGCACTTGTTACTTCACACTTTAGGAGTGTGTGTAATGAGTTTTTAGGGTTAGGAGTGAGGGAGTGAGAAAGAGTTAGGGTTTATGGAAGAGAGAGAGGTAGGATTAGGATAAGTAGGTCACCATAAGAAAATCTCAAAAAATTGTTATTTTCACTTCATACTAAGGACACTTCAAAGGCCTCAAGTATAGGACTTAATCACTCAGAAGTCATTTGCTAGAACCCTGGTATCATGGAGAGCAGTGACTGGTATCGGAGAGGTAATATACTTATGTCTTTGAATTCTTCTCCTCCATATTACTCAATTTGTGATTCACCTCCATTGGAGTTGGTGCTATCCTACAATCTTCCATTTAAATTTGATTAGCAAATTCTTGAAATACCTTTCTTGAGTTACATATACTCCATGTTGAGTATATAAAATCTCCATCATCAACATAAGTACAAACATATATAAATCCATCTTCACTTGCTTTGACTAGCAAGATACTATATACCTTTGATGCTTGGAAACCAAGCTCCTTCAAGAACTTTATAAGTGTGTAATTCATGCCCTTGGGGCCTGTTTCAAGCCATACAAAGCTCTCTTGAGCTTACACACATGATATGGATAAAATTGATCTTTAAAACCATCTGTTTCTTCCATGTAAACTTAATCTGAAATGTAACCATTCAAAAATGCACTCTTCACATCTAATTGAGATAATTTCCAATCTTTGCAAGTAGCAATAGCTATGAGAGTCCTTATGGTGGTCATCTTTGCAATAGGACTATAAGTTTCATCGTAGTCCACACTATATGTCTGTGCATATCCTTTGACAACAAGTCTGGCTTTGTACCTAGACACACTTCCATCTACAAATCTTTTTGTTCTGTAAACCCACTTACATCCAATTACCTTCTGATTAATTGGTTTATGTACCGATTCCCAAGTCTCATTCTTAGTGAGTGCAGCATACTCTTCCTTCATAGCTTTTTCTTAATTCTCCTTTCCTTTGGCTTCATCATATGTGGATGGGTCTTCATATGCTTTTATCATATAGGCATAATCTTTAGTAGTCAAGAATGAAGTATCATAGCTATACCTTGTGGGTTTCCATTTGTGCCTTGATGACCTTCTGAGTTCTCCACTTCTTGAAGTTTCTGGTTCATCACATTTTGGATCAAACCTTGGCATTTCTTCAACTTCAACTAGTGCTTCATTGTTCTCTTCTTCTTCAAAGATTTGGACCTTTGATTTATCTTTCTTCTGATTCAATGTTTCTTCAAGAACTGTATAAGTATTATTTGTACCTGAATACCAAGTACTTTGCTCATCAAATGTGACATCCTTTGATACAAGAAATTGTTTTATAGATGGACTCCACAACCTGTATCCCATTTGCTTATCATCATAACCAATGAACACATATTTTTAAGCATTTGGTTCCAATTTATGCCTTAATTGAGAAGGAACATAAGCATAAGCTAAGCAACCAAATACTTTGCAATGATCTAATGTAGGTCTCTTACCCCACCAAGCTTCATATGGTGTCATACCTTGCAAAGCTTTACATGGTAGCCTATCAACCAAGTATGTGGCTGTATTTATAGCTTCAGCCCACAACTAATTGGGGCAATTCTTTTCTTTCATCATTGATCTTGCAAACTCAATAAGAGTTCTATTTCTCCTTTCTACTACACCATTTTGTTGAGGAGAGTACCTGCAAGTAACTTCTCTCTTTATACTTGCATTCCACAAACAATCATGGAATTCCTTTGAAAAATACTCTCCCCTTCCATCTGACCTCAATCTCTTCAACTTTTGTCCTATAACTCTTTCTGCATATACATGATAGTGTTTAAATGTACTAAACACTTCTGACTTATCTTTGATCACATAAATAGTGATCCAATTGGTAGCATCATCAACATATATGACATAATATCTTGAACCATTAATGCTAAAGACCTTTGAAGGACCCCACATATCTGTATGTACCAATTCAAGTCTTTCTGAATACATGAAACCATGCTTATTATATAATTGCTTATGAGCCTTATCTAATTGGCATGCTTCACATCTATATGTCATATGTTGACCTGCAACATTAGGAAATCCAAGTGTTGAACCATTATGAATAATCTCTTTGATACCTGTTGCTCTAGCACAATGGTGAGAACCACGTTAAAAAGCTTCACCTCCTTAATTGTCAATCCGTGGGAGAGGTAGGAGTGATATGAAGATCGTGAACGTGAGATGATGTGAGAGTGGAGGTGAGAAGCACAAAGATGCACACACACACACACACACACACAATGAAGAGACAAGCAAGACACAATGGAAGGTGGGAAATTAGCTCTATTACTCAAGAATACTCTTACAAGCTCAAAAGAACTCTAATCTCCAACAAGCTAACCTCCAAAATGAGCTCTCTAGCTCTTTTTATAGTTTCTAGACTAGTTTTGACCGGTTTCACATCTAATGACCGGCCTAGTTAAAAAATAGGTCCTAGAGGCTATTTGGAAGGGTAAACGATGTCTAAAAATAACGAAATTTGGTACGAGCATTCTACCTAAGCTCCTCAAGCTCGAGGACTCCTCGGCTTGCACAAAATGGAGCTATGGATTACAAAATGGGGTTTTCTATGATACATATGTTACAATTAGTGATAATAATCACTGTTGAATGTTTTGGGAAAATTAATAAGACATGTATTTGTTTAAAAGATTGATCCGCCTGGCTCCCTGCTTCGTCTTCACATGCTTCCGTGGCGTCTGTGCCTCTGACTGCTTCCAACACCCCCCTCCCTCTCGCTTCTGTCGTCCCTGACAGAACCTTGTTGTGAGGTCTGCCGGATGTAATTCTGTAGGAGGTCTTGAGCGAGGGTGTGCTCTGATACACGAATACCTCGGGCTAGATCAGCCTCGAGTTTCTCCCAGTCGATAGGTTGCGGATCGTCTGGTGGTGGGAGCTGATAATGTGTGGAGTACACCATTCGTTCACAGGCGAATAATTGCAATAAGTGTGTGGGCCTGCTTATGAATACTTCGGAATGGTACTCCCAAAAACCGGTGGTGAACATTTCTTCGAATGTTTGCTTGTAACATGCCGGTAGATATTTGATCCTGCAGTGCCAGGCGTAACACACCCGTAGCGATGGCGTTGTGCTCATATCATAGACTAAATCAAAGTTGCCATGCTCAAAGCCCGGGGTGTTAACATGGGGAGCCTTGATGCGCCGGAAGACTTTAAAGACCATCTGCATCATGTCAAAGATTTTGACAGTCATGTGCGCGGCAATATCATCCATAGGTTTTAATCGAGGGAGCCAGTGGCGGATCGTCGCCATCATGTAGCCTACTGTGGGTAACGCGACTGGTGGCTTGAAGTAGGGGTAGTTCAACCAGTCTTGGCACTGCTTATTGTTTTGTAGCTTTATAGCGAAGGCAGTCCAAGAGCGGCGTCGTGGTACTGGTCCCCAGCACGGATTAAATTTTAAGTGAAGCGGCGCTTTTACCCACGTGCTCATCATCTCTGGATAATTTTGCAGTAAATCTTTGCGCCAGTCTGGTTGAAGGATTTCACCTCTCTGCGCCCTTGGTGGCAAGTCCTCTGGCTCGAATTGAGTGGCATGCGTTGGTTTCATGCCGGTTTCTTTCTCTATGGTTAACTGATATTCTGCCATTAACATGAAGTATGGTTTATACTGAAGCTCATGCCCAGATATGTATCGTCGCGGGGCCATTTGAGCAAAGAATGGTGATTGTAAAATTTTCTCTTCAATTATGGCCATGGCATGTAGCTGTGCCTCTACTCTGGCCGAGTGTGTCGTTCCGAGTTCTTCTACTGTCTTCATCCACGCGGGGGTAGGTAATTCGTAGGTCATCTGGCCTTCGGCCGTGACACGTCCGCCTGGGATGGGTATCGGTTCATAAGCCTCTTCGAAGGTCTCCTCCACCGGGATAGTGACGGTTTCTTCCTCAGCTGGTAGCTCAGGTGGGGAGTCTGGCCTTGGTGGTGCTTCATAGATGGCAATCCTAGATTCAAGATTTGTTACCTGGGCCCGGAGTGCGTTGAGTTCCTCTAAAACTTCAGGGGCAGGGTCCACAGGCGCTGGTAATTCCGCTGCTACTGGTACTTGTTGTGCTGCTGGTTCTCTGAGTTGTAGCAGTTTGTGATCTTCCTTTAACTTTTGATGTTCTTCGTTCATCCGATCATAGTCCTCGAGCAATCTGACATGGTCGTCTAGCAACATCCGCATCGACTCGGATGGGATTGCCTTGAATCTGCTCGGACTTAGTGGCTGTTCTGGATGATCTAAAGCCGCTTCTAAGTTCTCTCTATTTTGCTCTTGGAGTCTCTGGTTCTCCTCTTTTGCTGCGGCTAAGTGTCTTCTTAGTAAGCCCATATTTCTAGTGAGCGTTGCATTGCGGACAGTCTGGGCTCTAAGTAGGTTATCTAAATCCGCGGTGGCCTCTTTGCTTTTTTCCTCACTTTCTATTTCTAACTTGTGATAAGCCTCTCGTAACTCTTGGTACCGGCTGTTCAGTGAGGCGTTCTCAATTGATAACAAATTAAGCTGCGTTTGTAAGTCGTTCGTCGTTTTCTGCAGCTGTTGATAGTTGGTGCCGAGTGATGCAAACTCATCGCGGACTTGCGTCATGCATGCGAACATGTGTTGAAATGCGGTGTCTATGGTGGGCGATAGTAGTAGTGAAGTGCTAAATGAGGATGCAGTGATAGTAGATGCAGTGGGAATGGGGAGCGGGGTTGGGACTGTGGATGCAGTGGTGATTGTGGAAAATTGTGAAGTGCCTAAATATGAGGGTGCTGTGAGTGGAGTGGGTGGTGGTGAGGTGGGTGGTGATATGTCCATGCCATTGGACGTGTTTAATGTTGTGACTGTGAAAAGTGGCGTGATTGTGGGTGGTTGCGTAGGTGTGAATACGGGATTTACAAACGTAGAGTAGTTTACAGGGGGGATGGTTGGAGCGGCTTGGTGAAACGGGGAAATAGGCGTTATGGTAGGTTGGGGAGGTGAGACTGGTGAGAAGGTTAGTGGGGTTAGGAAGGGGAATGGGGGTCTTAGAGGTGGGGGAAACGCTGGGAAGGATGAAGGGGTGAAGGGGTTAACATACGGATGCAGAGGGTTGGGTGTGGGCCTGGTGGTATGAATGGGTAAGGAAGAGGTTGTGGCTACGTTGCTTTGTACAGGGGTGGATGTGGGGAAAGCAGGTGGGTGTGCGGGTGATACGGGATGGGTTGGTGAAAGATGAGGTGAGAGAGGAGTCGAAGGGGTGGATGTTATTTCGAGGATAGTAGTGGTCTGTACAGAGGTGGTACG
The DNA here is from genome assembly GCA_020310875.1 of Ceratopteris richardii. NCBI lineage: Eukaryota > Viridiplantae > Streptophyta > Polypodiopsida > Polypodiales > Pteridaceae > Ceratopteris > Ceratopteris richardii. Next base: position 99,967,077 of record CM035434.1, read on the forward strand.
GGGTGGCGAATCTACAAGGATGGTTTCTGCGGTTAATGATCGTTCGGGGGCGAGGCGTGCCTCCCTGGCTTGTGCTGAAGATTGGGCTCCTGTTGGTACACGAATGTACTCCCCAGGTTTTGAGAGTAGTCGCACTCGGCGAGGATCAAACTGTGGTAGTTGCTTTCTTTGTAAAAACCTGAGTGCTTCATGGGAGCCTACTGATTTGACTAACTCTCTGAACCCTCTAATATATGCGTCTTCGAATCCTCCGGAGATGAGTTCCTGTTCAATTAATGCCTGGCTCTCCTCTTCAGTTAACTTCTTTCGTGCCCAGACTTTTTCCATGGTACGATATAATTTCTTTATGGCCAATGTATACGCTGCGGCTTCGAAAGTTTCATCTTCATATGTGCTGGTGTCGCCGTGTGTGTCAGTCTGTTGGCCTTGGCCCTCTGTCTGTCCCTCTTGTGAGCCCTGACTGGCTTCATCGTCGCCTTGATCGTCGTCTGTTTCGGTTCTTTCTTCTTCAGAGCCCGACACAGCTTGTCCCTGTGGCAAATCTCGCGGCGTAGTAGGATAGCTGGGACGTTCATATTCCTGGGAGAACAGTTGTGCTTCTGAATACTGGAATTCGTTTGAGAATGCATCAGGCATCTCAAAATCAAATGTCGTGTTTATGGGGTCGGCCTCCATATGTGGTATCGGAAAAGAAAACGCTTCCGCACCAATGGTGGTGGGAGCTTCTGCTGTTGTGGTGGCGGGTTCTGAGGTGGCAGTTGCCTGGGGTGCAGCGGTACTAGTGGTGGCCTCTGTAATCACTGGTCTGGACAACCGTATGCGAATAGGTTGTACAGTGGGAGCAGCTTCTGTCTGTGTTCGCTCTGGAGAGGGTTGTGGTGATGGCGACTCTGGCACTTGGAGGCAAGGGATGGTGCCTCGCATGCGCTTACCTGCCCGTGTCCTACTGGGCTTCCTAGCTTTCTTCGTTGTGCTCTTGAATGCCTTTAATTCCTCTCCTGTTAATGCACGTTCGATGGGCAAGTCATAAGCCAGGCACATATACACAATTCTTGTGAGTGCACAACATCCGTTAAGCACTTTTTTACGCTCCCATCTGTGCTGTGCCAGGTACATTTGGTCTATGATCCAGCTTGCCAGATCAACTGTTTGAGGTCCCGTACATGCCAAATATAATCTGAACCATATTCTTTTGTGTGGCATGGTAAATCTGTCCTGAGCTGGAAATGCAAAATGTTGCATGCATATTCTTAGTGGCTTTGACAACTCAGGTGTAATGGCCGAAATCTCTTCCCACTTCGTGACATCCCCACGTTTCATCGGTTCTGGAATCAATCTCTCTCTGTCTGTGGGAGTGTGGGTTCCATGAATCTTGATGGCTGCTCTGATTAGGTCCTTAGAGAGATAAAATCTCTTGTAAGGTGGATCATCCACTAGAGTAGGCAATATGAAGGTTCCTGGGATATCCTTATTCTCCGATGCCATCAATGTAGTGATTAAATAATAGCACCTATAAAAATCCAGTTTGGGTAGAGGATCACTGAAATATTCTGTGAAGCCGGCTCTGGCCCAAACATGAGTTAAATCCTGGGTGCTTTGTAGGGCTTCGAATTCTCTGGAGAAAAACTGGTACTTTCCCCACGTGCGGTCATCAAAAGTCAGAGAGGATTCAAATATAAAGTCTGCGTCCGCGAGGGGTCCTGCTAGGCCCTGAAACCAATGAGAGTTCCTGTGTATCTTTTCGGTGTAGCCCATAGGGGGGTTATCGATAGGCATGGGCCCTGGAAATCCCTGAAATTCCGGCGGTGGAGCAGTAGGGTGGGACTCTGCTCGTAGCACGTTGAGTGGTACTGCTGCTACACTGGGGCCTACTCCTGATGTTCCTTCGTCAGTTTGCATGGTGGCTGGTGCGCTAGTGAGAAAGATCTGCTACAAAAGATTAACACATTAGCATGGAAATTAATCATGATCCCATTAAAGTGAGACCGCAATCCCTTTCCATAACTGATGCGTAACCCGTGTAGCCAAGTGTTGTGATGTGATGGATGCAATGTTTCTTGCAGCACTAGTGCAGGTCTCTAGACACCTATACGTTTCAGATTATGCGTACATTTCTTGATGAGATGAGATTACGAGTCGTGCGTGATGATGGTGTGTGAATTTATACAAGGTTTAAAGGTTAGTGATTTAGCATAAGGTTGTATGTTAGTCGGGGGGTAGTTAGACCATGGGTTAGGGGAAGACGGTTGGACACGTTTCGGTATCCATTTCCTAAGAGTCCTTGAATGGGTGGTGGGTTTCTGCGGGTGTGGTGGTGTCGAGGGATGAAAAGGTTTGTGAGGATTATATATTACATGGCATATGGGTTGAGCTATGATACATGGTTTGGGTACCCAAATCTGCGTGGGCGTGGGTCTATGGGTAAGGTACTTCTTGGCGATCCACATTTGTCGGATGCTCGGACCTGTAGAAGAAGGTCGAGGGGATGGTGGATATCGATTCTGATTCTGTTCTGCCTTTTGCTTGTTGATCTCTGCTTGGTTGGAGTCCTTCGGTGCTTTTTGTCCTTTAGGCACCCATATTTGTCTGGTACCGCTTCCTTTGGGAGGCCTAAACTGCTTTCCATGTTGTTTCCTCTGATACTGTCGTCGGTCTGGGTTCCTTTGTCGCGGTTGACTCTGTTGTTGTTGAGGTTGAGAGGTCGGATGGACACTCTGCTTTGGAAAAGAAGGGAGTTCCAACACTTGCGTGACCTGCCCATTAGGAAGTGATGCCTTTTGTAACTTTAATCTAGGCCAGTCCGCAACAAGCTTGGAAGGATGAGCACCGTAGGGTGTCGTGCTCATTTGGCCGCTGATGCAACCCACCTGACCTCTGATTGTGCCCTTCTGCCCTTGCCGTTGGGTAACTGTCTCTTCTAGTTTGCAGGAAGTCCCAGGGAAAATCTCCTGTCGTCCTTCTGACTGACAACTGTCTATAGCCAAGCCCGAGTGGGTTGGTGTAGATGTAACGTGACTGGTCGGATTAAAGATCTTCCGGTCTTCCGTCGCATGCGTTTCATAGGGTCTAGGGTCACAACCGTCAAGCGGAGTGCGGTTAGGGAAGTCAAGCGGTATCACTCGCTTCTGCTCTAAGGTTCCAATCTGTAAGGAGCCTTGTCTAAGATTTAGGTCCACTGAGTGATCGTATAGCCAATCTTGGCCAAGGATTAGGGGTTCTATCAGGTCGTCATCATGGCACACTAGTAATTTTGCTGTCATCGTCAAATCCTTAATGAGGATAGGAAGGTCCACCTCACCCATGCAAGGGGTTTCCATGCCTCCTAGGCCTATGAGGTATGCCTCAATTGGCCGCATTTCTATTCCTGAATCCTTATAGTGGGACCATCTAATCGCACTAGTCGCAGCACCCGAGTCAATTAAAGCCCTGAGTTCTTGGCTATATTTACCGTGCTCTAGCCTAACTGTAATGAATGGTCTCCTGTCCACTATGCTAGGATGAGTGGTTGACTTTACTTGACACATGGCCATGGGATATCTGGGTGGTGTTTCCAGATGGTTATAATGTTCTCTTCCTAGTCCTTGTCTTCTTAGCTTCATGCGCTTAATGCGTTCTATGGCTTCTGCCTGAGCTTCCGCTCGTATTCTATTTTCTTCCTCCTTACGCTTCTTTGCCAACGTGAGTCGTCTAAGCATATCCTCAGTAAGAGGTTCTTGATATAGCCTGACTCTACAGCCACTAATGTAATTAGGCATTATATCTCCTTCTAAGGTGGCTAACTGTACTGCTCCGCTCGTCGAGAGTCGGTTAATGATCATAGGTCCATAACCTCGCTTTTCTAACTTTCGTGCGTGCTGTTTCAGTGTATACACTAGAACTAAATCTCCTTCTTTTAGGCCTTTATCTCTCACATGTGCATCAAAATATGCTTTCTGTCGCTTCTTCGCAGCGTATATTCCTGCTGCTGCTTTCAGCCTGGTTTCGCCTACTCGTTCCAAGTCCATTATTCTCGCTGATAATTCATGGCCGGTCCACTGATGTTCTTGTGCAACCTTAAGGGTCGGTATCAAGAAGTCCAAAGGAAGCACAGCATTCTGACCAAAAACCATCTGAAAGGGAGTTGCATTGAGTACGGTCTTGTAGGCCACTCGATATGCCCAAACAGCGTGGTGTAGCTGTTTGTCCCAATCTGAACGTTTATTGTTCACGAGTTTCGTCAGTACGGTACACAGTATCTTGTTAGTGCTTTCAGCCTGACCATTGGCCTGAGGATGATATGGTGCGGATTTCTTGTGAATCACCATAAAATCCTGTAACAAATATTCAATGACTTGGTTTAGAAAGTGAGTGCCTCGATCGCTCACTAACTCTATAGGCAATCCATATCTTGTAAAGACATTTTCAAATAAGAACTTTGCAGTCGTGTGAGCATCATTCTTTTTTGTGGCTTTTGCCTCTACCCATTTCGTAAGATAATCTGTGGCAACAATAATGTATTCCGCATGTGTACCTTTTGCAGGGGGGTGAATGGGTCCTACAAAGTCTATACCCCACTTAGAAAATGCACGTCCGCCCATCATGGGTTTCAATGGCATTTCATCTCTGCGAGTAGGAAACTGAGTTCTTTGGCACACGTCACATCTCTTTACATAGGTATGTGCATCCATGTGAAGAGTGGGCCACCATAATCCTGAAAAGAGGATGGCTTTGACTATCCTATCTGGTCCAAAATGACCTCCTGCAACACCTTGGTGTGCAGTCTCTAGTATGCTAAGATAATCACTCTCATGAACACATTGTCTTAGATATCCATCTCGTCCTCTTTTGTATAGATTATCGCCAATAAGTGTATAGTCTTGAGCTTCCTGCTCTAGACTGCGTTGTCGAGCTAAGGTCATGCCTTGAGGGAATGTGCTCGTCCTCAAGTAGGTCACTAAAGGTTCACTCCAGTCTGGTGTGAGATACACATGATATAATGTCGCATGCTCTACTGGTGGTCTTTCACAACACACCTGACATTCTTTACACAACTTGTGGACATCTGCTTCCATAGAAGGCCAATATACTCCTAATCTATGCAGAGTCTGTAGTGTTCTATGTTTTGAATGATGTTGCTTTAGTGCACCTAAGTGTGCTAATTGCAACCAATTCGCATGTTCTGATTCATCTACACAACAAGCAAGAATCTTTTGATTATCTTGTTTATATATGCTTCCTGCTATTATTTGGTACCTCTGAGATTTGGTAATCTCTCCTTCTTTGATCTTTATCCTAGGGCTCTTGGGTCCGTATGTCAGAATAGGGACTAACGGCTTAGCCCATTCTGGTGCTATCTCAAGGTTGAATAAGTATGCATCTGGTAGATCATCAGCTACTCCTTGAGGGGCTTCTCCCGAGGTTAATCTTGAGAGGTGGTCAGCTCTAAGATGCGTCTTTCCTTTCCTAACTACCACTTCAAAATCATACTCCATGAGCAGTAGAAACCAACGTATCAGTCGTCCTGTGTTACATGGTTTGTTGACTAAATATAATAGGGCTTGATGATCTGTAAAGAACTTGAATTTGTTGGCCAACAAGTAGTGCCTAAACTTCTTTACCGCGTAGATCATCCCTAATCCTTCTCGTTCCGTCGTGGTATAATTTCTTTCTGCTGCGTTTAATTGTCTGCTAGCGTAAGCTATGGGGAGATCTATGTTACCTTCATTCGTGGGTTGTGCTAATACACATCCTATGGCGTAATTGGATGCATCCACATGTACATGAAATGGCTTACTCCAATCTGGAGTGGTTAATATAGGTGCTGAGCACAAGCGTCGTTTAAGTTCATTGAATGAATTTTCGCATTCATCTGTCCACTCAAAATTGGTCAAAAGAGAGTACAGAGGCTTGGCTATGATTGCATACATGTGTATGAATCTCCTATAATAACCGCAATGGCCCATAAATGCCTGTACCTCCTTCACATTAGTTGGTCTAGGTAATTCTGCAATTACCTTCACCTTTTCCTCGTCCGTAGAGATTCCATTTTTTGACACGATGTGTCCTAGAATTTTGCCTTGTCTGACCATGAAAACGCATTTTTCTGGGTTCAAACAAACCTGATATTCTCGACATTTGTCAAATATTTGTCTTAACTCTGGGATATGTGTCTGCCTTACATTTGAATGAGCACATAAGTCATCGACATAAACTTCTAAGCTCTTGCGTAAGAATTCCTTAAAAACATGACACATGAGTCGCTGGAAAGTGGCGGGTGCATTTGTTAAGCCAAATGGCATTACACGAAATGCAAATATGCCCCATTCTGTGGCAAAAGCAGTTTTGTGTTGGTCTTCTGGAGCAATGGCTACTTGGTTATAGCCTGAGAATCCATCAAGAAAACTATAAACTTCCTTGCCCGCGACTCTTTCCAATAGGTGTTCCGTGATAGGAAGAGGATAACTATCTCTAATCGTGGCGGCATTAACTTTTTTAAGGTTAATACACACACGCAATTTTCCGTTCTTCTTGGGCACAACCACAATGGGGGATACCCATTCGGTATGCTCAATTTCGTAGATAAATCCTGCTTCTATCAAGCGATCTATCTCCTCTTTAATCTTCGCAGCGTAATTATCATTGTACGTGTAAGGTTTCTGTTTTGTCGGTTTTGCATCTGGAGTCATAGGGATTCTATGAGAACATATATCCGGGTCTACTCCTTTCAAATCTTTGTAACTCCAAGCAAAAACATCTCTATATTCGCGCAATAGGGCAACTAACTCTTCTTCTTCTTCAGTCGTCAAATCGTGCCCTATGTAGGTGCATTTTTCTTCTTCTCCCTCTGTGGCAACTATGACTTTCTTGGTTTTCTCCCGGTTATCATATACTTGTCCATCCTTCTCTTTTCTATTAGGCATTCGTACCATGATTCTTCTATCGTCGATTTCGTATTTCTTGAAATTCTCGGGTACTTCAAATAAAGATTCTTCTTTTTCCGACATGGTTTCTTTCTTCTTTCTCTTCTTGCCTTCACTCTTATCAGTCACTTGAGTGGCTAACCTTACCTCGTTCGTAATTTCCTCGTGACTCTGAGTGTGAGTCTCTACTTCGTAGAAATATTCTTCCTCTGATGCAAAGGGTGGGTCCATGATAATTGATTCTAAATCAAATTCGCTTGCGTCCTCAAATGCATCAGTGTTTGGTTCACACTCTTCTAAAATTGCATCGCCCATGATTGGCTCTATCGTGAAAACTGAGATGTCATAGCCATCCTCGTCACAGTGGGGTGTCCATTGTTCTTCATTGATGGCTATATCCATGGTTGCTAGTATTTCCGCCCAACCATGGGGTTCAAACTCCTCGTCTGGGAATACTACAGGTGCGTAGGCTGGATCTTGAAGGGTTCGTGGATGTTGTTCCGCACCTAAGGTCCTGGTTTCTAATCGTTCTTCCTCTTGTTTGGCTACTTTACACATCCATAAATGGGTGTCCTCATGCAACCAAGAAGGATCTGATTCTAATGAGTGTACGGATCCCGTCTCTACTGGTGTCTTATGGATGGTATTCCATTGTATTGGGGGTACATCTCTGTGTGAATAGTCCTTAAGATTGACTTTAGTAGTCACTCCTAAATGTTGCAAGTACAAAGAATTAGTTCCCCAATCTTGTACAATTTGCAACTGACGCATGAATGGTCGTCCCAATATCATCTCATACGCAGGATTTATAGCAAAGTTACAAATGGCGAAAGTATGCTCAAATTCTACACCACAAGTGGTGAGAGATATGCCTTCTAGTAAGCCTAACGGTTTTTCTATGTGTCCATCGGCCATTTGTAGCTTCATCCTGGTGGGTCTGAGTGCTGGCTTACCCCAACGTTTCCATAAGGCGGTAGTAGCGATAGCTACTCCGGCTCCTGAATCTAAGATGGCTTTCGTGGTGTAGCCTTGATGGGTTATAGGAAGATATGTGTTACCTTCCTCTCCTTCGCTTACGTCTCCAATCTTTTCCACGGGTATCTCTGGTACCTTCTTATGTGATCCTATCTGAGAGGGTGTGGTAGCTAGCTCAGGGAATTGATTTGCTACGTGCTTCCACAATTCTGGTTTTACCTTTAACAGTTCCTCCAGAGTGAGATTACATTGTACTTTGGTATTCTTGATCACTTCCGTATTTCTAGGGATCACTGATTCTTCATTCCTCACTATTATCGTGGGTGCTCTCATACTAATAGACTTTGCTTCCCAAGGTCCTGTGAACTGAGGTAATTCTTGTAGAGAATTAGATTCAAATCCTGTGGGTTCACTCAGTTGTTCCACCTCTACATCATCGTAAATAGAGGGGATGTCTTGGGGAAATTGTTCCTGCAAGTCGTCTATTTCTTGAATAGGAGGATGAGTTCCTTGTTCTTTTCTCCATTTCTCTTCTTGGATTTCTCTTAAAAATTCATGTGAGTACTTATGTATTGAAGATAGGTTATCTTGACTCTCTGTCTTGGGTACTTGAGACAGGGATGGTGGATTCCTTTCCTGTGTCTCTGGGACAATAGGGTTCCTAGACTGATCCCTTTTCTCTTTGCTTTCAATCAAGTGTTCTAGCCTCTCCATTAGTCCTTGAAAGTGTAGTTCCGGTTTTGCCATGTTATTCCAATTAAGATATCTAGAGGCTTCGAACAAAGCTTGTGCTAACTCTACCATTTTCATGCAAAGTTTAGTTCTTTCCATTTCTAGATCCGCTCGAGGGTAGTTTTTACTCATTTCCGTTACTTGAGGTCCTTCTTTTATTCTAGCCTGATATGCACGAAACATCATGTCTAGATCTTTCGGTATGGGTTCCGCTAAGACTGATCCCGATTTCTGAGCTGGGATTTCTTGATTTAATTCTTGTGAAGCCAATTCTTGTATTTTGGCTCTAGATTCTCTTAGACTTCCTTCCAACTCACTTATCTTTTTACTCCACTTCCTCTTTAACCTTTCTCTAGAATCTTTCCAAGATTTTGTCTTTTTACTACTCGATTCGGCAACTTCACTAGTTCCTGCTACTTTCTCATGATTAAGCTGTTGGTTTTGTAAGAGCGCCTGGGCTCTGGTTATAGCTTGGATAGGCACGTACGTAGTATTGGATCCATCTGCATTGTTTACAATACCTATCACGTTGATCGGTGTCACATTCGAAGTGTTAACTGGGTTCTTAGGACAATCTTTGATTACGTGCTCTTTGCCACAATCGGCACAAAAGCCTTGGATGCTATAGTACTGTGATTGCCTTGCTATTGGGGGATGTGGACAATCCTTAATGAAGTGATCTCCTTGGCACCTAAAGCATGGTCCTCTAGGGCCCTGTGGTCTCTGTTGTCTCAGTTGGGGCCGTGGGTTTGGGTTTGTGTACATCACATTAGTATAATCTGGCTCCCAACTAGGTTCCATTGGAGGACTATCATAATGATATGTCTCCACATGTTCTGGTGACTCCGTGTAATAAGCGGGTGGACTAGTTACATGAGTAGAGTCAAAACTGTTTGAGTTCGGGTCACTTTCGGTGATCAGGGGTGAAGAAGGCACTAAGGCCCTACTTAGGTTCTCTTCTGCAACCGCGTATTTGACTGGGATGACATTCGCTGGTGGGGGTGGCTGCTGAGCTAAGACGGGTTGAGGTCTCTGTTGAGCCTGGTATGGGTAGTTCTGATGAGGCCTATAGTAATAAGGTTGAGCATTGTATTGGCCTTGATACCTACCTGGCTGCTGGTATGTTTGCGAGTAGTTCTGTCTCACGGTTTGTTTATTGTATGGGCAGTCCTGAGCTGTATGATTTGTGTATCTTCTCTCAATTGTGCAATATTGGCCACTAGGGTTGGCGTGAGGTTGAGGTGCATTGGGGCACATGTTTGCCAAATGATTTCCACCACAAGTGTAACAACGTACATTAGTGGGTAGCTTGGGCACCTGTTTACTAGAAACTCCTAGTTTTTGGGCCACCTTTTCTGCTAGGTCCTCTATCGAATTAGACAATTTTGTGGATGCTAGAGAAGAACAATCTGAGTCTTTATAGACCTTTGAGAGTTCTAATTCATCTCCTAGGTTGTCCTCGATGTCTATACATATTCTTACACACTCCTCTAGTGTTCTGGGTTCTTTTAGGTACACATAAGAGCGTAGTTTAGCGCTCAACAAGCCATCTAGGAACAGTGATACTTGTTTAGCTTGTGAGGGTAGCTCTTGCATCGGACATCGTTCAACATATTGTCTGAACCTACGTCCTGCCAGTCTTACTGTTTCCTGAGGGGTTTGCTTAAAACTATGAATCAGTGAAGACGTGTCATGTCTAACCCCACTTTTAGAGAATTCAGTAATGAATGACTCTAAAAAGTGATGGATGTCCCTAAACTGCCTTTGTTGCAGTGGTTGGAACCAAGTTAAAGCGGTATTCTTTAACGTTAGTCCAAATGCGTTGTACTGCGTGAACATGTCCTCGACTTGTTCTGCTCTTAGTACTTGTTTGAATTCTGCGACATGGTCATAGGGATCTCCTGTCCCATCAAAATAATTTTTCATTGATTTTACCAACTGTGTGGGTCTCAATACTCTTGCGTGTTCACGTGGTCTAGGTAGAGGAAAATCATCTCTACCACCTGGCATTCCATGTTCTCTTTGTCTATCCGTCCTGTTAGTGTTCGTGGTTGTTCTATCTCTCCCTATGGGGTGATTGAAACTTACTTCCGGTTTCTCGTGATTTCCTTCTCTTTGATTTCCATGGGCTGAGGATGTTCCTGCCCCTTGTTGATTTGCATTCATGTTTGTTCTGGGTGGAGGGAATATCAATTCACCTCTCCATGTGTAGGTGTTTTTAGCGCGCTTAGGCACCACGAAGACTCTTTCTGAAGTCTCATCCAGGTATACAACCTTTCCAGGTGTATCTGGGTCCTTGAATTCATAGATTGTGATGATGCCTACCTCACTGGGGTTTTCCTTTCTGTACCTCCAAAAGGCTTCATCTGTCTCTTTATTTACGAACAACTCGGTGCTCCTGTTATCTTGAGGGATCCACTCTGGGATGATTACTCTTGTTAATACGGATTTCCCTCTCGGTGTTCTAGGTTCTTCTAACGGTTCTTTTCCTTGAAATTTCCCTTCTGTCTCTAATTGGATTGTGCCAAACTCATTAGTATCGTTTGGCTGCGTACTTAGGACATACATGGTTCCTTCTTTGTCTATGTAAGCGTCTCTCTCAAACTTCACCACTGGTCTTTCCAATCCAATGGGTTGATCAGGGTTGTGCAGTTGCACCACCTGCCTTTGCAAACCATCCTCATAGATGCGAGCACCTAGTCGGTTGGTTCGGAGAAACTCTAACTGCGTTCTATAGGGTCCTTCTGGTTTTTCTAGGTATGCTACATGAGACCCTCCTTCTGGTCTGTCTGCGCTAAATGCCATTTCTGACTCGCTAGTTTCTGAGCTCTCGTAGGGGTAATTGCTATTCAATTGCTGAGCCCAAGATCGAGCGGTAGTTCTTACACTAGCTTCTGATGATCTAAGGCTTCGTCTGTCCGACTTACCTATATGTTTTCCCGATCTAAGGTTCATTAATTTCCTTCCTTGCTCACTCAATTACACACTTAGATCGTCAATGGTCCTTTGTTATTACTGTCTTGATTCTTTTTAATTTTTCTTTGGATTCTTGTCTTAATATATGCGTCAGGAATTCGACTTTCGTGATGATTTTAAGTTTTCGTTCCGTCAGACTTATGTTCTTTTCTTTAGGTTTTCGTCACACACACCTTTACTTTAAGTCTTAAACTTGAAATAATTAAGTATCTTGAACTTGAGGTGTTCCTATCGTCGTTAATCCACAACTACCGTTTAGCCTAAGCTAAGAATTGACTGAGGGGGTTGAGTAATCTTCCAACCTCGAGTCGGCTTTTCTGATTGCTCTGATGTCCTGTTGCCCAAGAAGCCGTGCTTCCCAAGCTCTGCTGTCCTCACTGCCTTGCTCGCTTGCCTTGGATTGCCCTTGCTAGACCTGGAAAATTCCAATGTTAGACCAATTCACAAGATGATTAAACACTTGAGTATATACACCTTTTAAGTCCCTTCCCTTTTTGCCCAACTTTTTAATACTTGCCCCCTGACTTCCTAGTCCCAAACTAGTTGAACCTCAAATTAGCCTATCCAAAAATAGATGTATTCTTTATGAAAAAAACAGTTGAGGTCACGTAGTACTCGTCACAAGCTTTCTAACGAGCTATTAAGCTCAAAAAACGGACTTCGGATGAGAGAGTTATGAGCGTTCAGGCCCTGGGGGGTAAAAATTGACAATCCAGTTTTCCCTCAAATATGAGCTAAGGGGTCTCCTATGAGTCTAATGGTCCAAAAATTTTCCAAAAATACCCTCAAAATTGGTCAAAAATTGAAGTCCAAAATTTGCGATGGGGGTGGGCAATCGCGATGGTCTGGGACCGTCGCGATGGTCCGAGCGAACCGTCGCGATGGCGTGGGATTTGGACAATCGCGATGGCCCGAAAAGGCGAACCGTCGCGATGGCTCGAAGTGAACGATCGCGATGGCGTGAGGTCGAACCGTCGCGATGGTCCAAAAAATGAACCGTCGCGATGGCGTGATCGGGCGGACAATCGCGATGGCGCGGTCAACGGTCAACGGTGGACAATCGCGATGGTCCGAAGTGAACCGTCGCGATGGTCCGCGATGCGATGGCTTGAGCCAATCGCGATGGTCCGATTTTGGGCTGTCGCGATGGTCCAAAAGTTGAACCGTCGCGATGGTCTATCGTGACACGTGGCACTGTCGTGGCGATGGCATAAGCCAATCGCGATGGTCCGGGGTCAAATGAACCGTCGCGATGGTCCAAGTGGACCGTCGCGATGGCTCAAGTGAACCGTCGCGATGGTCCGAAAAAGCGAACCGTCGCGATGGTCCGGCCGAGCCGTCGCGATGGCGTGAGCCTATCGCGATGGTGCGACACAATCGCGATGGTCCAAGCCAATCGCGATGGTCCACCAAACAATGAATTTTCAAAATGCAACTTTGGTTCCGTGTATGCGCAAGGGTCGCCTATCTAGTGGTGTGGTCGCCTACCTCAAAAACCGAAAAGTGCAGACCATCGCGATGGTCCGCCCTGCTCGGAAATTTCTGACAGAAAGTACATGTTTTACCTTTTGGAAGCTCTCCTGATGCTCTGAAGCTCTGTACCTGCAAGAAAACTCAAGAAAAAGCAAGCACATACAAGCACAAAAGTTCTCTCTCGCTCTCTCGCATGCACAAATGAGGGGAAATGAGGTGAATGGGGGGATATGGTGAATTTTCTGATTTTTTTGGAGATGGAGATGATGATGCGATGATGAAGATGGAGTATGGGGAAGGTGAAAAACACTAAAAACTAAGTAAAAACAACAACGAAAACTGAAATTTTTACCTTCCAACGCCACTTCTTGCTATACTCTTACCATCACACATTCGTCCTAGACTCGATCCCCGGCAACGGCGCCAAATTTGGTGTTGCTCTAGCACAATGGTGAGAACCACGTTAAAAAGCTTCACCTCCTTAATTGTCAATCCGTGGGAGAGGTAGGAGTGATATGAAGATCGTGAACGTGAGATGATGTGAGAGTGGAGGTGAGAAGCACAAAGATGCACACACACACACACACACAATGAAGAGACAAGCAAGACACAATGGAAGGTGGGAAATTAGCTCTATTACTCAAGAATACTCTTACAAGCTCAAAAGAACTCTAATCTCCAACAAGCTAACCTCCAAAATGAGCTCTCTAGCTCTTTTTATAGTTTCTAGACTAGTTTTGACCGGTTTCACATCTAATGACCGGCCTAGTTAAAAAATAGGTCCTAGAGGCTATTTGGAAGGGTAAACGATGTCTAAAAATAACGAAATTTGGTACGAGCATTCTACCTAAGCTCCTCAAGCTCGAGGACTCCTCGGCTTGCACAAAATGGAGCTATGGATTACAAAATGGGGTTTTCTATGATACATATGTTACAATTAGTGATAATAATCACTGTTGAATGTTTTGGGAAAATTAATAAGACATGTATTTGTTTAAAAGATTGATCCGCCTGGCTCCCTGCTTCGTCTTCACATGCTTCCGTGGCGTCTGTGCCTCTGACTGCTTCCAACAATACCTCTTTCATTGAAGTGTCCAAGCCTTTTGTACCAAAGATCCAACTCAGATATCTTTTGCTCTCCATATGTGAACAAGGCATGTCCAACATTACCTTGTACCATTAATGTGAAGAGCCTCCCTTCTTTCTTTCCTATAACAATTTGCGTATACCCTTGGCTAGGGTCTTCAACATAAACTCCATCATTAGTGAACCTCACCTCATATCCTTTTTCCACAATTTGTCCTACACTAATCAAATTCTTTGGAATTGTAGGAACATACAAAACCTTACTCAAGAGATTACTTCCATCCTTAGCTTTAACTGATCCAATAGACTTCACCTTGTGCTTTGTATTGTCACCTGTTTGAACTGTATGATTAATCACTTTATTCTCCAAATTAGTCATTAAAGCAATGTTACCACTCAAATGATTGCTGCATCTTGAATCAATGTAAAACACTCTTTGATCTTCACTTGAAACTTCACATGTTGCATTCATGATTAGAGTTGAATCCTCCTTCTAATCTGATGCATAATTGTAGTAGGTATTGTTGTAGGATTGACTTTGAAAGTTCCTTCCACCATTTCTTCCAAAGAAGCCTCTACTACCTCTACCTCTGAAACTTCCTCTCTGATTTCTTCCACCTCTGCCTCTTTGATTATAACTCTGATTAAAGTTACTAAAACTTTGATTGTATGCCAACATTCATGAGCTAGATGATTAGTCTTACTACATATCCAACAAGCTTTGACATTATCCTTGTTGTTTCTACCTCTTCCTCTACTTATGCCACTTCCTCTTCCTCTTAGGAAGTTTGCTTGGCTTGGAGTACCTTCATCTTCAACTGATTGTTGCTTTCCTTTGATAGCTTTCTTCTTGTCTTTAGAATACATTGCATGGCCTACACTCTTATCAACATCTCCTTTGATATCATTCTCAAAAGTTAGCATATGTCCTAACAATTGATTCAAATCAGGAGTGAAATGATCTAATGAAAGTTCAATTGACAAGATGAAAGGCTTCCACTTCTCATCTCCTCTTAGACCTGTGAGAATTCGTCTTACCAACTTATCTTCTTCAATGTCTTCATCAACTGCACCTAAAGAACCAGCAATGTCTTTCATCTTTGTCACATAATCAGATATTGATTGTGAGGCCTTCTTTCTGAATGTGGTAAATTCTGCCCATAGTGATGCTTTCCTTGACTTTGTTGTATTCTAAAAATGCTCCTCCAAAGCATTCCATATATCACTTGCACTTTCAAGTCCTCTATTGTGAGGAAGCAAGTAATCATTCACTACCATATAGATTATGCTCCTTGTTTGAGCATCCTTCTTCATCCAAACCTTTAAGTCTGCAAGCTCTTCCCTAGTAGGAACACTAGGATCTTTAAATTCTGGGTTTTCTTCTTCTCATGTAATATATCCTATGCGATCTTTGCTCATAAGATGAGATTCCATCCTCATAGACCAAGATGGATAGTTCTCTCTGTCCAACGTTTCAATTTGGAGACTGTCTCCCATCCTTTCTTCACATGTACTATCAAATCTTCAACCTTATGAGTAATGAATGTAACTTAGCTTTGAAATTTACTTCTTTTGATCCTTTTGATTGCTCTTGTGTGTCTCCCTTTAGCTTTTCCTTTAGAATTTGTCCTTTTGGACGTTCAGATGTCAAATTCCGTATGTCTATAGTAGTCGGGGTCTTCTTTTTTTCAATTCTGATGATTCCTGCTCTGATACTACTGATCGAGATGATTAATCTCCAAAAGACAAGCTACACTTGAGTTTAGAATACCTCTATGTCAAGTATAGATAAAAAATTTCACCAATTTTGAAATCTTTTACCAAAATATGAACACTCAGCTTCTCTATGAAAACTAGCTTCACTTGGAAAAGTCTGCGTCACAAAATTCACTCATTGACTGATGAAATGATTAAAGTTTTCTATGAATATCTGACACAACAGTCTTCTAGTATTTGTGCAACTACTTCAAGTTAAAGTTCTTCAAAAGAACTTACAAAACTTTAGATTTAGTTCAATAAGTAAACCTATGTCTGAAACAAGCACTTTCTACATGCGACTTTTATATGGATTTAGACATTTGCAAAAGGGTTTCTAAAATGATCAAGCACAGAAGGAGAAATGGAAAAAAGATTGACACACAATTCTCAGAAAAGCTTCTTCTATTCAACTCATCTTACATTTGATGGATGATACTCATTCAACTTATAATCTACTTCTCTCTATCTCATCTATTCTTCATCTCTTATATATATCACGACTATATAAAGTGTATATATACATATAACTGTGGATTCTTCATTACTTCAAGTATTTGTGAATGTTTTTACAAAGCTAATATACATGTGTAATAGACCATCTCTTTCTGAACCTCTACTTCACTTCATGCTTTTAGGCTTCAATGTTTTCTTCAAGTCTTCACTCCTAAGCTTCATATAATCATCAATTCTTGATTGTCTTGCTCCAAGAGCCCATACCGGTATCGTGTATTGGGGAAAACAGAAGGTATTGTATCGTCCTCAATCCAATATCGTGTATCCCTAGAGTATCGTGTATCGTGGAAAACTCCAAAAACCTGAAAGTGAGAAGTGAGAGAAATAAAAGCATTTGGGAGAGAATACAGAAAATATAGGACCTAAGTGATGAATGAATTTGAAATCGGGATGAGTGATAGGAAGTCAAAGAAGCATCATTTCATCTGTAGGAAGTGCTGCTCAAGCAAGCCATCATTCGATCTACTGTGACACATCTAGTGACTTAGAGGAGGAAATAACCATGGCCTCTGAGGACATGCATGGTTTAGTTCCAAGGGAGAGATTTATGTCCACCATAGAGGGCGAATACCAAATGTCCCTACAGTATGTGTCCACCAACCTACAAGGAGTACCCATTTATCTTGATGGCATAAATAGGTCAGTAACACTAATGGTAAACACTACTGATTTGGAAATAGTTCTGAGGCCCGCCGTCAAGTATCAAGGATGAGTTTATATGGACAAGATGGGTCAGATATATGTAGTGACTAAAAACCCGGATTAGATCAATGACAGAGGGGAACTGGAAGGCAAGGAACTTCAGAAAGACCTAACAACAGAAACATTGTGACTACCCCATGGGGAAAGTATGTAGTAACAAAAGTCTTGAGAGGGGATCTAATACCTCAATATGATTACCTGATGGATGTGTATTTGATCCATGGATTAGATCTACTTTTACAAACCAGTTCACCTACATAGGGAGAAGGGTTAAACCTAGTAACTATATATGAACTGAGCGATCTAGAGGATGTGTCTACAGTCACATACCTAGATCAAAATCGAAGGAGATATTGGCCAGTACACAAAGTTGATAGGTCTCGGCTAAAATACATGGGTTTTCCTGTATTCCCTCCTCGAGAACAAGCAATTACCTCACAAAACCATTTTGGATCCCATCAAGGAACGGAGAACACTATGTCAGGTCAAACGAGTCAATGTAGTGTCCCTACCTGGAACCATGTTCAGTTCACTATGCCAAGAAGGAACCCCCACAACCAAGCTAATCCAGGGATAGGAAATATGAATAGACCACCCATGAGGGCAAGACCACAACCAGGTGTAGGACCAGGAATGCAACCACTAAGACCGACAATACCTGTAGTGATAAGACCCCCAGAGCAAGCAAGAAGGCTAAGACCAATTCAGGTCGCCAAATGCATGAGAAATCATTATGATGGCATGGGAGAGCCCTATGACCCATCGAATTCAAGCAAGTGTTGTGACCACAACAAGTAGATGAATTTTTCTGCAGTATGAATCCTTTGGGCTAACCCTTATGGGAACAACCTTAACTTGGTTCCAACCCTTCGATCCAAACCGCTTTGGTAATATTGAACAATTCTTCCAAGATTTTCTTGGGGAATTCACCAGCGAGGGATTAATCACAACTCGTCATCATTGATTCATAGTTTCAAATAAGCTCCAAATGAAACTGTAAAAACGATGGCCCGAAGATTTAACCAATACATTGATAGATGTCCAGTATGGAGAGGCCCTCACAACAAAAGATGATATCTCTATTTCTACATGGATTGAATAATGGGACATTGAGAACCTTAGCCTATGTAAAACGGTTGTAGACATTGAGCGAGTGTCTCCAAGAATGCATTGACTTGGAAGACAACTTAGCAGATGATCTCAAAAATACACAAAGCTCCATTAAATTAGAAGAAACTCGCAGCAATGTGACATCTAGCTCAAGTAATGTGGAGGAATTAGCAAAATTGATGGCTAAAAAATTAGGAGTGCATGGACAGAGGAACTATTAGAATCCCCCAATGAGAATGCCAATGTTGAGAAGATGCACCCTGTGTAGTGGAGACCACCCATCCCATGCCTGCACAAGAGGAGGACTAGGATTACCACAACCTTACTCATACAACATATAGCCAAATCAAGGACCCAACCTATACTATCATATCGAGAAAAAATATACAAACCACAATACCAAAAATTGCCCATTTAATAGGCAACCAAGGCCAGTGACTCAACCCCAATATAGGCCTTATGGATATCCTCCGAGGGAACAAGGCAGAGAGGTTCTTAGGTACAATCCTTACCCAAGACCACAACAAGTACCCATGCCATATGAACAAGGCGGATATGGACAACCACAACCTATGTTAGGACAACAACCACCCCATCCATAGAATGTAGTGCCAATTAAATACACTCAATCGAAGGAAAATTTGAAAAGAGCTATAGTACCAGCCACACCACTCACTAATGTGGAAATAACAAATTAGGGATATGATACGAACCAGGTAGAATATTATCCTTATGATGCCAGTTTGATAGAATATGACCAAACCTACGAGCAACAATACTATGGTTTTGAAGGGTATGAAAACTCTTATGGATCATAATATGCAAACCTAATGTATACCACACCTAAAGCACAAACCCCAATGAGACCACCTATTAGACCAATCAAAGACACAAAAAAATAGATGTCATCTACAATCACCATGGAATAAACCTAGAATTCTAGATGTATGGCTTCCAAAGCCATTGATCAAAGTGCAAAGGACACAATGGCTCATTTGGATTCCAAAAACAGCCCAATGACAAGCACATCAAGAGATGGAAAAGCTGATTGAGATGCCACATCATTGGAATCAAGCAAATGAATCAATCATCAAGGATGGAAGAAATCCCTAGACGACTACAAACACGGAAATCCCAATCCAAGGGCAGAAGAAGGTCAAAGACTACATTCAAGAATGAAGGAAGGGTCAAGCATGAGAATCAAATGCCAAAAAAACAGAATACAAAGTTAATATGGAGACCAAAGAAGGGATAAGGAATTGACCAAGATAATCCAAGAGACCATTCTTGCACTCATAAAGAGTCAATTGCATCCAGAGTATGCATCATAGGGCCACTTTACAAGGCCATGCATTCGATACACCACTTCCTCAACAAAAGTAGCGGTGCACATTTCCATTATAGGAATAGGACCCAGCTTGTACTGTCATAGGAATGATCAAATGTTGAAATAAATGAATGCTTTGGCTATAAACTAATCTTTTGTTTTCTTTCAATCCTAGAAATAAGAGAAAATATGGTAATGTACCTTACTTGTCTCTACTTAGCAAGGGGGATACCAAGCCATGGGAAACGATGAGTCACTACACACCAGCAAATGGATGGAATTAATTTATTCACAAAACTAATTATCTATTCCTTTATAAGTGCAGATGGCTTTGGAAGACCCTGAGATGAACTGGAAGGGGAACAATTATTCTTAGTAACCATCAAAATCATGGATATCGACCACCGATTCCTAGTGATGTCACATGATTTTAGGATCTTACACGAAATTCCAGCAACACTTGAGGTTTTGAAAAAGGCTAGAATTCATAAGTATTTTGAGGTACCTATCTACAAGCTGAACTTCCAAGGTTGCACTCAAGTGATGAACACCTTGCATCCGGCTCTAGACAAGCCATCCATGCCCGAAGCTAAAGTTTTGAATGCTGAAGGAGAATGGATTACCATCCAATTCATGCACGAGTTGATAAAAGACACATTCAGATGGACTAAGGATGGAACCACTGACCTCAAGGAAGAGATTCATGGGACCAAAAAAAGAACATTCTTGGACATTAATCACATTGACATCGAACAGGTAGTTCGTGCTTTGCATCAATATTTCTGTTTCCCAAACATGCATAGATACACACAACTCAGAAAATCGTAGTCCAACTCTTATCTCATGCAACCAAAAAAATTGGCAAACAAATTAACTTGATGCCATATATTCAAGAAAGATTGTTTGAAGCCAAGAAGCAATGGGGTCATAAGAAGTTCCTTAATGGAAGTATGGTATTAACAATATTAATCTACCGTGCCTTAAACATGAGGGAATATCTAAAGGAAACGCCGTCCTCAACAAAAATGGCCAAATATGCTAAGACAATGACTATACCTAAAAAGAAGAAAGGTGTGCCGATTACAAAAGGAGCAAGAACAAGCTCACAACCAGTGATGTGAGGAGAAAAATGACTCAAGGAAGTGCTAAAAAAAGAAGTAACTCCAACATCTAAGAGGATACATGTCTGTTGGTGCATTTCAAGCCTTCACACTTGGCTTGGAACCTTGGAAGATTAGCTTGGAACCCTTGAATGATATCTCTATGAGAAGCAAGAACCATAGGAACTTAGTCTTATGTGTTATTACCTTTTACTCATTGTAAAAAGTCTATATGACTTGGCATTTACTTGTATCACACCTAATTGATTAGAGTCGTGGAATTTTGGATGGTGTAATTGGAGAGAATATCTCCCTACTTTTAGAGGAGTGATTGAAGGGAGCCAAGAATTCAAATTTGAATTCAAACTCTCACTCATTTCTTATATAAGTTGTACTTGAAAAGTCGCGGGTGTCCTTCATCATTCTCGAGGCTTACATCTGTGATCATAGAGTGTGTGAGTGCTACACCATAGCCTACACATCTCCAACTCATTAGGCTACATCTATCAAGCCAATGAGATTGTACATTCATGTGAACTAATAGAAAGATTTACATTCACTATCTCTGTTTTCTCTGAGTCATCATCTCCAAGTCTGTCAACTTCAACAGGGCATATCTCAGTGGTTTCTCAACCAAATCAAGTGATTCAAAGCACATTGGATTCAGCTCAAAGTCTTCTATACACCTACAAAGTTTGAAGTCAATTGATTCAGCCATTACAGAGAAATCGTGCTCGAAGTGGACTCTGGTATTCTGCTGCAGTGTTCCTAAAAAGTCGGGGGTACACATATTTTTGCTAAACATCTTTCTCAGAGTATAGTTTGTCATTTCTTCTCATTCCACTTGCAAATGGTATTTTGTTAAGCTAATTTAATATGTCCAGAAGGAATTAGATCAATTGTTAGTGTGCTGGTCACACTGAGTGAAAGACTGAGCAGGTGTCACTACAAAAATAGCAAGTTTTCCTTGATTTTTGAAGTGTCAAGTTATCTGTTTTGATTTGGTCATTTCACATATCACTTGCAAAGTACATATATGCTTTCTTGGTATCATTTGGAAGCTAAGCAAGTGTACTAAGCATATCTGAAGCAAAGGAGGGCTGAAGCAAAGCAGGTCTAGCAGCTTCAACTCAATCTCTTGAGTGCATCCAACCATCACTCACAACAGTGGTATCAGAGCAAATAAGGTAAACATGGGAAATGGTTTTCCTTCATTCATTGAAAAATTGGATAGGAACAATTACCAAGCTTGGTCATTGAGGATGAAGACCTATCTACAAGGAAGAAGCTTATTTGGATACATATCAGGAGATGAGGAATTGCCCTCATTCAAAGCTAGAGGACTACCCACCAAGGATGAACAAGAAAGGCTCAACCAATGGTGTGCAAAGGATGCTTTGGCAAGGTCTTACCTTCTTAACTCTATATCTGATTTCCTTTTACCTCATATAAGGAACTGTAAGACTTCCCAAGAGACTTGGGAAACCTTGTCAACATATTTCTCTTCCAACACAAGGGCCAGGAAGAATCAACTGTGGATTGAATTCACAACCCTTAGGAAGCAGCCCAAGCAATCAGTCTCAGAGTATGTAACAAAGATTAAAGATGTGGCAGACCAATTAGTAAGCATTGGAGAGGAAATTGAAGAGGAGCAAATAGTCAGACAAGTAACAAATGGACTCAAGGCAGATGATAAGTGGGAAAGCTTCACCACTACAATGGACCTCTATATGGACATGCATACCCCAGATCTCACAACACTCATGGGCCAACTATTCACACATGAAGCAAAGTTTACAAAGGCAGGAGATCAATCAAAAGGTAACAACCCCTCTGCTCTATATACTGATAAGAAAGTTAAGGATAAAGGTAAAGGGAAGAAACAGGATGAAGAAGGCTCTACCTCCCAAGCTAATTATGCAGGGAGAGGTAGATCATCAAGAGGCAGGGGTAGAGGAGGTAAGTCAGGTAGGGGGAGACCCTACAACTCATCACCATGCAACATTTGTGGACTATCCAATCATACCACAGATGAATGCTACAAGAACTACAAGAATCAGAGAGGAAGAGGCTACTCAAGAGGTGGATACTCTCAAGGGAGAGGCAGGTTCAACCAACACCAAGGCTACCATGGATACAACAATCAATACAACAACAATTACAACCACAACCACAATGGTAATTACCAAGGTGGATTCAGAAATAGAAGAGACTACAACAATTACACAGAGGAGCAAGATGACTCCCTATTGATCATGAATATGACCTCCAAGGCAGGTACAAATGATGATCATTTATTTTATATTGACTCAGGATGTTCTAACCATGTAGCTGGTAATGTGGCACTACTCTCTGATTTGGAAGAACCCAAGGGCAAACATCAGGTACAGACAGGTGATGATACTAAACACTCTGTTGTAAAGATTGGAAATGTAAAGACATGTGATGGTAACCAGAATCTATTGAGCAGGGTACTCTATGTACCAACCATCACCAAGAATCTAATGAGTGTTGGTCAGATTGTGGAGAAAGGTTTGCAGGTCAGATTCACACAACATGGAGCATATGTGGAGGACCCAAGACATGGATTCAGAAGGATAGCCAAGGGAGAAAAATCAAGTAGATTGTTTACTTTTGAGCTAGAAGACACCAAGAACATTGCTTTATATAATTACAAGGATCAAACACTTTCAGAGTTAGAAATATGGCACAAGAGGTTAGGTCACATAGGTGAAAGAACCCTAAAGCAAATGTGCAGGGATCAATGTGTGCTTGGGATACCCAATGTATCCAAGCAACACATGATTTACAAGTGTGGAGCATGTCAGTTTGGTAAGTCTCACAGATTGCCCTATTCAAGGAAAGGTTTCATGCATGAAGACTACCTAGACTTGGTGCACACAGATGTTTGGGGACCTAGCAAGGACCCTTCCATTTCAGGTTCAAGGTATTATGTGTCCTTTATTGATGACTATAGCAGGTGGACCATTTTATACTTTATGAAGCATAAAGATGAAGTGTTTAATTGTTTCAAGAGGTATCTTGCACTTGTTGAAAACCAAACAGGAAGAAGCTTGAAGAGGCTAAGATCAGATGGTGGAGGAGAGTACTTCTCCAATGAGTTTGAAGATTTCTTGCAGGAAAGAGGCATCAGAAGGGAGATTACTACAAGGTACTCACCTGAACAAAATGGGGTAGCTGAAAGAAGGAATAGACTCATAGTAGAAACAGCTAGGTCTATGCTTAATGAAAAGAAGTTGCCAAATTATCTTTGGGCAGAGAGTGTATCTACTGCCACCTATCTCATCAATAGGTTGCCATCCAAATCACTTGATGGCATGACACCATATGAAGCTTGGCATGGTAAGAGACCTTCTCTGGATCATTGCAAAATCTTTGGTTGTGTAGCATATGTGCATATTCCCTCACAGGTAAGGGGAAAGCTAGACCCTAAAGCTGAAAAATGTATTCATTGGTTATGATTTGAACCAAAAGGGATAAAGATTCTACAACCCAACAAACAAAGGGTTCAAGGTAAGCAGAGATGTCATCTTTGATGAGAATGACTCATGGTATGAAAATGAATGCAAGAAAGTTAGTCTACCCTATGATATGGAAGAAGATTTCCCAAAGCTCACCAAGGAGGAACCAATCCAGAAAGATGAATCAAGCTCAGATGATGATGATACAATTAACCTTGAGGAATTCAAGGCATAGAAGTCCAAAGGAAAGATGAAGATGAAGAAGCTAGAGGATATACCAGAATCCTCAACTCAAGCAATTAGAAGATCTCAGAGAGAAAGCAAGAGACCAATCAGATTTGGGTATGACACATCACTTGTAACTAAACATTCTGTATATCTTGCAAAGGATTTGTTGAATGAAGAACCAAGTACCTATGAAGAAGCAATCACCAAACCAGAATGGAAAGGAGCTATGGATGAAGAAATGGAAGCTCTCAAGGAGAGTGATACTTGGGACTTGGTACCCAAGAAGGACTCTATGAAAGTGATAGGATCCAGGTGGATCTACAAGCTAAAGAGAAATTCAGATGGAACAATAAACAGGTACAAAGCTAGGTTGATAGCCAAGGGTTTTGCACAAACCCAAGGCATTGATTATGAGGAGACATTTTCTCCTGTGGCTAAGATGCCAACTATCAGAATATTGGTGAGTGTAGCTGCATCCAAGAATTGGAACATGTACCAATTAGATGTCAAGAATGCTTTCTTGAATGGATGGATATCTGTCTACATGTCACAACCACCTGGCTATGAAGATCCCAAGAAGGTAAATTATGTTTGTAAATTGAAGAAGGCTCTATATGGATTGAAACAGGCACCTAGAGCATGGAATTACAGGTTGACAACCTATCTCCAAGACCAAGGATTTATGATGAGTAAAGCTGATACTTCTCTGTTCATAAAGAGAAGTAGTACAGAGGTAATCTACTTGTGTGTTTATGTTGATGACATCATCATTACAGGCAATGATGTCAATGGTATTAGACACATCAAAGGACAGATGATGGAGGAATTCAAGATCAATGATCTTGGATTATTGAAGTACTTCTTAGGTCTTGAGTTAGTCTACACCAACTCAGGTATATATATTACTCAAAAGAAGTATGTACAGGATATGGTCAAGAAGTTTGGCTTGCAGGATGCTAAAGTCTCAACTACTCCAATGGAGGTCAACCTAAAGCTAAGTGCTTATGAAGGGGAAGAAGTCCAAGACATCACAGGATATCAAAGCATGGTAGGTAGTTTGAATTATGCTACCTTGACAAGAATTGACATAGCATATGGAGTTAGTGTGCTTAGTCAATTCATGCACAAACCAAGGGTACCTCACCTAGAGGCAGCAAAGAAGATCTTGAAGTATTTGAAGGGAACTCAGAACCATGGTTTGTACTTTCCTTATACATCAGATATTGACATCAAAGTATATTCAGATGCAGATTGGGCAGGATGCAAGGATGATAGGAGAAGCACATCAGGATACATTTGTTTTGCAAGAGATAAACCTATTTCTTGGTCAGCCAAGAAACAACCTACAGTGGCATTGTCATCCACTGAAGCAGAGTATAGAGGGCTTGCCAATGCCACTCAAGAAGCTATCTGGTTGAAGCTTTTATATACAGAGTTAGGTCTATATACTAGACCTCCAATTATCTTTGGAGATAACACTAGCTCTCTTCACCTTGCAGCTAATCCAATATATCATGCTAGAACAAAACACATAGAGGTTCATTACCACTATGTGAGAGAGAAGTTGCTTAGCAAAGAGATTCAATTGACATATGTGTCTACTAATATGCAATGTGCAGATTTACTCACTAAAGCATTGGATGGAAACAAGTTATGCAGATCCAAATCCATGATTGGATTGCAGGATGTGATTGAAGATTAAAGATGAAGACTTAAGCCAAAGTGCTTGGCTTGAGGGGGAGCTGTTGGTGCATTTCAAGCCTTCACACTTGGCTTGGAACCTTGGAAGATTAGCTTGGAACCCTTGAATGATATCTCTATGAGAAGCAAGAACCATAGGAACTTAGTCTTATGTGTTATTACCTTTTACTCATTGTAAAAAGTCTATATGACTTGGCATTTACTTGTATCACACCTAATTGATTAGAGTCGTGGAAATTTGGATGGTGTAATTGGAGAGAATATCTCCCTACTTTTAGAGGAGTGATTGAAGGGAGCCAAGAATTCAAATTTGAATTCAAACTCTCACTCATTTCTTATATAAGTTGTACTTGAAAAGTCGCGGGTGTCCTTCATCATTCCCGAGGCTTACATCTGTGATCATAGAGTGTGTGAGTGCTACACCATAGCCTACACATCTCCAACTCATTAGGCTACATCTATCAAGCCAATGAGATTGTACATTCATGTGAACTAATAGAAAGATTTACATTCACTATCTCTGTTTTCTCTGAGTCATCATCTCCAAGTCTGTCAACTTCAACAGGGCATATCTCAGTGGTTTCTCAACCAAATCAAGTGATTCAAAGCACATTGGATTCAGCTCAAAGTCTTCTATACACCTACAAAGTTTGAAGTCAATTGATTCAGCCATTACAGAGAAATCGTGCTCGAAGTGGACTCTGGTATTCTGCTGCAGTGTTCCTAAAAAGTCGGGGGTACACATATTTTTGCTAAACATCTTTCTCAGAGTATAGTTTGTCATTTCTTCTCATTCCACTTGCAAATGGTATTTTGTTAAGCTAATTTAATATGTCCAGAAGGAATTAGATCAATTGTTAGTGTGCTGGTCACACTGAGTGAAAGACTGAGCAGGTGTCACTACAAAAATAGCAAGTTTTCCTTGATTTTTGAAGTGTCAAGTTATCTGTTTTGATTTGGTCATTTCACATATCACTTGCAAAGTACATATATGCTTTCTTGGTATCATTTGGAAGCTAAGCAAGTGTACTAAGCATATCTGAAGCAAAGGAGGGCTGAAGCAAAGCAGGTCTAGCAGCTTCAACTCAATCTCTTGAGTGCATCCAACCATCACTCACAACAGTGGTATCAGAGCAAATAAGGTAAACATGGGAGATGGTTTTCCTTCATTCATTGAAAAATTGGATAGGAACAATTACCAAGCTTGGTCATTGAGGATGAAGACCTATCTACAAGGAAGAATCTTATTTGGATACATATCAGGAGATGAGGAATTGCCCTCATTCAAAGCTAGAGGACTACCCACCAAGGATGAACAAGAAAGGCTCAACCAATGGTGTGCAAAGGATGCTTTGGCAAGGTCTTACCTTCTTAACTCTATATCTGATTTCCTTTTACCTCATATAAGGAACTGTAAGACTTCCCAAGAGACTTGGGAAACCTTGTCAACATATTTCTCTTCCAACACAAGGGCCAGGAAGAATCAACTGTGGATTGAATTCACAACCCTTATGAAGCAGCCCAAGCAATCAGTCTCAGAGTATGTAACAAAGATTAAAGATGTGGCAGACCAATTAGCAAGCATTGGAGAGGAAATTGAAGAGGAGCAAATAGTCAGACAAGTAACAAATGGACTCAAGGCAGATGATAAGTGGGAAAGCTTCACCACTACAATGGACCTCTATATGGACATGCATACCCCAGATCTCACAACACTCATGGGCCAACTATTCACACATGAAGCAAAGTTTACAAAGGCAGGAGATCAATCAAAAGGTAACAACCCCTCTGCTCTATATACTGATAAGAAAGTTAAGGATAAAGGTAAAGGGAAGAAACAGGATGAAGAAGGCTCTACCTCCCAAGCTAATTATGCAGGGAGAGGTAGATCATCAAGAGGCAGGGGTAGAGGAGGTAAGTCAGGTAGGGGGAGACCCTACAACTCATCACCATGCAACATTTGTGGACTATCCAATCATACCACAGATGAATGCTACAAGAACTACAAGAATCAGAGAGGAAGAGGCTACTCAAGAGGTGGATACTCTCAAGGGAGAGGCAGGTTCAACCAACACCAAGGCTACCATGGATACAACAATCAATACAACAACAATTACAACCACAACCACAATGGTAATTACCAAGGTGGATTCAGAAATAGAAGAGACTACAACAATTACACAGAGGAGCAAGATGACTCCCTATTGATCATGAATATGACCTCCAAGGCAGGTACAAATGATGATCATTTATTTTATATTGACTCAGGATGTTCTAACCATGTAGCTGGTAATGTGGCACTACTCTCTGATTTGGAAGAACCCAAGGGCAAACATCAGGTACAGACAGGTGATGATACTAAACACTCTGTTGTAAAGATTGGAAATGTAAAGACATGTGATGGTAACCAGAATCTATTGAGCAGGGTACTCTATGTACCAACCATCACCAAGAATCTAATGAGTGTTGGTCAGATTGTGGAGAAAGGTTTGCAGGTCAGATTCACACAACATGGAGCATATGTGGAGGACCCAAGACATGGATTCAGAAGGATAGCCAAGGGAGAAAAATCAAGTAGATTGTTTACTTTTGAGCTAGAAGACACCAAGAACATTGCTTTATATAATTACAAGGATCAAACACTTTCAGAGTTAGAAATATGGCACAAGAGGTTAGGTCACATAGGTGAAAGAACCCTAAAGCAAATGTGCAGGGATCAATGTGTGCTTGGGATACCCAATGTATCCAAGCAACACATGATTTACAAGTGTGGAGCATGTCAGTTTGGTAAGTCTCACAGATTGCCCTATTCAAGGAAAGGTTTCATGCATGAAGACTACCTAGACTTGGTGCACACAGATGTTTGGGGACCTAGCAAGGACCCTTCCATTTCAGGTTCAAGGTATTATGTGTCCTTTATTGATGACTATAGCAGGTGGACCATTTTATACTTTATGAAGCATAAAGATGAAGTGTTTAATTGTTTCAAGAGGTATCTTGCACTTGTTGAAAACCAAACAGGAAGAAGCTTGAAGAGGCTAAGATCAGATGGTGGAGGAGAGTACTTCTCCAATGAGTTTGAAGATTTCTTGCAGGAAAGAGGCATCAGAAGGGAGATTACTACAAGGTACTCACCTGAACAAAATGGGGTAGCTGAAAGAAGGAATAGACTCATAGTAGAAACAGCTAGGTCTATGCTTAATGAAAAGAAGTTGCCAAATTATCTTTGGGCAGAGAGTGTATCTACTGCCACCTATCTCATCAATAGGTTGCCATCCAAATCACTTGATGGCATGACACCATATGAAGCTTGGCATGGTAAGAGACCTTCTCTGGATCATTGCAAAATCTTTGGTTGTGTAGCATATGTGCATATTCCCTCACAGGTAAGGGGAAAGCTAGACCCTAAAGCTGAAAAATGTATTCATTGGTTATGATTTGAACCAAAAGGGATAAAGATTCTACAACCCAACAAACAAAGGGTTCAAGGTAAGCAGAGATGTCATCTTTGATGAGAATGACTCATGGTATGAAAATGAATGCAAGAAAGTTAGTCTACCCTATGATATGGAAGAAGATTTCCCAAAGCTCACCAAGGAGGAACCAATCCAGAAAGATGAATCAAGCTCAGATGATGATGATACAATTAACCTTGAGGAATTCAAGGCATAGAAGTCCAAAGGAAAGATGAAGATGAAGAAGCTAGAGGATATACCAGAATCCTCAACTCAAGCAATTAGAAGATCTCAGAGAGAAAGCAAGAGACCAATCAGATTTGGGTATGACACATCACTTGTAACTAAACATTCTGTATATCTTGCAAAGGATTTGTTGAATGAAGAACCAAGTACCTATGAAGAAGCAATCACCAAACCAGAATGGAAAGGAGCTATGGATGAAGAAATGGAAGCTCTCAAGGAGAGTGATACTTGGGACTTGGTACCCAAGAAGGACTCTATGAAAGTGATAGGATCCAGGTGGATCTACAAGCTAAAGAGAAATTCAGATGGAACAATAAACAGGTACAAAGCTAGGTTGGTAGCCAAGGGTTTTGCACAAACCCAAGGCATTGATTATGAGGAGACATTTTCTCCTGTGGCTAAGATGCCAACTATCAGAATATTGGTGAGTGTAGCTGCATCCAAGAATTGGAACATGTACCAATTAGATGTCAAGAATGCTTTCTTGAATGGATGGATATCTGTCTACATGTCACAACCACCTGGCTATGAAGATCCCAAGAAGGTAAATTATGTTTGTAAATTGAAGAAGGCTCTATATGGATTGAAACAGGCACCTAGAGCATGGAATTACAGGTTGACAACCTATCTCCAAGACCAAGGATTTATGATGAGTAAAGCTGATACTTCTCTGTTCATAAAGAGAAGTAGTACAGAGGTAATCTACTTGTGTGTTTATGTTGATGACATCATCATTACAGGCAATGATGTCAATGGTATTAGACACATCAAAGGACAGATGATGGAGGAATTCAAGATCAATGATCTTGGATTATTGAAGTACTTCTTAGGTCTTGAGTTAGTCTACACCAACTCAGGTATATATATTACTCAAAAGAAGTATGTACAGGATATGGTCAAGAAGTTTGGCTTGCAGGATGCTAAAGTCTCAACTACTCCAATGGAGGTCAACCTAAAGCTAAGTGCTTATGAAGGGGAAGAAGTCCAAGACATCACAGGATATCAAAGCATGGTAGGTAGTTTGAATTATGCTACCTTGACAAGAATTGACATAGCATATGGAGTTAGTGTGCTTAGTCAATTCATGCACAAACCAAGGGTACCTCACCTAGAGGCAGCAAAGAAGATCTTGAAGTATTTGAAGGGAACTCAGAACCATGGTTTGTACTTTCCTTATACATCAGATATTGACATCAAAGTATATTCAGATGCAGATTGGGCAGGATGCAAGGATGATAGGAGAAGCACATCAGGATACATTTGTTTTGCAAGAGATAAACCTATTTCTTGGTCAGCCAAGAAACAACCTACAGTGGCATTGTCATCCACTGAAGCAGAGTATAGAGGGCTTGCCAATGCCACTCAAGAAGCTATCTGGTTGAAGCTTTTATATACAGAGTTAGGTCTATATACTAGACCTCCAATTATCTTTGGAGATAACACTAGCTCTCTTCACCTTGCAGCTAATCCAATATATCATGCTAGAACAAAACACATAGAGGTTCATTACCACTATGTGAGAGAGAAGTTGCTTAGCAAAGAGATTCAATTGACATATGTGTCTACTAATATGCAATGTGCAGATTTACTCACTAAAGCATTGGATGGAAACAAGTTATGCAGATCCAAATCCATGATTGGATTGCAGGATGTGATTGAAGATTAAAGATGAAGACTTAAGCCAAAGTGCTTGGCTTGAGGGGGAGCTATTGGTGCATTTCAAGCCTTCACACTTGGCTTGGAACCTTGGAAGATTAGCTTGGAACCCTTGAATGATATCTCTATGAGAAGCAAGAACCATAGGAACTTAGTCTTATGTGTTATTACCTTTTACTCATTGTAAAAAGTCTATATGACTTGGCATTTACTTGTATCACACCTAATTGATTAGAGTCGTGGAATTTTGGATGGTGTAATTGGAGAGAATATCTCCCTACTTTTAGAGGAGTGATTGAAGGGAGCCAAGAATTCAAATTTGAATTCAAACTCTCACTCATTTCTTATATAAGTTGTACTTGAAAAGTCGCGGGTGTCCTTCATCATTCCCGAGGCTTACATCTGTGATCATAGAGTGTGTGAGTGCTACACCATAGCCTACACATCTCCAACTCATTAGGCTACATCTATCAAGCCAATGAGATTGTACATTCATGTGAACTAATAGAAAGATTTACATTCACTATCTCTGTTTTCTCTGAGTCATCATCTCCAAGTCTGTCAACTTCAACAGGGCATATCTCAGTGGTTTCTCAACCAAATCAAGTGATTCAAAGCACATTGGATTCAGCTCAAAGTCTTCTATACACCTACAAAGTTTGAAGTCAATTGATTCAGCCATTACAGAGAAATCGTGCTCGAAGTGGACTCTGGTATTCTGCTGCAGTGTTCCTAAAAAGTCGGGGGTACACATATTTTTGCTAAACATCTTTCTCAGAGTATAGTTTGTCATTTCTTCTCATTCCACTTGCAAATGGTATTTTGTTAAGCTAATTTAATATGTCCAGAAGGAATTAGATCAATTGTTATTGTGCTGGTCACACTGAGTGAAAGACTGAGCAGGTGTCACTACAAAAATAGCAAGTTTTCCTTGATTTTTGAAGTGTCAATTTATCTGTTTTGATTTGGTCATTTCACATATCACTTGCAAAGTACATATATGCTTTCTTGGTATCATTTGGAAGCTAAGCAAGTGTACTAAGCATATCTGAAGCAAAGGAGGGCTGAAGCAAAGCAGGTCTAGCAGCTTCAACTCAATCTCTTGAGTGCATCCAACCATCACTCCCAACAATGTCCTCCCAAGAACCCAAGTAGAAAAGTCCACACCCATCACAAAAGCTCAGTTACAAGATGCCATGGAGAAGACCCATGAGTTCATGGAAGGATAGTTGAATCTGCTAGTCCAAGGGTGTTGGTAGCGGCCAGGGTAGTCAAGGCCTTACGAGATAGGGAAGCCACCAAAGGGAGTTAGAACAAAGGGAGAGCCAAGCAGGATTAAGCAGGAAAAGCAATCAATGCAGATCCGACAAGTAGGCCACATATTTTTTCATGGAGAAATATTTCCCAGACAGTGATTTTAATCAATTCACACCATTGTAAATACCATTTTCCATTATTCATAATCCATTTTGTGGAAGCCGAGGAGTCCTTGAGCTTGAGGAGTATTAGGAGTATCTATGTACCAATTTTCATAATTCTCAGAGCTCGTTTGAGCCTCCAAAATAGCCTAGGAACCTAATTTTTAACTAGGTCAGACACTAGGTTTGGATAGGGCCAAAACCTAGTAAAAAACTATAAAAAGAGCTAGAGAAATCATTTTTGAGGTTGGCTAGTTGGAAATTGAAGCTAATTTTGAGCTTTGTGTACTTTCTTGGATCTTGTTAATAGAAGATTCCATTGTTGCATTCTTTGTCTTGCCTTGTGTGCATGTGTGTGTGTATGTGTGAGCATGCTTGTGTGCTTCTCACTCATGCACTTGTGCATTCACTTGCGCATAGTCATCATACTCGTCCTCACATCTCCACAGATTGACATTTATGAGGTGGATCTCCTCATGTTGGTACTTGCCATTGTGCTAGAGTGACAAAGCTCTTTCACAAGAACTCTTTGAAGACATGACATATGAGCCTTTGGAATGTTGGAGGTGCATTGGTGATCCCAAATGGCATCACACGAATGGCTACTTGGTTGTAACCTGAAAATCCGTCAAGGAAGCTATAAACTTCCTTCCCTGCAACAGGATCCAATACATGTACAGATTTTGTGAGAGAATCACATTTTTTGAGAGTCAAAGAACCAGAAAATTACGATGTTATGTGACCCTCAAAGAATTGCAATTTTATAAGACCACCAGAAAGTCGCAATGTTGTGAGAGCCAAAAAGTTGTGATGTCGTGAGAGCCAAAAAGTCTTGATGTTGTGAGAGCCAAAAAGTCACGATCTTGTGAAAGCCAAAAAGTCGTGATGTTGTGAGAGCTAAAAAGTCACGATGTTGTGAGAGCCAAAAAGTAACGATGCTATGAGAGCCAAAAAGTCACAACGTTGTGAAAGCCAAAAAAATTGTGATGTTCACAAAGCAAAAAAGTCACGATTTTGTGACAATCAGAAAGTCGTGATGTTTTGAGAGTCAAAAAATTAAAAAATTTTAGGTGGGAACAAGACAATCGTGATATTAAAAAAAAAGAACTTTCCACAATTGCAATTTTTTCTAAGAAGTCATGATTTTTTGAAAATTTTGGCGTGAACTTCAAAATTGAGCACAGAACCCTGTGTGTCATGCAAAGGATCATGAAAATCACAGAAACTTGCACACATAAATACTTTCTCTCCCACCCTCTCTCTCACAACCATGAATGAGAAATGAGGTGAAATTAGGGAATATAGAGTCAAAAATAAAAAATTTGTGCAAAGATGAAGATGGGAGAAGACGATGATAAGGATGCTGAAGGTGGAGGAAAAAAAATCAGAAACTTAACAAAGAATGATTATTTTTTACCTTCCAATATCACAGATATATGATCTTACCATCACAATGCTCATCCTTGAGCAATGCTCCTGGGCAAGGGTGCCAAAATTTGGTGTAACCTAAGCCTGAGCACCACCTCCTTTAATTGTGAATCCATAGAGACATGAGGAGGATATGAAAATCATGAGCAATTGCAGCAAGCAAATGTGAGTACATGCATGCACACACACGCACACAAGGCAAGATAACAAAGATGTGAACAATGGAAGCTTTGATTCTCAATAACTCGATTACACCCTTCAAGAAGCTCTTTCTCTAACTTGCCAACCCCAAAAATGAGCTCTCTAGCTCTTTTTATAGTTTTTTGACTAGTTTTGGTCAGTTTTAGACCTAATGACCGGTCTAGTAAAAAATTAAGTTCTTGATGTGATTTGAGGGATCAAATGAGCTCTAATACGAAACATGAGTTCTACCTAGGCTCCTCAAGATCAAGGGCTCCTCCGCTTCCACAAAATGGAGTTGCAAGAATGTGAAATGATATTTACAATGGTTTTTAGTGATCAAAATCATTGTTTTTATAGGGATATCTTCTAAAATTTGACATATACTTCTTGGCGCTCCTTGTCCTTGTGTGTCCACTTCTTTGACGCATTCCCATGCCTTGTGTTTGACCTTGAGTGCCAACACACTCTCACATCAAATACCTCCTTGCTTGTTATAAGTAGACATTTGAGGAGCTGTTTTCTATAGTGTTCTTGGAATACCACTCAGAAACCTTCATTCCCAGACCCACCCATTTATTGCACTTATTTGTTATAGATCAAGCCTTATATGCAGAACAATTATGTATTCCACATTTGGATGTACCAAGTCTAGTAGATTAGGATGGTCTAATGACAGATCTAGCAAGAGGCCTCCAACTGAAGGAACATCATTTGGCTATAGATGTTGTCAAAATAATACATTCCACACCCCATATAAAAAAGGTATATCAGGGATGATAGACGCGAGAGAGGAGGGGTGTTGACAGTAGACAAGGAGGTCCAAGTTGCTTGACAAGGTAAGGTAGCATGAGACAGACTAGTCAAAGAGAGTTAGGATAGAGTGAAGGCCAAGCAGAAGCAAGCAAGCAAGGAAGTCAATGAAGATCCGACAACTAGGCCAATCGAATTTCCAAAATTCCTAATCCTTGTAAAACAATGATTTTGATCACTAGATGTCATTGTAAATTCTGTTTCTTTCAATTTCACATCCATTTTGTTCAAGCCAAGGAGTCATCGAGCTTGAGGAGTACTAAAAGTACCTATGTATCAAATTTTGTATTTTTCTGAGCTCATTTGGGCCTTCAAATAGGCATAGGAACCTATTTTTAACTAGGCCAAATACTAGGTTTGGACAAGACCAAAGCTAGTGAACAACTATAAAAAGAGCTAGAGAGCTCGTTTTTGGAAGAATCATTTGAGAAATTGAAGTGAAAAAAGACTTTGTAATCATTGTTTTAGCTAATCAACCATTTGATTGATGCATCTCTGTGTCTTATCGTATGTATGTGTGTGCATGCTCATGTGCTTCTCATTCACACACTTGTACTCTCAGTTGCTCATGGTCATCATACCACCCTCACGTTTTCCTGAATTGAGAATTATAAGGTGGATCTCCTCATGTTGATGCTTATCATTGTGCTAGAGTGACAAAGGCCCCACCAATGGAAACCCTTAGGGAAGCAAAGAAGGACACATAACAATTTATGCCTCTATTGTGGGAATCCTAGGCATATTGCGATGGATTGCACAAATAAGAAAATACACTACAAATTCATATTCACCCTTGTGGATTAGGGAAACAGAGACAACCACTTGTAAAGGAGACTATACAACTTGTCCATAAAATGAGAAAGTGTCTTATAATTCTAGCAACACACATAGAAACCTTCATCACTCCTATCAAGCTGATCATGCCAAAGAAGATCCTTTCCCTCAAAGCCTTTGTTGATTTTGGGGCCTCATCATGTGTCATTGATGAAGGATTAGTAAAGAAACCTATATTCCTAATGCTTTAAACAAGTAAACATGTAATAAATGAAGTAGTAGATGGAAGGCCTCTATTATCTAGAGGGATTATCATTTAAGAGTAAACCCTGGTGATCATATGTCTTAGATATGATTCTATGTAATATTAAGTCCCACAAATTCTATTCTCATTGGAGTGCCTATCACTCTAGCACAATGGCAAGTACTAACATGAGGAGTTCCACCTCATAATCGTCAATCCGTGGAGACGTGAGGACTAGTATGACGATTATGAGCAAGTGATGGCACAAGTGCATGAGTGAGAAGCACACAAGCATGCACACACATACACACACACACACGGGCACAAAAGGCAAGAACAAAGAGAGGAACAATGGAGTTCTTTGTGTTACTCAAAAAGTCTCTTACAATAGCTCAAAACTCTAACAAGCTAACCTCATAAATGAGCTCTCTAGCTCTTTCTATATTTTTTTACTAGGTTTTGGCCATGTCTAGACCTAGTGTCTGGCCTAAGCAAAAATTAGGTTCCTAGGCTATTTTGGAGGCTCAACGAGCTCTAAAAATTATGAAACTTGGTAGCTAGATACTTCTAGTACTCCTTAAGCTCAAAGACTCCTTGGCTTGAA
Organism: Ceratopteris richardii; assembly: GCA_020310875.1. Lineage (NCBI taxonomy): Eukaryota > Viridiplantae > Streptophyta > Polypodiopsida > Polypodiales > Pteridaceae > Ceratopteris > Ceratopteris richardii. The sequence goes on from CM035434.1 coordinate 100,003,957, forward strand.
CAAAATGGAGTAGAAATAATGGAAAATGGTATTTGCAATGGTGTGAAGTGACTAAAATCACTATTTGGGAAGTATCTCTTCATGAAAAATTATGTGGCCTACTTGTCGGATCTGTGTTGACTGCTTTGCCTGCTTAATCCCGCTTGGCTCTCCCTTTGTTTTGACTCTCTTCATTGGCTTCCTTGTCTTGTAAGGCCTTGACTACCCTCGCTGCTACCAACACCCCACCTCTCTTGCGTCTGTCGTCCCTGACAGAGCCTTGTTGGTGGGAGTGCTTGATGTAATATTCGATGACATCTGTGGCTAGGTGATGTTCTTGAATGCACAATCCTCAAGCCAAATCTATCTTGAGCTTATCCCAATCTACTAGACCTAGAATGTCTAGATCTGGCAAGCATAACTGATTGGCATGGATGGCTTGTTCCAATGCAAAGAGATGTAACAAGTAACAAATGTGTTGGTGCGGGAATGAAAATTTTGGAATGATATTCCCAGAACCCGATAGAGAACATTTCTTCAAAGGTCTCCTTGTAGCAAGCAGGCAAATACTTTATGCATGCATGCCAGGCATATATTATGTTGATGGAGGGGGTCTGGCTCATGTCATAGAACAAATCTCTGTTACCTTCAGAAAAGCCAAGGGCCAAAATATATGGTGCCTGTACCTTGCGGAAGGTCTTGAATACAACTGTCATCAGCTTGAAGATTTTCATACACATGGTGGCTATGTTTGGTACGTTCTTTAAGCTTGTAGACCAATGGCATATTGTGGATATCATGTATGCTACAATGGGTGGTGCTCTAGGTGGAGCAAAATATGGATAATTGACCCAATTCGAACATCCTTTATTATTGCGTACTTTGATGGCAGAAGCGTGCCATGATCTATGATGCACTACTAGACAGTAGCATGTGTTATATTTAATATAAAATGGCATTGTGGCCCGTGTGCGCATCATTTCTGGGTAGTCTGTGAATACTCACTCACACCAATTAGGTTGAAAAATCGAGCCTACATGTGCATCTATTGGTAGATCATGGGGCTCAAACTGTGTGGCAAATGTAGGCTCTTTTCCTGTATGCCTTTTAATCTCCATGTTATAGTAAGCTAATAATACAAAGTAGGGCTTATACTGCATTTTTGATGTCGTAATCAGGCATTGGTGGGAGAGGTTCCAAAAATAGGATGACCTAAGAACTGTTTCTTCTAGATTGGAAAGGGACATGATTTGCATAGCCACTCTATCATCGTGGGTTTGTGACAAGATGTGTGTGTACAATGAAGTGAATGTGATGTGTGTGTACAATGAAGTGGAAGTAAGTGTGTGTGTGATCCTACTATCTGTGTGCTACATCTGCAAATGAAATCTTCCATGAACGGGGCATAATGGGGGTGGGGCAATGGTTGCGACTGAGGTGTGGGGAAAGAGTGGGGAGGCAAATGGGAAGTAAGGATCGTGGGATAGAGGTATGTGCAAAGGGGGATAAGCGAGGAAATCGAGAATACCATTGGTGGGCCATGGGTATCCTGTGATGCTAGGTATTAGTGGGTGGCCAATGATGGGTTTGATGGACAAAAATGGTAAAGTGAAAGGTGGGTTGGTAATGGGAGAGAAGAGGATGGTGTGCAAGGTTGGTTCATGAAAGGAGAAGGATGTGGATGATGTTGGGGTGTGGGTCATGGTTGTTATTACTACAACATTTTGCTTAGTAGTGGGAGGCAGGAGTGGTGGAGATGGGGGAGATGGAGGGTTTTGTCGTCATATGGGTGATGTTTGTACAAAATTTTCTGCAATGAGATCGATGGTGGTTGTTGGAGTGGTTGTGGGTTCGATGGTTACTTCTCGTTCATGGTCATGTATCTAGTCTACGCTGGTCATATCAGATAGATTGTCAAACTGCTGTGTAGACAGCCTCTTGGACTCCCAAGGATTCTGATAGTTGTTGGAGGGTAGTGATGAATCGTAGGTCCACTCCTTCATGTGCTAACATCTATTCGATCAGGGCTTGACCTGATGCAAATGAAAGTCTGTGCCTTTCTTGCACTGCTTTGACCATGTCGAATAGCCTTTGCAACTGGGTTGTGTGCACATGAGCACCTATGAGTTCTGGTACTCCTTGCTGCTCATCTCGATATATTTCTTCATGCCCTTCCTTGCCTTCTTCAGATTCTTCATCTTCTGCATCATCTTCGTCCTCTTCTTCATCCACAACAATAGTGGTAATGGGTGGTACTTGTGATGTTGTTGCTTACAGTTGAGCACCTTCCAATCGTTGTTCTTCTTCTACCTCAAGATTCACTTCATTGGTGAGTTCTTCCAAGGGTGCTCCTCCGGGGAATTAAAGGTCCATGGGAACTGGCGAAAATATCAGATTGGGACCTTCAAAGCTTCTTCGTGGTAGTGATAATGTGAATGGCCTGACCCTTCAAGGAGGGAGGGTGATGTCGAGGGTTAATGTTGCTCCATGGGGTTGAGCGCAAGGTACTTGTACAACTCCTCTCATCCTCTTGGAAGGGGGTCTAGTTGATGTTCATCCTTTGAACTTCTGCACTCTTTTCCACATTAAGGCGCTTTGAAAAGGAATGTCGTAAGCTAAACATCTGTAAACGATTCTTGTCAAAGCACAACATCCATATAAAACTGATTTATGTGGCCATCTCTTGTGAGCCAAGTTTATCTGATCGATGATCCAGTGGGGTAGGTTGATGGTGAGGTTTTGTGTCTCTGTCAAATACAAACTGAACCATATCTTCTTGGGTGGCATGGTAAATCTATCTTGGGTGGGAAAAGCAAAGTGATGCATGCACATCGAAAGGTGTACTGCAATATTGGGTGTCATAGCCACCATGTCCTTAAGCTTGGTGAGGTTCATATTTTTCATCTTATCAGGCACTAGGACCTCCTTTTCTGTGGGGATGTGCATGCCTCACATATCTAGGGCCTCTTGCACTAAGTTTTTGGTTAACTTAAACCTCTTCAACTCATTTCCCTTTGTCAGAGAAGGACCACAAATGTGCTCAAACCTTGGGGATGCTTTCTTCGAGTCAAGGTGTTGATAAGATGTTAGCATCTCATGAAGTCGGGCTTTGGGAGCTGAGCACCAAAGTATTCATCCAATCCTGCTTTCTCCCATACAAGGCATAAAGCTTCTGCATTTTGTAACTTTTCAAATTCATTGGTAAAGAAATGATTCTTGCCTTGCTTTCCCTTGAATCACAACTCTGACTCCCAGAGGTATGATCTTTCTCCCAAAGGTCCCGTGACTTCACTAAACCAATGAGAGCTTTGCCAATAGGCATGGTATGGCCGCTTGGGGGATCCTATATAGGTATAATCTGAATAGCTTGCAATTCCTCTGGTCTTTGAATTGTTTTACGAATGATAGGAAAACTCTCCATATCAACCACTTGCTGACTTGTGCGTGCTTGAGAGCTGGTTCCTACTACGTCAGCCATGTTATGCTTATCTGCTGGAAGAAGAAATTCATAATATCATTGCGTCGAAAACATGATAATATTGTGTTCCCTCTACAATACCAACATGCTATTGAAGTGGTTAATGTGTTAGTAAGTGAGATGTTTCTTGTGGCTTGTGAGTGTTAGTTAGTAAGTTAGTGGTTTGTTCCTAGATGCATACTCTAGCTATGCATTGTACTCGGAATGCATCTATTCTGGTGTGAATGGATTCAAAAACTTGGGTTGAGTTGTTTGATACAGGGTTTTATTCTCCAAAATTTTTGTGTGTGATGACCTTTACATGTTTCTGGCATGCATCTTCTTGGATTTGGGACTTTTTGGGTACCCATTTCCAGACAGTCTTAGGTGTGATTTCATGTGTGGAGGTGTTGATTACAGATGTGTGCCCTGAATTGTATGATGTGAGTGATTCTAAGTGTTGATTTAGGCTTGTGCACTTATATGAAGCTACTTGAGCATGTAAGCAAGTCTTGGGCACCCAGATTTGTCTAGTATTGGGGTCAGCCTTCGTTGACCGCTTTGGGACCCAAATAGAAATGGTTCGTTTTGGGGAATTCTTGAATACCCGCTTTTTGTAGTCCTTGCCCGAGTAGATGGTGTAGTGCATTGTTGGGGTACTATCACTCAAGCAGGGGGTTGTTCACCCTTGTGTATCTTGATCTGCTTCACATTTTGAGTCTTCTTGCCTTGTACTCTCCATTGACTATGAGCATGGACCGTCTGCTTCCTCTGCTTCCGGTGCTCCTTTGGTTGCTTCATCTTGATCACTTTTGGAAAAGAAGGGAGTTCCATCAGATCCTTGGCTTTGTTATTGAGAACATCTACCTTCTGCATCACAGATTTTTGGACAAGAGTAACGTCTTTATCTTCATGTGTACTCCTAGAAGGACCAAAAGTTGACACCTTTCCTAGTTCCTTGAGTGCTTGATTTTCTAACTCAATGGTGATGCGATTTTGATTTACCCAAACCTGAAGAAGTCCACTTCTTAGGTTTAGGTTGAGTGCATGATTGTAGATCCAGTCTTGACCCAAGACAAGAGGCTCAGTGAGATCCTCATCTTGACACACTAGCACCTTGACTATCATTAGAATACCTTGAATGTAGATGGGAAGCTCTACCTCGCCCATGCAAGGGGTTTTCACACCTCCCAATCCTATGAGATATGCTTCTATGGGATTTATACTTAATTGCAATTCTTGACAATAAGAAAGTCTAATTGCACTAGTGGTTGCACCTGAGTCAATGAAAGCTCTTACAGTCCTTGAGCTATTTCCTTGTCCTACCTCTAGGGTCACAAAAGGATGTCGGTCAACTATTCTATGGGAACATACACCTGATGCTTTACACATGACCATGTGGTATCTTGGAGCTTCATTATAATTTGACCTAGACTGATCTCTACCCTGTCTTCTCAATTTTATTCGTTGGATGCGTTCTAAGGCTTTGGCTTGGGCTTCTTCTTGCACTCGTTTTTCCTCTTCCTTACATTTCTTGGTAGTTGTTAATTAAGCATTTCCTCCGTGAGAGGTTCTTGATATAATTTGACTCTGCATCCATTTATCTAACTAGTTAAGATGTCACCTTCTAGAGTAGCTAATTAGACTGCTCCAGTTGTTGATATTCTATTAATAATCATGGGTCCATAGCCACACTTCTCTAGCTTTCTTGAATGTTGTTTCAGGGTGTATACCAAGAATAAATCTCCCGCTTTCAAGCCTTTATCCTTCACATTGGCATCAAAATATGCCTTTTGTCTTTTCTTAGCTGCATAAATCCCTCTTGCTGCTCTCAATCTTGTTTCACCTAAGCGTTCTAGATCAAAGATTCTAGATGAGAGCACATGGCCAGTCCATTGATGCTCTTGTGCTACTCTTAGTGTGGCTATCAAGAAATCTAATGGTTGCACTACATTTTGGCCAAATACCATCTAAAAGGGTGTGGCTTGGAGTACCGTTTTATAGGCAACTCAATATACCCAAACAACATGGTGTAGCTGTTTGTCCCAATCAGAGCGTTTATTATTCACCAATTCCGTTAACACATTACAAAGTATTTTATTCGTGTTTTTGGCTTGGCCATTGGCTTGTGGGTGATATGGAGTGAACTTCTTGTGAACCACCATGAATTCTTGTAACAAGTGTTCAATGACCTAATTCAAGAAGTGGGTACCATGATCACTCACAAATTCTATTGGCAAACCATATCTCGTAAATACGTTCTCAAAGAGGAACTTAGTTGTGGTCCGCGCGTCGTTCTTTCTTGTTGCCTTCACATCCACCCATTTAGTCAGATAATCAATGGCAACAATGATGTACTCACAATGTGAACTCTTAGCTAGGGGATTAATAGGACCGACAAAGTCCATTTCCCACTTAGAGAATGCACGTCCACTCATCATAGGTTTCAATGGCATCTCATCTTTTCGTATTGGATATTGAGTTCGTTAACAAATATCACACCTCTTCACATAGGTATGTGAATCCATGTGAAGGGTTGGCCACCAAAGACCTGCAAATAGTATTGCTTTGATCACCCTATCTAGTCCAAAATGTCCTCCTGTTACACCTTGGTGAGAAGTCTCTAAGATTTTGAGGTATTCACTCTCATTGACACACAATCTAACATATCTGTCTTTTTTTGCACTTGTATAAATTATTTCCAATGAGTGAGTAATCTAGTGCTTCCTGCTCTAAACTCTTTCATCTTGCCAATGTCATCTCTTGAGGGAATGTTTTTGTCTTCAAAAAGGTTACTAATGATCCACTCCAATCTGGCACTAAAGACACTTGATATAGAGTCATAATCAATTCCCTGAGTTTGTGCAAAGCCTTTTGCTACAAGCCTTGCCTTATACCTGTTAATGGAGAAATCAGAATTCTTCTTGAGTTAATAGACCCATCTTGAGCCTATTACCTTCATGGATGAAGTCCTGGGCACCAAATCCCAAGTGTTGTTTTCCTCAAGTGCTTCAATCTCTTCCTTCATTGCATGCTTCCATTCTGATTTCGCTTCGGCCTCTTCAAATGATGATGGCTCCTCTTGGTTTATGTTGTGTGCTATGTAGATAGAATGTTTAGTAACTAATGAGGTGTCAAACCCATACCTTTCTGGTTTTTTCTTTTCCCTCATAGATCTTCTTAGGCCATGATGTGATGATTCTGCCTCATGTCCAAGTTCTTGCAATTTTGCTTTACCTTTAGACTTCCATGCTTTGATCTTTTCCATCTGAGATTCTTCATCATCCTCCGAGGTGTCTTGTTCTTCAATCTTTGGTTGTTCTCTACCAAGCTTTGGAAAATCTTCTTCAAGATCATATGGTAAATTGACATTCCTGCATGAATCTTCATACCATGAATTGTTCTCATCAAAAACTACATCTCTGCTTACCAAGAATCCTTTGTTGGTAGGGTTGTATAACCTGTAGCCCTTTTGATTGTTGTCATATCCAATAAATACACACCTTTCTGCCTTTGGATCCATCTTGCCTCTAACCTGTGAAGGAACATGAGCAAAACCAATATGTCCAAAAAATTTACAATGATCTAAGCTTGGTCTTCTTCCATTCCAAGCCTCATATGGAGTCATCCCATCAAGGGATTTTGAAGGCAACCTGTTAATCAAGTAAGTGGCTGTAGATACAGCCTCAGCCCATAGATAATTAGGCAAATGCTTTTCATTTAGCATGGACCTTGCAGCTTCAAAAATTGTCCTATTCCTCCTTTCTGTCACTCCATTTTGCTTAGGAGTGTACCTTGTAGTTACCTCTCTTTTGATTCCTCTTTCTTGAAGAAAAGAATCAAACTCATGGGAGAAGTATTCTCCCCCTCCATCTGACCTTAGCCTTTTTAGTGATTTACCTGTTTGATTCTCCACAAGAGCCAAATATCTTTTGAAACATAAAAAACTTCACCAACTCCAAGAGATCTCCATGCATATAACCTTTCTTCATGAATGGTAACCTGTCAGACTTTCCAAATTGACATGCACTACACTTATAAATCATATGTTGTTTTGACAAATTAGGGAGTCCAAGTACACTTTGGTCCCTGCAAATTTTCTTTAATGACCTTTCACCAATATGTGCTAACCTTTTGTGCCATACTTCCAATTCTATGAGTGTCTGACTACCATAATTAAAGAGAGCAATGTTTCTAGTGTCTTGTAATTCAAATGTGAACAATCTACCTGTCTTTTCACCTTTTGCAATTCTTCTAAATCCTTGACTTGGATCTTCAACAAATGCTCCTGCTTTTGTGAACCTGACTTGCAACCCTTTCTCTACTATCTGCCCAACACTTATCAAATTCTTTGTAATGGTAGGGACATAGAGTACCTTACTGAGTAGGTTGATGTTTCCATCAGGTGCTTTGACATTGCCTATTTTCTCCACAAGATGTCTTGTGTCATCTCCTGTTTGTACCTCATGCTTATTCCTTGGATCACAAGAACATGGAAATACGAACTCAAGTGATCATGAAAATGAAAGTATATTGATTGTACAATACAATGGACTTACTGATACATATGTGTGCCTTGTAATCACGCCTTGATATGGCATAAAGCTCAGCTCTCGGAGGTCTTCACATAACCACGACTAAGACTACCATGTATTTATAGTTGATCTTGGGAGGCTAACTTCCCTCAATCACTTTCCAATCAATTAGTGATTGATTTGATTCTCTACCTACCACAAATCACAAATTCGTGGCTCCTCTTTCCCTTTTTGATCAAGTGGACTCAACCACTTAAGATTCTCTCACTTTTACATTAAGTAAACTCTTCAAAAGTTACAAGAGGTAGTTCACAAGTGAACTTTACATTGTCTTCATTTTAAGGCTTCTTCTATGACTTTGTGGGACTCAAGCCAATACTTAGGCTTGTCATAGACTTTCTCCAACACAGAGGTGTCCGTCGATCGTGATGGACAGGCTATCCATTGCAATGGACACTATCAATCACGATTGATGTTGACAATCGCGATGGACAGAGAAATGCAAGTTTTTTGAATTTTTTGTGTGTATTAGTGATGTGCAAGGCCTCTAGAGTATGAATATGCACTTAGTTTTACAAAATGATCGATTTTTCTGTCAATTGCGATTGACAAAGGTCAATGCTCCGGGACCTGTGCAGACATTTTTTGTACCTGCACAATCTGTTGGAGATGATGATACAGTCGAAACGTGCAAGAAACGCTCAAAAACACACAAAAGCAAATTACACACAAGCTCTCTCTCGCTTTCTCTCACAAGTGAAATGAGGGGAATGAGGTGGGGAAGGTGATATGACCAAACAACTGAAAATTTTGCGAAGGTGGAGATGGAGGTGGAAGATGGTGAGGATGATGATGGTGATGATGGTAATGAAGTAAGAAAGAGAAGAATACGGAAAAGTAAATAAATTACCTACGACTCTAACATCACAATGCGATGTCTTACCATCACACGCTCATCCTCAAAGCTCTCTCCCCGGCAACGGTGCCAAATTTGGTATCACTCTAGCACAATGGCAAGTACCAATGTGAGGAGTTCCACCTCATAATTTTCAATCTGTGGAGACATGAGGACTAGTATGATGACTATGAGCAAGTGATGGCACAAATGCGTGAGTGATAAGCACACACGCATGCACACACATACGCACACACGTGCACACAAGGCAAGAACAAAGAGAGGAACAATGGAGTTCTTTGTATTACTCAAAAAGTCTCTTACAATAGCTCAAAACTCTAACAAGCTAACCTCTAAAATGAGCTCTCTAGCTCTATTTATAGTTTTTGACTAGGTTTTGACCCTGTCCAGACTTAGTGTTCGGCCTAGTTAAAAATTAGGTTCCTAGGCTATTTTGGAGGGTCAAACGAGCTCTAAAAATTATGAAAATTGGTACCTAGATACTTCTAATACTCCTCAAGCTTGAGGACTCCTCGACTTGAACAAAACGGAGTAGGAATAATGGAAAATGGTATTTAAAATGGTGTGAAGTGACTAAAATCACTATTTGGGAAGTATTTCTTCATGAAAAATTATGTGGCCTACTTGTCAGATCTGCATTGACTACTTTGCCTGCTTAATCCCACTTGGATCTTCCTTTGTTTTGACTCCCTTTGTTCGCTTCCGTGTCTTGTAAGGCCTTGACTGCCGTGGCTACTACCAACAGTGCCCTAGCTCAAGAAAAACTATTGAAAAGAATCCATTCTATGAAGGCATATATTATCTGTCCAATACTAGCCCAAGAGTCCAACAATGGTGATCTAGTAAAACTAGTAGACAATATGAAAATTTCAACAACTTTGAAATGAAAAATGTTGGAACATCAATGTTACACTATGCTTGGGGTGGATTTGATGTACATCAAAAAGCTATCCTTTGGATTATGTCGAAAGAATATCCGTTGGAGAGTTATTTTACCTATGCTCATTTATTATATTTTTTTAAAAGATTTTTTATGGATCATTTACTATTGTAAAAGCCTAGAGCTTTACACATGTAAAAGGAGAAAAAGAGAGCTAAAGTTCCACAAATTTGAGGTGGTTGAGTTGCAATCAATGAATCAATCAATCACCTAAAAGTAGATCAAACTAGATCTTCACTTTTCCTAGATTATAGGAAAGTGAATTGATTCCCTCCAACAACCTTTTCCACCTTCATTTGAATTTAAAAGCCACTTATAAAGGTCGTGGAGCACTTCAAGATTCTATATAAAGACTTCAAATCACTTGTACATTACATGGAAGCAATATACATACACTTGTGGCCATCATTGTCTTGCTTCTTCATTTTTCAGCATCATCTTCTTCAACAATAGTAACCTTACAGAGGCTTTTGCTCTCTCTACAAACTCCAAGTTGAATGACTGAGCACTCATTGGAAATGTATTAGTGTCTAGTTTATGTGTATAAATTTTTAAAGAAATTGGTTTAGTAGATAATTTGGGAGAAATCCTTATTTTTCTCTCTTGTGGTCTATCTCTACTCATTCCTAAAAAATAGGAGGTACCATTATTGGTTCATTCCAAAAGCACATTTTTCTTATTTCTTGCACTCTTGTGCATTATACACTCAAGCCTATGTGTATCACTCATCCTAAAGGATTTTTTCCAATTGTAATCATGCTGCCTGCTATGAGCATTTGAAGTTGATTGTCTCATCCAAAGATAGTAAGTTTTTTGAGATAGTTAATGCACAAACCTATCTGTTTAGTATGGACTCTTTCTCTTTGATGCTCAAAAGCACATAGTGCATTTTATTGCACTTATTGCATGCCTATAAGGTCTATTTGAGTCTCCATAAGCTCAATGATTGGTCTTGTGCCAGGTCACTAGATTGAAATTCTTTTCTTTGCAACTCACTTTTCTACCTCCTACATGCTTCTCCAAGTTCTTTCAGTGGTATCAAAGCTAGATCAAGATGGGTGATGGCTTTTTTTTCAATGATTGAGAAGATTGATCAACACAACTATGCGGCTTGGCAAATCAGAATGGAGGCCTATTTGTAAGGTAGAAATCTTTATGGAATTGTAGCAGGTGATGAAGCTATGACTATTCCAAAATCCAAAGGAGAAGACTCATTGCTTCTAACGAATTTAATCCACAAAGAAGGTAAAGAAGATGGTCATTTGTTCTACATAGATTTAGGATGTTCAAATCATGTTGCAGGCAACATTGCTCTTCTATCTGACTTGGAAAGTCGAAAGCATAGATATGAAGTACAAACAGAGGATGGTACTAAAAACAATGTGGAGAAGATTGGTAATGTCAAAGCTTCCAATGGTAGGATAAACATTCTGAGTAAGGTTCTCTATGTACCCACTACCTAATAGTCAAAAAAGTCTTGCAAGTTAGGTTCACCCAAGATGGAGCTTTTGTGGAAGATCCATGTCAAGGCTTCAAGAAGATAACCAGAGGTGAGAAGCATGGTAGGCTCTTTACTTTTGAAGTAGGAGAAACAAAAAACATAGCTCTATTCACTTTTGGGTCTCAAACCCTAAGTGAGCTTGAAGTGTGGCATAAGAGACTTGCTCATGTGAATGAAAGAACATGGGGGCTAGCAGTAGATCTTTCCTGCATCCAATGGCTAAAAAACATGCAGAAGGTGTGCAAAAAGCCTGCACAATAAACTCCATAATCCCACGAATTTTTTTGCCACTCTCTCTCTAGAGGCCCATCCATTCAATCTTAGCCTTTGAATGAAAGTATCCAAAGGCTCCAAAATTTCACATTTGATAATTGAAATACAAATCCTATCAAATAGTATTTTATTTGAGAATACTACTAGTGATTTTTCATGCCCCCTTAATCCACTAGATTAACCATTTTAATCCCTAAAAATTAGGAATCCTTACAAGACCCATGCAAGGTTCACTTTTTCCCCTAATGTATGGGATACCATGAGTATGCCCAAACACTGACTACTTTCACCATTGCACATCACTTGAGTAAATTGGTGAAGCATTATTTGCTACACTATCAAGGAAACCAATGGAAAGGGATCATAAAAATGGATTTCATGAGATAGCATCGAGGGGTGCTAGTGTGATTCAAGTGATGGTTAGGAACGCGATAGTCACAACACTAGCTCTATGATTTAGAGCATAGATCCCTCTGTGAGGAAAATAAGGGTACCTGCTATATATATGTCCGGATCTATAAAAAGCTACTTAGACATAGTCTTAGTACCTAGGAACTAGTTAGTTTAGAATAAAAATAGAATTCCACTATTATATGATGAGTCCAACCAATCTATACTAGTTTGAAGATATTCGAGTCCACCTATATATATTACATTCCAATATATATATATATATATATATATATATATATATATATATATATATATATATATATATATATATATATATATATATATATATATATATATATATATATATATATGGAATATGCATTAGGTTTAGTGTAGGTATGGCATCATAGATTGGAAGAAGATTCCACTAATATGGAATAGTGGAAACCAATTCTTTGAGCACTGGGGGAATATCTCAATAAATCAGAGGAGAGCTCTTAGCATACATCTCCTTAGTACAAGGATTATCCTTCATAGTTACTAGAAGATTTATTCTTCCAACGGATTGTGTGATGGGTGTGAAGAGAGATGGTGGATGCAATCCAAAGATGAGTAGGTGCTGCTACAACCAGCTTCACACCAGCCAATTGAGACTTTAGAGTTGATTAGTAGACCCTTTGAGATTCCTAAATCCACCAAAATATCAGCCAAGTACTTTGGAACATGTATCCCAAAAGTTTAAGTCAAGAAAGACTAGTTGCGAAATGACTAGCTCCCAAAAGTTGCTATTTTTGGACATACACCTGCTGGAAAAAATGAACAGTGCTCTCAACCTGGTAGGAATTCGAAAATTTCCTTTTGGGCATAGCAAATAGACTTAGCAAGCTTCTCATCCAAGTTAAAACACTTCAAATGATGGACTGAGCAATGAGAACAAGATTTATCAATTTCTAGAACATGCCCACCATTCTCGGGGCTCTGCAAAGATAGACCAATGAGCAGTAAAATGCAGATATCTCCAAAACTATAAATCTAATGACCTTGAAAATTTTTATGCAAAAACTAGACAGTAAGCGCTATCCAACGCACGTTAAATCCCTGAAAAAGGATGAGTAGAACTCGAGATATGACCTTCTGAAGGTACTGCTCTGAGTGAGTATAGCAGAGAACAAAACAGAGAAGTAGATGATAATAAATGTATAGATTCACATATGATTACAACCACATTGGCAATGAATCTTTGCACAATGGGAGTAGAATGATAGAGCTATGGAGTAAGCTCTTCAATCTCTACAAAATGACATGAAGTGGTCACGTACAAGGCTTGCTAATCGCCTCTTCCTTCTTGCTCCTTTTATAGCTATTCTTGGAGGGAGTTTTGTATTCGAATTCGAATGGCTCCACCTAAAAGTGATCCCCTAAGTTAGGAAATATTCCCTCAGCTCAAAAAGTCGTGGGTTTTGGTAGTTAGAGCCACGAAATTGCTTTTACATCATGCATGAGGTAAGTCATCCTTTTCCTTTTTCTTTTTTCAAATACAAGAGATAAAAATGAACTCTTTTACAAGAGGTGTTCACATGACTACTCATGTGACATACAAATGAGGATGATATCAAATATATCAAGCATGTAGGTTTGGGTTAAATGCACCAACAGCTCCCCCTCAAGCCTAACATGCTTGGTCTCCAAATAAGTCTTCAATTGTCCTTGATTTCCTGCAAGCCAATCATCAACTTGAATCTACTTAACTTCATACCATCAAGAGCTTTAGTCAACATGTCTGCACATTGCATATCTGTAGAGACATAGGATAGTTGAATATCCTTGCTCAATAGCTTCTCCCTTACATAATGGTAGTGGACTTCAATATGCTTGGTTCTAGCATGGTATACGGGATTAGCTGCTAGATGTAGTGAGCTTGTGTTGTCACCAAAATATGAGGTGTTGAAGAATGAAGTCCAAGATCTGTGTACAAAGACTTTAACCACATGATTTCTTGAGTTGCATTAGCCAAACCTCTATATTCAACTTTGGTAGAAGATAATGCCACGGTTGGTTGCTTCTTCGATGACCAAGAAATGATTTTTGAACCTGCAAATGATATATACCCTGATGTGCTTCTTCTATCATCTTTAGATCCGGCCCAATCTGCATCTGAGTAGACCTTTAGCTCAATATCTAAAGTATATGAATAGAACAAACCTTCATTCATGGTCCCCTTTAGGTACTTGAGGACTCTCTTGGCCGCTTCCATATGTGGTCTTCTCGACTTATGCACAAATTGACTCAATATGCTAACACTATAGCATATATCCACCCTTGTGAGAGTTGCATAGTTCAAACTTCCAACCAAGCATTGATAGCTTGTGATGTCTTCAACTGGCTCTCCTTCATAAGCACTAAGCTTATGATTTTGCTCCATAGGTGTACCTGCACACTTGGTATTTTCCATCTTGAACTTGACGAGCATGTCATGGACATACTTCCTTTGTGTGATGTATATACCTGAATCTGTGTAGATCAACTCCAATCCAAGAAAATAAGTGAGTGGTCCGAGGTCACTTATTTTGAACTCCTCCTTCATTTGACTCTTTACCTGTTTGATTCCTTCAAGATCATTGCCTGTGATAATAATATCATTACACACATAAATAGATCACTTCAGATCCATTCCTCTTTATGAACAAAGAGGTATCCGCCTTGCTAGCTTTGAATCCTTGGTCCTGCAAATAAGTCACCAATCTGAAATTCCAAGCTCTTGGAGCTTGCTTCAATCCATACAAAGCTTTCTTTAGTTTGCATACATAGTTAGGATGATGTGCATCCTCATATCTAGGAGGTTGTGCCATATACACTTCCTCAGAAATCCATCCATTCAAGAAAGCATTCTTTACATCAAGTTGATAAAGATTCCAATTTCTAGATGCAGCAAGACTAATGAGAGCCCTAATTGTAGGCATTTTTGCAACAGGAGAGAAAGTCTCCTCATAATCAATACCATGGGTTTGAGCAAACCCTTTAGCAACTAACCTTGCTTTGTGTCTATTTATACTTCCATTTGGATTCCTCTTGATTTTGTATATCCATCGAGATCCAATTACCTTCATAGATGGCTTGTTAGGTACAAGCTCCCAAGTGTCATTCTCCTTCAAGGCTTCCATTTCTTCATCCATTGCATCTCTCCAAGCTTTCTTGCTTTTTGCTTCTTCGAATGTGGTAGGTTCTTCATTGGTTGAATCCTTTGCAATGTAGATTGAGTGCTTGGTGACCAAAGAAGTATCATAACCAAACCTCTCTGGTTTCTTCTTCTCCCTCAAAGACCTTCTAAGTGGTTGATGTGAGCTCTCCGGTCCATATGTAGCATCTTGCATCTTTGCTTTACCTTTGTTCTTCCATAGCTTTAGTCTTTCCAAGTCTTCTAGGTCAATCTCCGAATCACTTTCTTCAATCTGCTTTGGCTCCTTTGGTTGAAGTGATGGAAAATCTTCATCCAAGTCATATGGCAGCTTCACTTTCCTGTCATCATCAAACCATGATTTGTTTTCATCAAAACTTACATCTCTACTCATAGAAAATCCTTTATTGGTTGGATTGTACAATCTATATCCTTTTTGGTTTTGGTCATAACCAATAAATACGCACTTCTCTACCTTGGGATCCAATTTCCCTCATACTTGAGAAGGAATGTGAGCATAGGCTAAGCATCCAAAGATTTTGCAATGCTCTAGACTAGGTCTTCTTCCATTCCACACTTCATATGGAGTGGTTCCATCTAGTGACTTAGATGGAAGTCTATTTATGAGATATGTGGCTGTCGACACAGCCTCTGCCCATAGGTAGTTCGGCAATCCCTTTTCGTTGAGCATGGACCTTGCAGCTTTGACAATAGCTGTGTTCCTCCTCTCTGCTACACCATTGAGTTCGGGTGTATACCTTGTAATGACTTCCCTTTTAATGCCTCTTTCATGCAAGAAGGCATCAAATTCAGAAGAGAAGTATTCTCCTCCACCATATGATCTGAGTCGTTTCAAAGTCCTACCTGTTTGGTTTTCAACAAGAGCAATATACTTCTTAAGGCAATTAAACACTTCATCCTTGTGCTTCATGAAAAACAGAATGGTCCACCTGCTACAATCATCTATGAAAGACACGTAATATCTTGAGCCTGATATAGATGGCTCCTTACTTGGACCCCACACATCCGTGTGCACTAGATCCAAAGGATTTTGATACATATATCCTTTCTTATTGAAAGGTTGTCTATGAGCCTTGCCGAGTTGACAAGCTTCACACTTATAAATCATGTGTTGCCTTGTGATATTAGGCAAACCAAGTACACTTTGGTCCCTGCAAATCTGTTTGAGTGTCCTCTCACCAATGTGAGCAAGCCTTTTGTGCCATATCTCCAACTCTATTAGAGTTTGAGATCCATAGCTAAACAAAGCTATGTTCTTTGTATCTTCCACTTCAAAAGCGAAAAGCCTTCTTGTCTTTTCTCCTTTGGCAATCCTTCGAAAGCCTTGCCTTGGGTCTTCACATATGCTCCAAATCGATTGAATCTAACCTGCAATCCTTTTTCAACAATCTGTCCAACACTTATTAAATTTTTGGTAATTGTAGGGACATACAAGACTTTGCTTAAGAGGTTCATATTCCCATCTGATGTCTTCACATTACCTATCTTCTCCAGAGTGTTTTGTGTCATCTCCTGTCTGCACTTCATGCTTGTTATGAGGATCTTCCAAATCAGAAAGTAAAGCCACATTTCTTGCTACATTGTTCGAGCATCCCGAATCAATGTAAAATATGTGATCATCATCCTTACCCTTCTTCGCTGATAGATTCATAATCAATAATGAATCTTCTTGACTTTGGTCCTCTGCATAGTTATTGTAATCTCTTCTTCCTCTATGGCCACTTTGATAGTTGTTGTTGTTGTTGTTGTAATTGTTGTTGTAGTAGTTGTTGTTGTTGTAGCCTCCATTGTATCTACCTCTATTTGATCCATAGCCACCTCTATTGAATCCTCTTCCTCTTGAGTTCCTCGGGTTCCTGAAACATTCTTCAGTAGTATGGTTAGATAAGCCACATATGTTGCAAGGTTGAGATGATTGGAATCTCCCCCTGCCTTGCTTTCCACTTCTGCCTCTTCCTCTAGCTCTTCCTCTACCTGCAAAGTTTGCTTGGAAAGAGCTACCTTCATCTTCATTCTTCCTATTCTTTGACTTGTCCTTGGCCTTAGCTTTATCAGAATATAAGGCAGAAGTTTGATTACCTCTTGAGGACTCACCACCTTTGCTAATCTTTGCTTCATGAGTGAAGAGTTGGCCCATGAGTGTGTTGAGGTCGGGTACATGCATATCCATGTATTAATCCATGGCTGTTGTGAATGACTCCCACTTGTCGTCTGCTTTGATTCCATTCATGATTTGTCTTATGATTTGCTCCTCTTGAATTACCTCTCCAATGCTTCCAAGTTGGTCGGAAATCTCCTTCATCTTTGTGACATAATCAGTCACATTTTGCTTCGGGCTTTTCTTCATTGTTGTGAACTCCATCCACAGTTGGTTCTTCCTTGCTCGAGTGTTGGAAGAGAAGAAAGAAGCAAGTGCATTCCAGGTCTCTCTTGATGTCTTGCATCCCTTGACATGAGGTAAAAGAAAATCAGAGATTGAGTTTAGAATATAGGACCTTGCAAGTGCATCCTTCGAACACCAATTCGAAAGTCCTTCCACTTCTTCATGTGATGGTTGCCCTTTGTTCCTCATGGTTGGCATTGCTTCATCTCCGTATATGAATCCATATAGATTCCTCCCTTGAAGGTAAGCTTCCATTCTTTGAGACCATTCCGGGTAGTTGTCTCGATCCAATTTGTCAATTGTTGATGGAAATCCATCTCCCATGTTGCTTGACTATGCTCTGATACCACTGTGAAGAGAGATGGTGGATGAAATCCAAAGATGAGTAGGTGCTACTACAACCAGCTCCCAAAAGTTTAAGTCAAGACAGACTAGTTGCGAAATGACTAGCTCTCAAAAGTTGCTATTTGTGGACATACACCTGCTGGAAAAAATGAACAGTGCTCTCAACCTGGTAAGAAATAGAAAATTTTCTTTTGGGCATAGCAAATAGACTTAGCAAGCATCTCATCCAAGTTAAAACACTTCAAATGATGGACTGAGCACTGAGAACAAGATTTATCAATTTCTGGAACATGCCCACCATTCTCGGGGCTCTGCAGAGATAGACTAGTGA
The DNA here is from genome assembly GCA_020310875.1 of Ceratopteris richardii. Taxonomy (NCBI): domain Eukaryota; kingdom Viridiplantae; phylum Streptophyta; class Polypodiopsida; order Polypodiales; family Pteridaceae; genus Ceratopteris; species Ceratopteris richardii. Next base: position 100,022,206 of record CM035434.1, read on the forward strand.
GCAGTAAAATGCAGATATCTCCAAAACTATAAATCCAATGACCTTGAAAATTTTTATGCAAAAACTAGACAGTAAGAGCTAAATAACGCACATTAAATCACTGAAAAAGAATGAGTAGAACCCGAGATATGACCTTCTAAAGGTACTGCTCTGAGTGAGTATAGCAGAGAACAAAACATAGAAGTAGATGATAATAAATGTATAGATTCACATATGATTACAACCGCATTGGCAATGAATCTTTGCACAATGGGAGTAGAATGGTAGAGCTATGGAGTAAGCTCTTCAATCTCTACAAAATGACATGAAGTGGTCACGTACAAGGCTTGCTAATCGCCTCTTCCTTCTTGCTCCTTTTATAGCTATTCTTGGAGGGAGTTTTGAATTCGAATTCGAATGGCTCCACCTAAAAGTGATCCCCTTAGTTAGGAGATATTCCCTCAGCTCAAAAAGTCATGGGTTTTGGTAGTTAGAGCCACGGAATTTCTTTTACATCATGCATGAGGTAAGCCATCCTTTTCCTTTTTCTTTTTTCAAATACAAGAGATAAAAATGAACTCTTTTACAAGAGGTGTTCACATGACTACTCATGTGACTTACAAATGAGGATGATATCAAATATATCAAGCATGTAGGCTTAGGTAAAATGCACCAACAGCTCCCCCTCAAGCCTAACATGCTTGGCCTCCAAATAAGTCTTCAATTGTCCTTGATTTCCTGCAAGCCAATCATCAACTTGAATCTACTTAACTTCATACCATCAAGAGCTTTAGTCAACATGTCTGCACATTGTATATCTGTAGAGACATAGGATAGTTGAATATCCTTGCTCAATAGCTTCTCCCTTACATAATGGTAGTGGACTTCAATATGCTTGGTTCTAGCATGGTATACGGGATTAGCTGCTAGATGTAGTGAGCTTGTGTTGTCACCAAAAATATGAGGTGTTGAAGAATGAAGTCCAAGATCTGTGTACAAAGACTTTAACCACATGATTTCTTGAGTTGCATTAGCCAAACCTCTATATTCAGCTTCGGTAGAAGATAATGCCATGGTTGGTTGCTGCTTCGACGACCAAGAAATGATTTTTGAACCTGCAAATGATATATACCTTGATGTGCTTCTTCTATCATCTTTAGATCCGGCCCAATCTGCATCTGAGTAGACCTTTAGCTCTATATCTGAAGTATATGAATAGAACAAACCTTCATTCATGGTCCCCTTTAGGTACTTGAGGACTCTCTTGGCCGCTTCCATATGTGGTCTTCTCGGCTTATGCATAAATTGACTCAATATGCTAACACTATAGCATATATCCACCCTTGTGAGAGTTGCATAGTTCAAACTTCCAACCAAGCTTTGATAGCTTGTGATGTCTTCAATTGGCTCTCCTTCATAAGCATTAAGCTTATGATTTTGCTCCATAGGTGTACCTGCACACTTGGTATTTTCCATCTTGAACTTGACGAGCATGTCATGGACATACTTCCTTTGTAAGATGTATATACCTGAATCTGTGTAGATCAACTCCAATCCAAGAAAATAAGTGAGTGGTCCGAGGTCACTTATTTTGAACTCCTCCTTCATTTGACTCTTTACCTGTTTGATTCCTTCAAGATCATTGCCTGTGATAATAATATCATCAACATACACACATAAATAGATCACTTCAGATCCATTCCTCTTTATGAACAAAGAGGTATCCGCCTTGCTAGCTTTGAATCCTTGGTCCTGCAAATAAGTCACCAATCTAAAATTCCAAGCTCTTGGAGCTTGCTTCAATCCATACAAAGCTTTCTTTAGTTTGCATACATAGTTAGGATGATGTGCATTCTCATATCCAGGAGGTTGTGCCATATACACTTCCTCAGAAATCCATCCATTCAAGAAAGCATTCTTTACATCAAGTTGATAAAGATTCCAATTTCTAGATGCAGCAAGACTAATGAGAACCCTAATTGTAGGCATTTCTGCAACAGGAGAGAAAGTCTTCTCATAATCAATACCATGGGTTTGAGCAAACCCTTTAGCAACTAATCTTGCTTTGTGTCTATTTATACTTCCATCTGGATTCCTCTTGATTTTGTATATCCATCGAGATCCAATTACCTTCATAGATGGCTTGTTAGGTACAAGCTCCCAAGTGTCATTCTCCTTCAAGGCTTCCATTTCTTCATCCATTGCATCTCTCCAAGCTTTCTTGCTTTGTGCTTCTTCGAATGTGGTAGGTTCTTCATTGGTTGAATCCTTTGCAATGTAGATTGAGTGCTTGGTGACCAAAGAAGTATCATAACCAAACCTCTCTGGTTTCTTCTTCTCCCTCTCTAAGTGGTTGATGTGAGCTCTCGGGTCCATATGTAGCATCCTGCATCTTTGCTTTACCTTTGTTCTTCCATAGCTTTACTATTTCCAAGTCTTCTAGGTCAATCTCCGAATCACTTTCTTCAATCTGCTTTGGCTCCTTTGGTTGAAGTGATGGAGAATCTTCATCCAAGTCATATGGCAGCTTCACTTTCCTGTCATCATCAAACCATGATTTGTTTTCATCAAAAATTACATCTCTACTCACAAAAAATCCTTTATTGGTTGGATTGTACAATCTATATCCTTCTTGGTTTTGGTCATAACCAATAAATACGCACTTCTCTACCTTGGGATCCAATTTCCCTCTTACTTGAGAAGAAATGTGAGCATAGGCTAAGCATCCAAAGTTTTTGCAATGCTCTAGACTAGGTCTTCTTCCATTCCACACTTCATATGGAGTGGTTCCATCTAGTGACTTAGATGGAAGTCTATTTATGAGATATGTGGCTGTCGACACAGCCTCTGCCCATAGGTAGTTCGGCAATCCCTTTTCATTGAGCATGGACCTTGCAGCTTCGACAATAGCTATGTTCCTCCTCTCTGCTACACCATTGAGTTCGGGTGTATACCTTGTAGTGACTTCCCTTTTAATGCCTCTTTCATGCAAGAAGGCATCAAATTCAGAAGAGAAGTATTCTCCTCCACCATCTGACCTGAGTCGTTTCAAAGTCCTACCTGTTTGGTTTTCAACAAGAGCAATATACTTCTTAAGGCAATTAAACACTTCATCCTTGTGCTTCATGAAAAACAGAATGGTCCACCTGCAACAATCATCTATGAAAGACACGTAATATCTTGAGCCTGATACAGATGGCTCCTTACTTAGACCCCACACATCCGTGTGCACGAGATCCAAAGGATTTTGATACATATATCCTTTCTTATTGAAAGGTTGTCTATGAGCCTTGCCGAGTTGACAAGCTTCACACTTATAAATCATGTGTTGCCTTGTGATATTAGGCAAACCAAGTACACTTTGGTCCATGCAAATCTGTTTGAGTGTCCTCTCACCAATTTGAGCAAGCCTTTTGTGCCATATCTCCAACTCTGTTAGAGTTTGAGATCCATAGCTAAACAAAGCTATGTTCTTTCTATCTTCCACTTCAAAAGTGAAAAGCCTTCTTGTCTTTTCTCCTTTGGCAATCCTTCGAAAGCCTTGCCTTGGGTCTTCAACATATGCTCCAAATCGATTGAATCTAACCTGCAATCCTTTTTCAACAATTTGTCCAACACTTATTAAATTTTTGGTAATTGTAGGGACATACAAGACTTTGCTTAAGAGGTTCATATTCCCATCTAATGTCTTCACATTACCTATCTTCTCCACTGAGTGCTTTGTGTCATCTCCTGTCTGCACTTCATGCTTGTTATGAGGATCTTCCAAATCAGAAAGTAAAGCCACATTTCCTGCTACATGGTTCGAGCATCCCGAATCAATGTAAAATATGTGATCATCATCCTTACCCTTCTTTGCTGATGGATTCATAATCAATAATGAATCTTCTTGACTTTGGTCCTCTGCATAGTTATTGTAATCTCTTCTTCCTCTATGGCCACTTTGATAGTTGTTGTTGTAGTAGTAGTTGTTGTTGTAGCCTCCATTGTATCAACCTCTATTTGATCCATAGCCACCTCTATTGAATCCTCTTCCTCTTGAGTTCCTCGGGTTCCTGAAACACTCTTCAGTAGTATGGTTAGATAAGCCACATATGTTGCAAGGTTGAGATGATTGGAATCTCCCCCTGCCTTGCTTTCCACTTTTGCCTCTTCCTCTAGCTCTTCCTCTACCTGCAAAGTTTGCTTGGAAAGAGCTACCTTCATCTTCATTCTTCCTATTCTTTGACTTGTCCTTGGCCTTAGCTTTATTAGAATATAAGGCAGAAGTTTGATTACCTCTTGAGGACTCACCACCTTTGCTAATCTTTGCTTCATGAGTGAAGAGTTGGCCCATGAGTGTGTTGAGGTCGGGTACATGCATATCCATGTATAAATCCATGGCTGTCGTGAATGACTCCCACTTGTCGTCTGCTTTGATTCCATTCATGATTTGTCTTATGATTTTCTCCTCTTGAATTACCTCTCCAATGCTTCCAAGTTGGTCGGAAATCTCCTTCATCTTTGTGACATAATCAGTCACATTTTGCTTCGGGCTTTTCTTCATTGTTGTGAACTCCATCCACAATTGGTTCTTCCTTGCTCGAGTGTTGGAAGAGAAGAAAGAAGCAAGTGCATTCCAGGTCTCTCTTGATGTCTTGCATCCCTTGACATGAGGTAAAAGAAAATTAGAGATTGAGTTTAGAATATAGGACCTTGCAAGTGCATCCTTCGAACACCAATTCGAAAGTCCTTCCACTTCTTCATGTGATGGTTGCCCTTTGTTCCTCATGGTTGGCATTGCTTCATCTCCGTATATGAATCCATATAGATTCCTCCCTTGAAGGTAAGCTTCCATTCTTAGAGACCATGCCGGGTAGTTGTTTCGATCCAATTTGTCAATTGTTGATGGAAATCCATCTCCCATGTTGCTTGACTATGCTCTGATACCACTGTGAAGAGAGATGGTGGATGAAATCCAAAGATGAGTAGGTGCTACTACAACAAGCTTCACAACAGCCAACTGAGACTTCAGAGTTGATTAGTAGACACTTTGAGCTTCCTAAATCCACCAAAATATCATCCAAGTACTTTGGAACATGTATCCCAAAAGTTTAAGTCAAGACAGACTAGTTGCGAAATGACTAGCTCCCAAAAGTTGCTATTTTTGGACATACACCTGCTGGAAAAAATGAAGAGTGCTCTCAACCTGGTAGGAAATAGAAAATTTCCTTTTAGGCATAGCAAATAGACTTAGCAAGCTTCCCAATCCAAGTTAAAACACTTCAAATGATGGACTGAGCACTGAGAACAAGATTTATCAATTTCTGGAACATGCCCACCATTCTCGGAGCTCTGCAGAGATAGACTAGTGAGCAGTAAAATGCAGATATCTCCAAAATTATAAATCCAATGACCTTGAAAATTTTTATGCAAAAACTAGACAGTAAGAGCTAAACAACGCACATTAAATCACTAAAAAAGGATGAGTGGAACTCAAGATATGACCTTCTAAAGGTACTGCTCTGAGTGAGTATAGCAGAGAACAAAACAGAGAAGTAGATGATAATAAATGTATAGATTCACATATGATTACAACTACATTGGCAATGAATCTTTGCACAATGGGAGTAGAATGATAGAGCTATGGAGTAAGCTCTTCAATCTCTACAAAATGACATGAAGTGGTCACGTACAAGGCTTGCTAATCGCCTCTTCCTTCTTGCTCCTTTTATAGCTATTCTTGGAGGGAGTTTTGAATTCGAATTCGAATGGCTCCACCTAAAAGTGATCCCCTATGTTAGGAGATATTCCCTCAGCTCAAAAAGTCATGGGTTTTGGTAGTTAGAGCCACGAAATTGCTTTTACATCATGCATGAGGTAAGCCATCCTTTTCCTTTTTCTTTTTTCAAATACAAGAGATAAAAATGAACTCTTTTACAAGAGGTGTTCACATGACTACTCATGTGACTTACAAATGAGGATGATATCAAATATATCAAGCATGTAGGCTTAGGTAAAATGCACCAACAGCTCCCCCTCAAGCCTAACATGCTTGGCCTCAAAATAAGTCTTCAATTGTCCTTGATTTCCTGCAAGCCAATCATCAACTTGAATCTACTTAACTTCATACCATCAAGAGCTTTAGTCAACATGTCTGCACATTGCATATCTGTAGAGACATAGGATAGTTGAATATCCTTGCTCAATAGCTTCTCCCTTACGTAATGGTAGTGGACTTCAATATGCTTGGTTCTAGCATGGTATACGGGATTAGCTGCTAGATGTAGTGAGCTTGTGTTGTCACCAAAAATATGAGGTGTTGAAGAATGAAGTCCAAGATCTGTGTACAAAGACTTTAACCACATGATTTCTTGAGTTGCATTAGCCAAACCTCTATATTCAGCTTTGGTAGAAGATAATGCCACGGTTGGTTGCTTCTTCGACGACCAAGAAATGATTTTTGAACCTGCAAATGATGTATACCTTGATGTGCTTCTTCTATCATCTTTACATCCGGCCCAATCTGCATCTGAGTAGACCTTTAGCTCAATATCTGAAGTATATGAATAGAACAAACCTTCATTCATGGTCCCCTTTAGGTACTTGAGGACTCTCTTGGCTGCTTCCATATGTGGTCTTCTCGGCTTATGCATAAATTGACTCAATATGCTAACACTATAGCATATATCCACCCTTGTGAGAGTTGCATAGTTCAAACTTCCAACCAAGCTTTGATAGCTTGTGATGTCTTCAATTGGCCCTCCTTCATAAGCATTAAGCTTATGATTTTGCTCCATAGGTGTACCTGCACACTTGGTATTTTCCATCTTGAACTTGACGAGCATGTCATGGACATACTTCCTTTGTGTGATGTATATACCTGAATCTGTGTAGATCAACTCCAATCCAAGAAAATAAGTGAGTGGTCCGAGGTCACTTATTTTGAACTCCTCCTTCATTTGACTCTTTACATGTTTGATTCCTTCAAGATCATTGCCTGTGATACTAATATCATCAACATACACACATAAATAGATCACTTCAGATCCATTCCTCTTTATGAACAAAGAGGTATCCGCCTTGCTAGCTTTGAATCCTTGGTCCTGCAAATAAGTCACCAATCTGAAATTCCAAGCTCTTGGAGCTTGCTTCAATCCATACAAAGCTTTCTTTAGTTTGCATACATAGTTAGGATGATGTGCATTCTCATATCCAGGAGGTTGTGCCATATACACTTCCTCAGAAATCCATCCATTCAAGAAAGCATTCTTTACATCAAGTTGATAAAGATTCCAATTTCTAGATGTAGCAAGACTAATGAGAACCCTAATTGTAGGCATTTTTGCAACAGGAGAGAAAGTCTCCTCATAATCAATACCATGGGTTTGAGCAAACCCTTTAGCAACTAACCTTGCTTTGTGTCTATTTATACTTCCATCTGGATTCCTCTTGATTTTGTATATCCATCGAGATCCAATTACCTTCATAGATGGCTTGTTAGGTACAAGCTCCCAAGTGTCATTCTCCTTCAAGGCTTCCATTTCTTCATCCATTGCATCTCTCCAAGCTTTCTTGCTTTGTGCTTCTTCGAATGTGGTAGGTTCTTCATTGGTTGAATCCTTTGCAATGTAGATTGAGTGCTTGGTGACCAAAGAAGTATCATAACCAAACCTCTCTGGTTTCTTCTTCTCCCTCTCTAAGTGGTTGATGTGAGCTCTCGGGTCCATATGTAGCATCCTGCATCTTTGCTTTACCTTTGTTCTTCCATAGCTTTACTATTTCCAAGTCTTCTAGGTCAATCTCCGAATCACTTTCTTCAATCTGCTTTGGCTCCTTTGGTTGAAGTGATGGAAAATCTTCATCCAAGTCATATGGCAGCTTCACTTTCCTGTCATCATCAAACCATGATTTGTTTTCATCAAAAAATACATCTCTAGTCACAAAAAATCCTTTATTGGTTGGATTGTACAATCTATATCCTTTTTGGTTTTGGTCATAACCAATAAATACACACTTCTCTACCTTGGGATCCAATTTCCCTCTTACTTGAGAAGGAATGTGAGCATAGGCTAAGCATCCAAAGATTTTGCAATGCTCTAGACTAGGTCTTCTTCCATTCCACACTTCATATGGAGTGGTTCCATCTAGTGACTTAGATGGAAGTCTATTTATGAGATATGTGGCTGTCGACACAGCCTCTGCCCATAGGTAGTTCGGCAATCCCTTTTCATTGAGCATGGACCTTGAAGCTTCGACAATAGCTATGTTCCTCCTCTCTGCTACACCATTGAGTTCGGGTGTATACCTTGTAGTGACTTCCCTTTTAATGCCTCTTTCATGCAAGAAGGCATCAAATTCAGAAGAGAAGTATTCTCCTCCACCATCTGACCTGAGTCATTTCAAAGTCCTACCTGTTTGGTTTTCAACAAGAGCAATATACTTCTTAAGGCAATTAAACACTTCATCCTTGTGCTTCATGAAAAATAGAATGGTCCACCTGCTACAATCATCTATGAAAGACATGTAATATCTTGAGCCTGATATAGATGGCTCCTTACTTGGACCCCACACATCCGTGTGCACTAGATCCAAAGGATTTTGATACATATATCCTTTCTTATTGAAAGGTTGTCTATGAGCCTTGCCGAGTTGACAAGCTTCACACTTATAAATCATGTGTTGCCTTGTGATATTAGCCAAACCAAGTACACTTTGGTCCCTGCAAATCTGTTTGAGTGTCCTCTCACCAATGTGAGCAAGCCTTTTGTGCCATATCTCCAACTCTGTTAGAGTTTGAGATCCATAGCTAAACAAAGCTATGTTCTTTGTATCTTCCACTTCAAAAGTGAAAAGCCTTCTTGTCTTTTCTCCTTTGGCTATCCTTCGAAAGCCTTGCCTTGGGTCTTCAACATATGCTCCAAATCGATTGAATCTAACCTGCAATCCTTTTTCAACAATCTGTCCAACACTTATTAAATTTTTGGTAATTGTAGGGACATACAAGACTTTGCTTAAGAGGTTCATATTCCCATCTGATGTCTTCACATTACCTATCTTCTATACTGAGTGCTTTGTGTCATCTCTTGTCTGCACTTCATGCTTGTTATGAGGATCTTCCAAATCAGAAAGTAAAGCCACATTTCCTGCTACATGGTTCGAGCATCCCGAATCAATGTAAAATATGTGATCATCATCCTTACCCTTCTTCGTCGATAGATTCATAATCAATAATGAATCTTCTTTACTTTGGTCCTCTGCATAGTTTTTGTAATCTCTTCTTCCTCTATGGCCACTTTGATAGTTGTTGTTGTTGTTGTAATTGTTGTTGTAGTAGTCGTTGTTGTTGTAGCCTCCATTGTATCTACATCTATTTGATCCATAGCCACCTCTATTGAATCCTCTTCCTCTTGAGTTCCTCGGGTTCCTGAAACATTCTTCAGTAGTATGGTTAGATAAGCCACATATGTTGCAAGGTTGAGATGATTGGAATCTCCCCCTGCCTTGCTTTCCACTTTTGCCTCTTCCTCTAGCTCTTCCTCTACCTGCAAAGTTTGCTTGGAAAGAGCTACCTTCATCTTCATTCTTCCTATTCTTTGACTTGTCCTTGACCTTAGCTTTATCAGAATATAAGGCAGAAGTTTGATTACCTCTTGAGGACTCACCACCTTTGCTAATCTTTGCTTCATGAGTGAAGAGTTGGCCCATGAGTGTGTTGAGGTCGGGTACATGCATATCCATGTATAAATCCATGGCTGTTGTGAATGACTCCCACTTGTCGTCTGCTTTGATTCCATTCATGATTTGTCTTATGATTTTCTCCTCTTCAATTACCTCTCCAATGCTTCCAAGTTGGTCGGAAATCTCCTTCATCTTTGTGACATAATCAGTCACATTTTGCTTCGGGCTTTTCTTCATTGTTGTGAACTCCATCCACAATTGGTTCTTCCTTGCTCGAGTGTTGGAAGAGAAGAAAGAAGCAAGTGCATTCCAGGTCTCTCTTGATGTCTTGCATCTCTTGACACGAGGTAAAAGAAAATCAGAGATTGAGTTTAGAATATAGGACCTTGCAAGTGCATCCTTCGAACACCAATTCGAAAGTCCTTCCACTTCTTCATGTGATGGTTGCCCTTTGTTCCTCATGGTTGGCATTGCTTCATCTCCGGATATGAATCCATATAGATTCCTCCCTTGAAGGTAAGCCTCCATTCTTAGAGACCATGCCGGGTAGTTGTTTCGATCCAATTTGTCAATTGTTGATGGAAATCCATCTCCCATGTTGCTTGACTATGCTCTGATACCACTGTGAAGAGAGATGGTGGATGAAATCCAAAGATGAGTAGGTGCTGCTACAACCAGCTTCACACCAGCCAACTAAGACTTCAGAGTTGATTAGTAGACCCTTTGAGCTTCCTAAATCCACCAAAATATCATCCAAGTACTTTGGAACATGTATCCCAAAAGTTTAAGTCAAGACAGACTAGTTGCGAAATGACTAGCTCCCAAAAGTTGCTATTTTTGGACATACACCTGCTGGAAAAAATGAAGAGTGCTCTCAACCTGGTAGGAAATAGAAAATTTCCTTTTGGGCATAGCAAATAGACTTAGCAAGCTTCCCAATCCAAGTTAAAACACTTCAAATGATGGACTGAGCACTGAGAACAAGATTTATCAATTTCTGGAACATGCCGACCATTCTCGGGGCTCTGCAGAGATAGACTAGTGAGCAGTAAAATGCAGCTATCTCCAAAATTATAAATCCAATGACCTTGAAAATTTTTATGCAGAAACTAGAGAGTAAGAGCTATACAACGCACATTAAATCACTGAAAAAGGATGAGTGGAACTCGAGATATGACCTTCTGAAGGTATTGCTCTGAGTGAGTATAGCAGAGAACAAAACAGAGAAGTAGATGATAATAAATGTATAGATTCACATATGATTACAACCACATTGGCAATGAATCTTTGCACAATGGGAGTAGAATGATAGAGCTATGGAGTAAGCTCTTCAATCTCTACAAAATGACATGAAGTGGTCACGTACAAGGCTTGCTAATCGCTCTTCCTTTCTGCTCCTTTTATAGCTATTCTTGGAGGGAGTTTTGAATTCGAATTCGAATGGCTCCACCTAAAAGTGATCCCCTAAGTTAGGAGATATTCCCTCAGCTCAAAAAGTCGTGGGTTTTGGTAGTTAGAGCCACAAAATTGCTTTTACATCATGCATGAGGTAAGCCATCCTTTTCCTTTTTCTTTTTTCAAATACAAGAGATAAAAATGAACTCTTTTACAAGAGGTGTTCACATGACTACTCATGTGACTTACAAATGAGGATGATATCAAATATATCAAGCATGTAGGCTTGGGTAAAATGCACCAACAATGGGAGATGCTATCTTTCATAGATATCACATACTCACTTTATAATTTTAAGGTAGAGGAGGTTTATTAGTTGAATGTAGTTCCTTCATCGTCGCTCTAAAAGCCTTGTCTATTTCTTGCAAAAATTCATAATTTTTTGTACTTGATTCTTTTTCTTGCAAGATCCTTGCTTCTACTTTCTTTCTCCGAGCTCTGTTCTACAGACCTAGTTCTTGATCCATTTCTTGCAATTCAACCAATTTAGCTTCTGGACTTGGGCTAAAGGATGGGTTGGTATGGAGTTCTTGACTTTCCTCTTCTCTCTGTTGAAGAATAGGTTTAAACTCTGGAGTATAGCTTGGCGTTTCCTTTTTTGGACCATAGTTGTATAGCAAAACATCTCCATGAAGTTGACCAAGATCACTTACTAGAGTGACATGAATCTAGAAAAATGGATCGACTTCAAGAAATTGTCCATCTTCTTGAATTGGGCTAATCTAGAGAAATAAATTGACTTCTAAAATTTGTGCATTTTTTAGACACTTTTCATATACTTAATTAGGTGGACTATTTTCAAAAAGTTGGGCAACTTCAAGTTGACCATTTTTCAAAAATTTGTGGACTTTATAAATGTGGATTTTTTCAAAAAATTGTTCGAATTTTTTATTCACTTGCCCATTTTTCCAATCAACTTCATTGACTTGACCATTTTTTAAAAATGGATCAACTTCATTAGCTAGAAAAAATTGTCCAAATTTCCCAGGATGATTATATTGAAAAAGTCGATCAATTTTTTGAGGAGCATTATAGATATTCAGGTCATCCATCTGAGATAAGCGAGAGTATACTGAGAAGATTGTATTCCTGGATAGTTATGAGCATTGGTCTTTTCTCTCTTACTTGAATGAATTGCTTGTTGGTTCCCCTTATTGAGCGAAATAACATTGACTTGGTAGGATGGAGGTGATCCACTTGTAGAAGTCTGCTGCTTTGGATAGTGCTTCGAATAATGATCCATTGTATCTAGGCAATACTTGCAAGGTGGAGACCCTTGCAATAATGATGGAGGGAGCATTTTCCTTGAAAATGCCCGTATTCGCCACATCTGTAACACATTATAGGACGAGTTGGTCTTCTAAATGGAGGTTTCTTTTCATTAGAAGAGTTTACCTAAGTAGTGGTATACATGCTCTCGACGTGAAATCACCAAGTTCTAAGCACATCTTTTGCATGAAATGAGGATGAACAATATGAAAATAAATTATGCATATTTTGGAGCCCAAATGATGTAAAAAATGTTCAAGATGGGCATCATTCACGAATGCAATTTCTTGCTTATTTCTGGCATTTATAAAAAGAAGAAGTATATGGAAGTTTTTCCTTATTTCTAGCATTTTTTACTATTGCAAATCGAACTAAAAATGACAAGCATTGATATGTCCTTCAAAAAAAAGAAAATAGTGATGACAAGCACTCGTGCACTCCATGCGCATATATTTCTATCGATATATTTCCAAGAACGTAACATTTTTATTTTGTGCATAGTTTTTTTGTCTTTTTTTTAAATTATTTTTGGATATTGATGACCATACCAAGGCCCATAGCAACCCTCTTTTTAGAACTTTTTTTAATAGACATATGATATAACCATGCACATACGACAACTTACATACACATGGAGAAATATAATACCTAGAATTGATATTTTAGTAGCCTTGAAAACAAATGCCAAAGTCCACATATGTCCATGGAGGATCAAAATGATGAAAATAATCAAAATTTATTCTCTATTTTGAAATGTCTTATTTCTCATAAATTTTCCCAAAAAAATTTGGCCGTTTAATATTTTTACTCTTTTTCCAAATTTTCAAAACCTATAGAACTCATATGAGAAGTAAAACTTTGTGCAATCAAAGTTCTTACAAATGGCAAAAAGAAAAAGTGATTCAAGTGCTCATTTTTGGATTCAAGTTCTACCATAAAACCTCAATGTTCAATGAATATCTAAGCATATCTTTTGCATGAAATGAGGATGAAAAATATGAAAATAAATCATGCATATTTTGGAGAACAAATTATGTAATTATTCATGAATGCAATTGTGAATGCAATGCTCTTTTATGATTATTTCTTCCTTATTTCCTCCTTCTTGGCATTTGTAAAAAGAATAAGTCTATGGAGATTTCCTCTTCTGCATATACATATATACATACACACACACACGTAGACACACATGTAAACACATGCATATGTAAACACACATAAACACACACATGCACACATACATACACATATACATACACTCACATGCATACTATACAGTCATACAGATAAATACACACAAAAAGATGTGGCATAATCGCCACATGGTATCGAATGGGGGCACTCCTTCTCGGGAAGGTAGGAGAGATCTCACGAAGGAGAAAGGCTGTGAGAGGTTGGCTGGGAGGTAAGTTCTCGAAAGTATCAGAAAATGGCTTTATGTAGATGATGGTATCACATCCCCTGGCTTTATACCACTATGAGTTCACAAGCCTCTCTCTCTCTCTCTCAGTTGCATCCATGATCTTGCATATTGTGATCTTGTAATTAGCTGCATGGTGCGATGAGTGCGGATTCACATTGGCAGGAATCCATCTTTCTTCAATCTAGAGTGTCTTGACATTTATCAATGGGTCAATACAATAGAGCAATCAAGATGGGCTCTGTCTATATAGCCTTCGGCGAAATCTATGGCCTTTGGTTTTCACCAATTACAATCTATGCCTCAACAGAGAAACGTTGGACCTCTGCCTCAAGAGGCCAATGCTCAACCAATTGCCCTACAGGACATGGACATGTATGGCTTTGGCCAGTTAAACCAGTTATAATGTTGTAACCTTGTCTAACCCCTGCTTTGTGGGTATATGGGGGATCCCGCAGGTACTATGCCCATTCACTTGTACAGTTGCACTTTCAAAGTTAAAGCTCGGGGGAGTAGGCTTCGGTTGAACCTCCATATTAAAAAAAAACAGAGAAACGAATTTAGTGACCTTGTCAACTCAGAGTTATCTGCAGCTACACGTGAAGAAGATGGTCTATCTTTTGGCATCTACCTTTCTCCGCGGGACCACCATGAGGTAACATGCATTCACCGTAAACATCAATAAGTGATAAGCTTGCTTGTAAGCATGAACCTTATGGACTTATGACCATCAAAACCTCAAAACTAAGGCAACTTCATTAGGATTGCTAAGGGAAGGATATACACCTTCACCATTATGATTGTGCACAAACAATCATATAAGTTTAGGAAGTTGCATAGAGGATTACGGGAGATAGATATGATAATCTCCAATGTACTAAAGGTTTAAATACCTTCAAATAGTCTCAAGATATGATCAAAAGACTATGGGGTATCATGAGTATGCCCAAACAGTGATTGCTTTGACCATTGGACATCACTTGAGTAAATTAGTGAAGCATTCTTTGCTAAACTACCAAGGAAACCAATGAAAAGGGATCATAAAGATGGGTTTCATGAGACAACATCGACAAGTGCTAATGTGATTCAAGTGATGGTTAGGAAGGCCATAATCACGACTCCAGTCTATGATTTAGAGCATAGATCCCCATGTGAGGAAAATTGGGATACCCACTATATATATATATATATATATATATATATATATATATATATATATATATATATATATATATATATATATATATATATATATATATATATATATATCCGGATCTATAGAAAGCTACTCAAACAGAGTCTGAGTACCTAGGAGCTAGTCAATTTGGAATACAAAGCGATATACACTATTATATGATGACTAGAACCAGACTATACTAATTCAAAGACATGGGCATCATTAGATTCCATCTACATATTCCATTTTATATATATATATATATATATATATATATATATATATGTGTGTGTGTGTGTGTGTGTGTGTGTGGAATATGCATTAGGTTTAGTGTAGGTATGACACCATAAACTAGAAGAAGATTCCACTAATATGGAATAATGGAATCACTTCTTTGAGCACTCTTCTTCTATGGCTAGGGAGAAAAGGACTCATCATTCATGGGAGAATATCTCACTAAATCAAAGGAGAGCTCTTAGCATACATCTCCTTAGTACAAGGAGTTATCCTTCATCGTTACTAGAAGATTTATTCTTCCAACAGACTGTGTGATGGGAGATTTTCTCTCACATATATCATGTACTCACTTTATAATTTTCGGGAAGGATGATTCCATTAGTGTGGATGGATCATATAGATCCATACACAGAGGATGGTTGGTAGAGATAATTTCCTTAGAATAGATACACACATATCGTATCATTGCTGACCATTTTAGAAGAGGGTTCCATTTTAGAAGAGAGTTTTGCCCTAAGAAGGAACTTATTTCTCCACTCTTCACCAAATAATCCTTCATTCTTTATGGGAGATTTGTTATACACCTTCATGAAATTTATATGATGTGGGATTATGCATTATTTTTATGGAAGGGATGAGAAAATGAATTTACCAATCTCTCTTTTAAGGAAAGGAGAAAGTAGGATTTAGCTTTGAGATTTGGGAGAGATCTCACTTTAGCACAAGCTTGGGTGAATCAGAATGTGAAGTTTAAGTTGTTTAAAGAAGGAGATTGGGTAATGGTGTATAATTCTAAGCTAGGACCACATCCGGGAAAGCTCACATTGAGATATCAAGGTCCATATCAGATTGTGCAAGATTTAGGGCAAGGAACTTTTCTATTGGCAGATGTATTTGGCACAAGAATGGAAAAACCAATCAATGGATTCCGGCTAAAGAAATTTCAAGGGAAGCCGCCACATTTGGATTGGTTATCTTCTAATGTAGTGCAAGTAATGGTTAAGTCTGAAAATCATATTACTAACATGTCTGATCATCGGAGCAAGAAGGCTTATTTATCTTCATTTTCATCCTTGGTGACATGTTTCCTTGATTGTTGTTGGTCGAAAATGGCATTAAGCGCGTTCTTACGAATCCATTGGGGGATAGGTTATAATCAGAGGCTCACATTTTTGTTAGCAGTTATTCATCAACATACAACGAAGAAGGGAGTGTTGGTGAATCCGACTGAGGTATTAGAGGAATATTCAGAAGCAGCAAGAGATGTAACTCAAGGCACATGGACACTGATGATAACAAGAAGCCAGCAACATCATGGATCGGTGTTCCTGGGTGGACATGCAGATAACGGAGGATACCAGTTTTATTGTCTGTTGGAGAGTACAGTTCACCTGAACAAGGTAAGAGGGAGCAAGATTCAGGTTTAGTTGGACTCTCAGGTGAAATCAGTTATTTGTATGAGTGTTAAGCAGCAAGTTGTATGGTGTCAGAAGGTTTTGTGGGAGCTTGTATGGTGGTGGATCGGAAAATGCAATATGAAGGGGAGGAGATCTCAGTTAATTATTCTCGATTTGGGCATGAGCCTTAATGCGAATAACTGCACGTGTAGAATAAGTTTTACTCATGGCATGGAAATGTGTGTAAAGATGCGCCTAATGATTTTTAAGGTAACTTATGCCCAAAAATTATTTAGTTGCATGTGTTGGCATGTGATCAAGTACATGAAGTTCTCAGCTCAGTGACAATTTGAAAGTTCGCACTGCTTGTACCTGCGTTTTTCGTTTTATTTCATGGCTCCAAAGGTGATGTTGGTCGTAGGTTCTAGTGTGTCATTGCAGGAGACAGTGGTGATGCGGGGGCATTGTAAAAGACGAGAAGCAGTGTCGTGTAAGGAGGTTATGATAACAGAGGAGAGTGATAGCTTGCTTCACGATGAGGTGGAGGAGATTTCAACACCATCCACAGCGACGAAGTTTATGCAGACCCTCATGGATCCATTTACGGATTTCAAGGTAGAGATTGATATACATTCTCCTATTAATGCAGCTTGGCTCCACAAGATAGGTTTACTACAGTTTGCAGCACTGCCATGGGCACAATGGCGATGCAATTACTATGCCAAAAGTCAGCTCGAGATTCTTAAGAAGACGAAAGGACACTTGACATTACAGGTAAAGTTTTCGCCTGAGTTAGTGGCGGAGGTGTTTAGATTACCAATATATAAGGATGTGGTTATTCCGAAATGTTTAGAGGAGTCATTGAGAAAAGAATTTGGCACAAGAGAAGGTGGACGACAGTATTATATGATGAAAAATGCAGGATATGCACGTCGGGAGCAGCTAAAGTGGTATTTAGAAAGATTATGTTTTATTATTAAGTATGACTACATGTCAAGAGAAAACTTTGCACCATTAGCTCATGTTGAATCAAATGGTAGGGTAAGTTGGGCTCACTAGCTATACGAGCACATGCATGGTGAAATTTTTATGGGAGATAGGTGCAAAACATTGTTGAACAGTCGTATGTCAGCGTATATGGCAGCACTTTTTCAGTTTGTACAACAGACGGATAATCAAGGGCTGCCAAGTCTTAAGGAAACCAAAATTCCAGGTGATGAGTCAGGACTTTGGGGTCAAGTGCAGGTAATGGAGAAAGAAGTGGAAGGATCGCTGGAGATGTGTACGGATTTGCTAAAGGCAGGATATACGGCTCGAGAATTGGCACCAGTTATGCAAATGCTTCAGACTGATTATGAAAAATAGATGCTAAATGATGATAGGTTGTTGCAGGTTCCGAATAGTGCGGAGCAGCCAAAAGTAATAGGTAAGGTATTTAAACTATCTAAAAAGAGAAAGTTAGAAGTGCAGTTGCAAGCAATGGAGAATAAACTGGGGGAATAGGTTAAGCAACAATCAATATTGCGAACAGGTTTTGATGTATTGAGTATGAAGGAGAAAATGCAGGAAATTTTTATTTTTTTAGACTAGTAGGAGGAACAATTGAAAAAGTATGAACAAGCTAAAGAGTCTGTTAATATAGAAAGTTATCAATTCTTACCGAAGCAGGTGCAACTACTTCAGGAAGAGGTAAACAAGAAAACACAGGCTTTGGAGGAATATAGTCAACAAAGTAAAATGCAGCAAGTAATGGAGTTGTCAAAAGTGAAGCGGTCATTACAGGAGTTTGATGAGTGGAAGAGCACTATACAGGAAAAAATTGAAAACGATATGAATAGGTTTTCTACATTGAATGCTAATTTGCAGACAGAAGTTGTAGTACTTAGATCTCGGATGGAAGCATTATTGTCACTAGAGAAACAAACATTAGAAAATGAGGATGTGGAGTTTGATGCAGTTTTAATGTCAGAGTCGGATGTTGGAGTACTGAAGCAGCATGTGCAGAGATATGTTCAAGACATATGGAAGGTGGTTCAAGGTCGTTTGCAAAGTCTTTGTAGAAATCAGATTGAGCAGGTATAGAACTGTTTTGTTTCAAAGCATGAGAAGGATTTACTGCATATGGTTGAAGAATATCAGAAGCAGATTGATGAGCATGTGCAAACAATCAAAGAACTACAAGAGAAATTGTTGCAAAGAGATTTGGAGCAGAAAGTTGATGCAATAGTTGAGTAGCAACAATTAGTTGATTCAATGGAACTACAAGAAGCGCAGAAAGGTACTGAGGAGGATGTGAAAGTGCTGTAGAGTCAAGAAGTTGGAACAGAGGAAGCTAACAATCCTAAACAGTTGATGGAAATAATATTGTACGATCAAGGGATTATAAATTCAGGTCTGATTTTTTGAAAAATCCCCCACCGGGTTGTGCCAGGTGTTGAGAATAGAAGAATCTTGAGGATAAATAGTTAATCAGAATTCTGAAAGTCTGCTAACTCAGATATTACTCAATCAGATGTTGCTGAGTCAGAAATTTGCTAAATTTGTATTTTCTTGCTCGGATTTTAACAGATAGTTATTTTTTTTTGTTAGGCGCTGATGTCGCAATAAAGAGAGTAGTTGTATTTGGTGCACGAGAAGGGGGTTAGAAAGGGGAAGAAGCATCTCCAAGAGGGAGAGCGAAAGAAACCAGAAGAGGCAAGAAGAAATCTTTCCAAGAAGAAAAAAGAAAGAAGCATCCTCAGATAGAACAGCGTCAGAAGAGAAAGAGACTCCATTCTCCTAATGATGCAAGATAATGGTGAAACAAAAATGATGAAATCTTGATTTCAGAGGCATATTTACCTATTTCGTAATGTATTTTCTATAGTCAGAAGTTTTAATGAACTTTTCCATCATGTAATACCCGGTGTAGAAGAACTCTAATGGAGTAATTTACTCATGTACATTCAGCGCAAGAATGAATCCTTGTCTATTTGAGTCATGTTCGTTGAGGGAATGGAATGAAAGAGACAAGAGAGTTATTTTTATCCTTTCCCAACACATAAGCAATAGCATGATCGGCCTTATCCAAGACTTGGATTCAAGCATGAAGGTATGGGAGAAACGTGAGAGGCTTTATTCAACAAGCACCAAAGCAAGGAAGATCCAACTCAAGAATGAGCTCAACAACCTTAGGAAGAGCTCAGGGGTAGCATAAATGACTACATACTTAAGGTCAATGAATTTTCAGATGCATTGGGATCCATTGGAAGCCACGTAGACGATGATGATATTGTGGCTTATACTCTCAATGGTTGAGGGATGATGAGAAGTGGAAACCCTTTACCTTCAGTATATGTAAGGGATAATATTCCCAAGTTTGAGAAATTGGTTGCTCTCATGGTCACCGAAGAGATAGGTGGAACTTCAACTAAAAACAAGGATGCACAAGTTTTCTATGTAGGTAATCAAAGGGGCAAAGGAAGACGAGGACAAGGTAGGGGCAAAGGAAGGTTTGGAGGAAGGCAAGGCCACTCAAGCAATCAAGGACATGACCGAGGCACCTCATCACAAAGAGGTAGATGAAGAACAAGAGGAAGAGGAGGACGGCATCAACAAAGTAGGAATCAAGATGGAGAAGGATGTTACATATGTGGCAGGTTTGGCCACTATGCTAGAGATTGCTACCAAGGAGGAAACGAAAGGAGCTACAATAAAAGTTCTTCATACAAAGGCCAAGGTAATTATGCTTCTACTAGTTCAGAAAATGACAATCTCTTGATGATGCACATGAATGGGAATTCAAGCAAAGTAGATAACACTTGGTATATTGATAGTGGATGTAGCAACCATATGAGTTGCAATGCTTCTTGGTATACTAATCTACATGCTCCCAAAGGTAAAGGACATGTAGAAATAGGTGATGATACAGCCCATGAGATCTCTCATGTTGGAGATGTAGCTTTGGATGACAAGGTGGAAGGAAGATGTCTCAAGGATGTCTTGCATGTACCTACCATCACAAAGAACTTGGTGTCCGTAGGGCAAATGGTTGAAAGAGGCTATCAAGTAAGGTTCAAAAAAGTTCGATGCTTTGTGGAGAACCCTAAGCAAGGGTACAAGGTCATAGCAAGAGGAAATAAGCAAGGGAGACTCTTCACTTTGGAGGTAAATTCTCATTCCACTCAACATGTCTACTTCACATATGGAAACAAGAGGATTTTGGAGTTGGACTTGTGGCACAAGAGGATAGGTCACATCAACATACAAAGAATGAAGGAAATGCAATTCAAGAGGCTGGTTGAAGGTCTTGCCAACTTCCAAGGACAAGGTATGAAGCATTCATGTGAATCTTGTCAACTAAGGAAGCAAGCGAGACTTTCATTCAAGAAGAGTGCCTACATAAGCCAACATCCATTGGAGTTGATACATATGCATGGGGGCCAACCAAAGAGTAATCCATTGGAGGTAACAAGTACTTTGTCACTTTTATAGATGATTGCACAAGGATGGTTTGGGTTTATTTTATCAAAAACAAATAAGATGTGTTTAGATGTTTCAAAGCATTCAAGGCAATGGTAGAGAAGGAAACATGTACATATATCAAGAAGCTAAGGTCGACTGGAGGGGGAGAATATTTCTCCAATGAATTTTTTTATTTTTCAATGGATCAAGGCATCAAGAGGCAAGTAACATGCAGGTTCACACCCCAATAAAATGGGGTGGTAGAGAGAAAGAATAGATACATTGCAGAGATTGCTAGAGCAATGCTTAACGAGATGAATGTACCTAACATGTTCTGGAGTGATGTAGCAAATACTGTTGTGTATCTTATGAATAGGGCTCCTACCTCAGGGATCCATGGCTTGACACCATATCAAGCTGATTATGGTAAGAAACCTTATCTTTCCCACTTGAAGATATTTGGATGTACTTGTTATGTACATGTGCCAAGTGAATTGAGGCACAAGTTAAAACCAAAGGCGAAAAAGTGTGTGTTTCTAGGACATTCAAATTATCATAAAGGTTATAGGTGCCAAACACAAAGGACTTGAGGATATCAAGGGATGTAGCATTTGATGAGCTACTCCTTTGCTATAAGAAATATGATTGTATGCAGGAATATGAAGAAAAAAAGCATGGACATGATGAATAACAAATCGACCTAGAGTTAAGCAGCCCAAGGTGTTCCATCAATGAGGATAGTTCAAGCATGAATTCACCATGGAGGGGGAGATCTTCAACAATCTATGAAGCACAATAAAGAGGAATTTGGATGGATCTATTTCTAGGTTCAAAGCAAGATTGGTGGCCAAGGGTTTTGCACAAACCTATGGAGTGGACTTTGAAGAGACATTCAACCTCGTGGCAAAGATGAGCACCATTAGGACACTCATTGCAATGGCTGCTAGCAAAGGATGGAATCTCTTCCAATTGGATATCAAGAATGCCTTTCTCAATGGAGACTCGGAAGAAGAGGTATACATGGAGCAACCACTAGGTTTTGTTCATAAAGAGCTTCCACATCATGTTTGTAGGTTGAAGAAGGCACTCTATGGCCTAAAGCAAGGTCTAAGGGCTTGAAACCAAACATTTGTGGACTATTTGATCAAATGTGGTTATAATCAATGCAAGGTAGATCCATCTCTCTTCATCAAATAAAGAGGAGAACTTGTAGTCTGCATGTGTGTGTATGTAGATAATCTTATCATTACATGTAATGATACAAAGGGGATTGAGGAGATCAAGGCAAAGCTTGGAAAGGAGTTTAGGATCTCCGATCTTGGCAATCTTAGGTATTTTCTTGGCAAATTATTCACAGAGCTTATAGTCTATGAGCTTATTTTCTTGGCATATATACAAGGGAGGTCCCCCCCTTGTATATATGCCTATAGCACGAAATTTGGTGAGCATACTAAGAATGATTAGGAGATCAAAACAGATTCATTTTGTAGTGTCGAAATCACGATTTGAGCTTGTTTCGATCTCCAAATGCACTATCACAACGCTTGTGTAGGCTATTTTGTCTTTTTTTACCAAATATATATACAGGTTTTGGTTTGCCAGTATAAATGTTTCGAAGTCTGCTACAAGTCTAGCAGAACTCCTCAGGGTAGTTCTGTTCAAATTTTTTAGATACAATCATTTTTCTGCATCAGGGTATTTTTGTTAGAGGCCACAGCTAAAAGCAATGATGTCCATATGTTGGTTGTTGAGGATAATTTGGGTGGTACTAATTACCCATTGTGGGCTTATATGATACCACATCTATTGGTTGCAAAAGGACTGTGGAACATTGTGCAGGGTGTTGAAAAACATCCTATTACACATGCAAATATAGGTATTAAAGCTGATGCAGATGGCATTGAAGATGCTGATATTCTTATATCTTGTTCATGCTACAATTTCTGCTACATCTACTATAGAGCAAATTCATTGGGATGGCAGAGATGCTCAGGCACATGCATTGATAGCCTTGTCTGTCAAACATTCCATTATTCCTCACATTCACTCTTGTAGAACAGCTAAGGATGCTTGGGATACACTTACCACAGTGTACCAGGCTAGGAATGAGACTCGTGTTGCTTACCTCTGAAAATAGTTGGAGAGTGAGCATATGAATGAAGATGATTCTATGGATAGTTTTCTAACAAAGATCAAAGACTTGAAGGAACAGTTGATTTATGTTGATGATGTTATACTAGATAGCTCACTTGTGCATATCGTTCTGAATGGTCTTCTTGATTCATATCAGAGTTCTGCTTCTACTCTTTGTTTGATGATGAAAGGCAATCCAAATGCCTTATCATTTGAAGAGTTAGTTTTTGTTATGTTGCAGAAAGCTTCAAACTTCTCCCTAGGTAGAGCCTTCCTGAAAAGGTATGCAATGTTGTCCTGTGTGGGTACATATGCCAAGCTGATCTCTCCCGTAGAGAACCTCTCCTTGACTTAATGATAAAGCACCTCAATGTTCTTAGTGTGAGCATGGAACACAGGCTTCCTCACAACTACCAATGCGCTCTGACTTTTAGTGAAGATGGTGGTGGCAGAAGACTCACCAACACTCGAATCAGCCATAAGGCATCTGAGCCACACACACTCAATAGTCGCTCTAAAAGCTTCCCTATACTCAGCCTCACAACTAGAAGTGGCCAAAGTACGATGCTTCTTGTTGAGCCAAGATATGCATGAGCTACCAAGCATGAAGAAAAAACCACTAGTGGACACACGAGTGTCACTATTAACAACCAGCCCAACTAGAGTTAGAAAAAGGATGCAAATCTAGCGGTTATGATCCCCCTTGGGGTAAAACAACCCAATTGGCTGGGTAGCACACAAGTAGCGAAAGATATGCTTAACCGCTTGCCAATGCTTAACACTTGGGCAATGCATAAACCTGCTCATCTATGAGACAACAAACTGAATATCTGGCCGAGTAATGCATAAGTAAATCAAGCATCTAATAGCGTGTTGATAGAGAACAATATCAAATGCTCCTACATCATGAAGACTCAATCGTAAACCTATCTCCATAGGAGTGGAAATAAGTTTATAGTCTTCAAGGTAAAAATGCTACAATAATGTGTCAATATATTTCCTTTGACACAAAGCTATTCCACCATCAACTTGCATAAACTGAATGCCCAAATAATGATGCAAATGCCCCAAATCAGACATCTCAAATGAGGCATGCAAATCAGCCTTGAAATCAGCAATGTGCTTCTCATGAGGACCAATGAGCACCATGTCATCAACATACACAACAATGATCAAAAGCACATCATTAGCATGCTTAACATATAAGGTGCTTTCAGTTGGACTGTTCTAAAAATCGTGTGCAATAAGATAGGCATGTATCTTTTCATACCAAGCATGTGGTGCTTGCTTTAAATCATATAATGCCTTCTTTAACTTGTACACCTAGTTTTCATGCCCTTTTTGCACAAAGCCATGGGGCTAAAAAACATACAATTCTTCATGCAAGTCACCATTCAGAAATGTTGTTTTAATGTCCAACTAATGTACATTCCAACCATGAGATACAAGTGCACAGATGCTACGAACAGTAGTCATTTGGCAAGTAGGTGCAAAGGTTTCATCAAAATCAATGCCTCTTTCCTATGCATAACCCTTTGCAACAAGCCTAGCTTTATACTTGTCAACTGTTCCATTAGGTTTACACGTCAGCTTGTATACCCACTTAGTGCCAATGGCCTTCTTGCCAGGAGGCAAGTCACATAAAGACCAGGTACCATTTTTCATGATAGCATCATATTTGGATTGCATTACAACCATCCAATGTTTAGAATTTTGTGCTTCATCAAATGAAATAGGTTCAGTCTCATCACACAGACTAGAGGAAGCTATAGCATAGCAATCTAATAGCCCACAACATAAAAAACCAGAAGCAATGATCATGTTGACATTTGACAGATCATGAACTGTACATGTGTCATCAACAAATTTCACAACCAAGCCAATCTTGGCTAATGCAGAAATTGATAACATATTTCTCTTGATCCCTGGCACAAATAAAGCATCCGACAAAGTGAAAGATCTACCATCATCAGTAGTCAGAATGATCTTACCAACTCCCATGAT
This sequence comes from Ceratopteris richardii, assembly GCA_020310875.1. Lineage (NCBI taxonomy): Eukaryota > Viridiplantae > Streptophyta > Polypodiopsida > Polypodiales > Pteridaceae > Ceratopteris > Ceratopteris richardii. The sequence goes on from CM035434.1 coordinate 100,047,380, forward strand.
AGGATAAGAGGAGTTGTTGGTGCATGTGATAGTATTCCCTTAACCACTAGAATGTACAAAAGATAAGTAACCCGTTAGGGCTATAGGTGTATATACAAGCCAAGGTAAAAAACCTCCTAAAGAGGGGAAAAAATTCCCTGGTAGTCCTAGTGTGTTCACACACATCACTATCTAAATATATCAACAAGCATAGGTAAAATAACTCTCCCACAGATATTCTTTTGACGTAATCCAAAGGATAGTTTTTTGATGTACATCAAATCTACCTCAAGCATAGTGTAAGGTTCATGTTCAAACAACTCTCCCTCAAGCTAAAGTAAGCTTGATTCTTCATTCTCTAATAGGTTGAATACGTGCCATTAATTTAAATATGCAAAGCTTTATTCCATCAAGTGCCTTCGTCATCATATCTGCTACTTGCTTTTCAGTCCGAACGAAAGAAATGTCAATCTCCTTTGCCATGAGCTTCTCCCTGCTGAAGTGGTAATGAATCTCTATGTGTTTGGTTGAACTTACATTATCTCGAATTATGTGAGGTTTGGAACTTACAAGTCCCAAATCTATATACAATGCTTTTAGCCATATTGCCTCTTGAGTTGCTATGATCAAACCTGTATACTCTTCTTTAGTTGATGATAAACAAATTGGACATGAGCAACTATCCAGCATGGTCTCTAAGGATGCAAGCTTATCTCCAATGAAGAAGCTTATATGGATACATCTTTGGAGATGAGGAAATGCCAATATTCAGAATCAAACATCAACCTATAAGAGAAGAGCAAGAAAGGCTAACTACATGATGTGCAAAGGATGCTCTAGCCAGGTCTTATATACTTAACTCAATATCTTATTTCTTATTACCTCATATTAGGAATTGCAAGACCTCCCAAGAGACTTGGGAAGTACTCTCTTCATACTTCTCATCAAATACAAGGGCTAGGAAGCAAAGTGGAGTTGACTACATAACCAAGATGAAGGATGTAGCTGACCAACTTGGGAACATTGGAGAAGAGATAGAAGAAGAGTAGATAGTAAGGCATATCATAAATGGCATCAAAGTTGATGATAAGTGGGATTTCTTCACCACAGCAATAGACCTATATATGGACATGCAAATATCTCACCTAAACACATTGATGGGGCAACTCTTCACACATGAGACAAAACTCAACAAGAATGGAGACAAACTCTAGAGGTAATCAATCTTTTTCCCTTTACACAGATAGAAATTAGAGTAAAGATAAAGGAAAAAGTAAAAAGAATGAAGAAGAGGCAAGTACCTCTCAAGTGAACTTCACAAGTAGAGGAAGAGGTACTAGAGGAAGGGGTAGAGGAGGAAAGCAAGGCAGGGGGAGATCATACAACTCTTCACCTTGCAATATTTGTGGGTTGACCAATCATACCACAGATGAGTGTTTCAAGAACACAAGGAACAAGAGAGGAAGAGGCTTCCATAGAGGAAGCTACGGATAATCCAGAGGCAGATTCAACAATGGAGGAACCAATTACCATCACAACTACAATCAGGGCTATGACAACAACTATCAAGGAGGTTTTAAAGGTAGAAGAGATTATAACAACTACACAGAAGACCAACATGATTCTCTACTGATCATGAACATGACATCCAAGCAAGGTAAAGAAGATGAGCATCTTTTCTATATTGATTTTGGTTGTTCCAATCATGTGGCTGGAAATGTAGCATTGCTATCTGATCTTGAAGAACCTAAAGGGAAGCACATGTGATGATACTAGACACTCTATAAAGAAGATTGGAAATTTCAAGGCTTGTGATGGTAACATGAACCTTTTAAGTAAGGTATTATATGTGCCAACCATAACAAAAAACCTAATCACTGTTGGTCATATTGTTGAGAAGGGCTTATAGCTTAGATTCACAAGGCATGGAGCATATGTGGAGGACCCTCAACAAGGCTTCCAGATAATTGCAAAAGGTGAGAAATTTGGTAGACTCTTTACATTTGAAGTTGAAGATACCAGAAACATTGCACTCTTCAATTACAAAGATCATACCCTATCTAAACTAGAGATATGGCATAAAAGGCTAGGTCATATAGGTGAAAGAACCCTAAAGCAAATATGTAGGGATCATAGTGTGCTTGGAATTCCAAATGTGTCCAAGCAACACATGATTTACAAATGTGGAGCATGCCAATTTGGAAAATCTCACAGGCAACCATTCAATAGAAAAGGATACAGAAGACTACTTGGAGCTTGTGCACACAAATCTATGGGACCCTAGCAGAGAGCCATCAATCTCTGGATCAAGGTACTATGTTTGATTCATAGATGATTATAGTAGATGGACAATTCTTTACTTCATGAAGCATAAAGATGGTCTTCACTTGTTTCAAGAAATATTTGGCATTGGTTGATAACCAAACAGGTAGAAGCTTGAAGAGGATCAGATTTGATGGAGGTGGTGAGCATTTCTCACATGAATTTTATTCATTCCTATAGAATAGATGCATAAAGAGAGAAGTCACAACAAGATACACTCCTGAACAAAAAGGAGTGGCAGAGAGGAGGAATAGATTAATAGTAGAAGCTACAAGATCAATGTTGAATGAAAAGAAACTTACAAATTACCTATGGGCAAAGGCTGTTTCCACAGGCACATACTTAATTAATAGGCTTCCATCCAAGTCGTTGGATGGAATGATACCTTATGAGGCATGGAACGGCAGGAGACCTTCCTTAGACCATTGTAAAATCTTTGGGTGCATTGCTTATGCACATATATCCTCACAGATTAGAGGGAAGCTTGATCCAAAATCTAAAAAGTGTATATTCATTGGCTATGACCAAAACCAGAAAGGATATAGGTTGTACAATCCCACTAACAAAGGTTTTACAGTTAGTAGGGATGTGGTGTTTGATGAAAATAATTCATGGTTTGAAGATGATTGCAGGAAAATTAAACTACCCCATGACTTGGAAAGTGATTTTACAACTCTGACTCAAGAAGAACCACAAATATTAGAAGATGTCAACTCGGAAGATGAAGAGCAGATTGACTTAAAAGCTTGGAAGTCCAAGAGCAAGACAATATATAAGCAATTGGAAGACATTCCAGAGTCATCCAATCAAGCACTTAGAATATCTCAAAGGGAGATTAAAAACCCATAAGGTATGGCTATGACACATCACTAGTCACCAAGCATTCAGTATACATGACTAAAGATTCTATGTCAGAAGAGCCTTCTTTGAAGAAGCCAATAAGAAGAAAGAATGGAGAGAAGCTATGCAAGAAGAAATTCAAGCACTTCAAGAGAACAACACTTGGGATTTGGTTCCCAAGAAACCAAGCATGAAGGTAATAGGGTCCAGGTGGATCTACAAAATAAAGAAAAATTCAGATGCTTCAATTAACAGGTATAAAGCAAGGCTAGTAGAAAAGGGATTTTCTAAAACTCATGGAGTGGATTATGAGGAGACCTTCTCACATGTGGCTAAGATGCCAACAATCAGGGTTTTAGTAAGTATTATTGCTTCAAATAATTGGAAGTTGTATCAGTTAGATGTTAAAAATGCATTCCTAAATGGATGGATCTCAGAAGAAGTCTACATGGCTCAACCACCAGTGTATGAAAAGGGCAAACCAGACTATGTATGCAAGCTAAGGAAACCACTCTATGGTTTAAAGCAAGCTTCTAGAGCTTGGAACCATAGGCTTGTCACATATTTTCAGGATCAAGGACTTGTTGCTAGCAAAGCAGATTCTTCCTTGTTCATAAAGGAGACTAACTTAGAAGTTATTTACTTATGTGTTTATGTGGACAACACTATCATTACAAGGAATGATGCCAATGGCATCAAGAAAATTAAATCTCAAATGATGAAAGAATTTAAAATCAGTGATCTTGGTTTGTTAACATACTTTCTTGGATTAGAACTTCTAGATTCATATTTTGGAATCTTTATTACTCAGAGGAAGTACATTCATCATATGTTAGTCAAATTTAAGATGGAAAACACTAAAAGTGTAGGTACACCCATGGAACTCAATCACAAGCTTAGCTCACATGAGGGAGAACTACTTGAAAATATTACAGGTTATCAAAGGCTTGTAGGGAGTCTTAATTATGCAACCCTAACAAGAGTGGACATATGTTATGGAGTAACTACATTAAGACAATTTATGCATACACCAAGAAAACCTCACATGGAAGCTTCCTAGAGGATCTTAAAATATCTAAAGGGTACCATAAATGAAGGGTTGTCTTATCCATCACCTCTGATTTGGATATCAAGATGTATTCTGATGCAGATTGGGCTGGCTCAAAAGATGATAGGAGGAGCACTTCTGGCTACTTATCTTTTGCAGGTTCAAAGCTAATATCATGGTCATCAAAGAAACAACCAACTATAGCATTGTCATCTATAGAAGCAAAATATAGAGGCTTAGCAAATGCAACACAAGAGGCTATGTGGCTCAAGCTACTTTACACAGATTTGGGCTTACATTCTTATACTCCAATGATTTTTGGAGATAACACTAGCTCACTTCATCTGGCTGCTAATCCTATATATCATGCAAGTACTAAGCACATTGAAGTGCACTATCATTATGTAAGAGAGAAGCTACTTAGCAAGGACATTCAATCATCCCATGTATCAACCAATTTACAATGTGCAGATATGCTCACAAAAGCTTTGGATGGAACTAAGATGAACATGTTCAAGATGATGATTGGATTGCATGAAATCAAAGATAAATGAAGAGCAAGCATGTTAGTCTTGAGGGGGAGTTGTTGATGCAAATGAGCCCAATCCTACATACTTGGAGAATCATTATTTATTTCATATAGTCACATATGACTACTCCCTTGTAAAAGTCAATTTACTTTTATCCTTGTAAAAGTGCATATGTTAATTGCACTAACCCCACGTGGAGTTAAGAGGAATCAAATCTCAAATTCTTGGTAGTTGATTGATAAGAAAATAACTCCTAAAGTTTAGGACTCAAGTTTTTGGGTGAGAGCTTGAATTTGAATTCAAAAGTTGGCTCCAACTCTAGCTATAAAGATGGATCAAAATCTCACGTGACTAGAGCCCTATTTTGGAGATCCATTTAGAGTGATTTGTGTAATTAGTGAGCTCATTCTATAGCCACTTCACCATCCTCACATTGTGCAATGCTATTTCTATGTGATTTAATACATATACATTGATCATATTTCTACTTAACTTCACTGCTATGATCATCTCAAAACAGTGAACTTGTCAGAGCTTGTTCTCAGTGCATGCTTGATCATTTATTATTATTTAAAATGCTACAGGTTTAGCATATTGTCTGTTTCATAGCTACAAAGTTTCATTGTGATTGCTTTTCTCAATCTCGAGATATCTTCACATCTCTGCTCACTGGTGTGCATAGTATAGTAGCCCAAAAATGTCGGGCTAGTCCTCCAACTTGCTAAGCATCATTCTAAGTGTAAACTTGATTATTTTTGTTGAAATAACTCGTGATTTGTAGCTATCTAAGTTAATCAGATACTCCCAAGAGGAATTTGATCAATTGCTAGCAGGTTGAGAGCATTGTTCATTTTACTGAACATGTGTAGAGACCAAAATAGCAAGTCTTAGCACTAAGTTGAAGTTTTTACTGATCTGTTTTGATCCATTAATTAGAGGATCATGTTCCAAAGCACATATGATTATTTGTAATTGTTGAGAAGCTCAAGGAGTCTATTATACTCTCCACAACTTATTCTTGGCTAGTGTGAAGTAGGATTTTGCAGTACCACTTCATCTCTAGAATCTATCCACCATCTCCTCTAACACTTCTTATATCATCCTTAGCTCCTACCAAATCTGCATCCAAATAGATATTGATATCCAAATATGAAGAATAAGGATACAATACACCTTCATTGATTGTACCTTTGAGGTACTTAAGTACTCTCTTAGCTGCATCCATGTGTGTTCTTCTTGGCGAGTGCATAAATTGGCTTAGCACTCCTACACTATATGAGACATCTGCCCTTATATGAGTAGCATATATCAAGCTACCTAACAAGCTTTCATACTCTTTAATGTCTTTGATTTTCTAGGTTTAATGTTCTCCATTTTCAACTTTAGAAGTAGATCGTGAATGTATCTCCTTTGAGTCAAATACATTCCTTCATCTGTGTATATGAGCTGCATTCCTAGGAAGAATGTGAGCTCACCTAAATCACTGATTTTGAACTCCTCTTGCATGTGTCTCCCCATAGAAATACCTATTAACCTCTTGCAGGTGTTTCCCCATAGAAATACCTATTAACCTCATTACAATAGGGCAATGGGTCAATAGAACAGAGAAATCAAGATGGGTTCTCTCTATGGCCTTCAACTTTCACCAATTTTAGTCTATGCTTCATACACGTGACCTTGTCGACGTAGAGCTATCTGTACCTACACGTGAAGCTGGTCTATCTTTTGGCATCTATCTTTCTCTGTGGGACCACCATGAGTCCTCATATGGTTACACTCTGCAATATAATGAGTTTTATCTGACCCTACTATGTGAGCTTTTGACAAGATGCACTGAAGTAAATGAGTAGTGAAGTTGCACTCTGCTAGTGGTACTCATTGGGGAATATCGTGCCATCAAAAAGTGCTATGGTGGTTTTATGTTGCACCATATTTTTTTTACGCTATGGAAGAAAAAGGACCATGAATCAATTATTGTTCAGGTATCAAAGACATATTATTGCATGTGATGTTCTTGGAAATCAGTTATACAAACATAAAGACATATTATTGCATGTGATGTTCTTGGAAATCAGTTATGCTAGGAGTTATTGATTATATTGAAGAATGTGGGAGCTATATGTCTTCTCTCTGTTGAGCATGCTACAAAGGATACAAGTCCTCAAACCTTATTTAGTGATGCAATATATGCCAGCCTATTACAGGTAATATCAATATGCACAAATGGTTCTTCTATGGAAGCACAAAGCCTTTTAAAAATCAATATACACACTATTTTGAAGAATATTATTTTGATTTCCTCTAATCCATCTGTTTTCAGTACAATAATGAATATGCCTTCACAATAGTTGCTCCATTCATACTTCTAGATATGGATGTTTTGAAGATGGCATCTAGACGGCTCCGAAAGCTTGATGTCTCCTAAAGCGTTGAGGGAGCATTGACAAATGGAGAATGAGCTATGCATTGCTAGATGCAATAAGTTGATCATGGATGACGCGCAAGAGTTCAATGGTTTTAAGGCTTCATCGAGAATGAGTAAGGAAACTCTTCTTTATCTTCTTTTCACTTACTACATGTGTAGATAACAATTATGCATGTGTTTGGGACTATGTGTGTGTATGACTAGGAGGAAATTATAAAGCATTCAAATGGATTTATATTTCATCCATCATGTGTAACAAGAAGAAAGCATAGCCGCGTGCATGAGAAAAATTATATGACATCATGTGGAAAAAGTATGGTAGCATTGTTATAGTTTTAGAGGCCATATCTTGGTCTATGAAACTCCAAATTGGACTTAACATGTACCATTTGGAACAACACCTTGAAAAAGATTTTATAGGTCTTGAAATGAATTACCTATGCATTTTTAGGCGTATTTACATCATTTTTTGTATTCATTTGACCATGTTTGATGTTTTGGGATTTGACACCATTGAACATTTTAAAATTTATTTCAAGGTCTAAAAAGAAAAAGTGCAGAGATCTTGGAGCTCATTGAAACCCTTGGATGCAATCAATTACAACATCAAACCATTTTAGGGACATATTGCTTTTATATCTTTAGGCATTATGGTTTATGTTTTCGCAGGCTAACACATACATGCATGAATATGTGCTTGAGATGCATTAAAAAAGGTTGATCATTGTTTTGAGTTTAAGAGAAGAATGGGTCAACTTGTCAAGTGCACAATTTTTTGATGATTTGTAGGAAAAATAATGGCAATAATTTAAGACGATATGCAACAAGGATGTTATTGCAAGAATGTTGGTTTTTTTCTTTTTTGTGCATGTTATGAAGCTCATGATTTAGTATATGGATTGTATGCCATGGGCTTGAAAAGCCATATGGTATTGTTGATGGTGTGCATACCATAGGCTTGCAAAGCCTTTACGCTTATGATATGGTTATAAATTTTTAGAGCTCCATTTCCTTGGGAAAATGCTGTGAAAATTTTCCCTTCTCATGGCATTATATACATATCTTTAAGCATAATTTCATGGCATGGTAACATGCATTCACTGTAAACATCAATAATTTGTAAGCATGCTTCTAAGCATGAACCTTATGGACTTATGACCATAAAAACTTCAAAACTAAGGCAACGTCATTAGGATTGCTCAGGGAAGGATATACACCTTCACCATTATGATTGTGCACAAACAATCCTATACGTTTTTGAAAGTTGCATAGAGGATTATAGGAGATATATATGATAATCTCCAATGTACTAAAGGTTTAGATACCTTCAAATAGTCTCAAAATATGATTAAAAGACTCGGGTATCATGAGGATGTCCAAACAGTGACTGCTTTCACCATTGCACATCACTTGAGTAAACTAGTGAAGCATTCATTGCTAAACTATCAAGGAAACCAATGAAATGGGATCATAAAGATGGGTTTCATGAGACAACATCAACAAGTGGCAATGTGATTCAAGTGATGGTTGGGAAGGTCATAATCACGACTCAAGCTCTATGATTTAGAGCATAGATCCCCTTGTGAGAAAAATTGGGGTACCCACTATATATATATATATATATATATATATATATATATATATATATATATATATATATATATATATATATATATATATATATATATATATATATATATATATATATATATATATATATCCGAATCTATAGAAAGCTACTCAGACATAGTCTTAGTACCTAGGAGCAAGTTAGTTTGGAATACAAAGGGATATACATTATTATATGATGACTAGAACCAGACTTTACTAGTTCGAAGACATGGGAATCATTGGATTCATATAGATATGGAATATGCATTAGGTTTAGTGTAGGTATGACACCATAAATTAGAAGAAGATTCCATTGATATGGAACAATGGAAATGACTTCTTTAAGCACTCTTCTTCTATGGCCAAGGAGAAAAGGACTCATCATTCATGGGTGAATTGTTGGAAGAGATGGATGGATACCTCAAGGAAGTGAGGTGGTACTGATAAAACATGCTTTGTACCTACCCTAAATCACTTCAGAGTTTGATAATAGGCCCTCTTAGCTTGCAAATGATACCAAGAAAGTACATATGTACTTTGGAGTTGATCCTTCAAACAATTGAATCAAAACAGACTACTTCACAAATAGCTAGTATCATGAAACTGGCTATTTCGGTCCACACACCTGCTGGTTCTTTTGCTCAGTACTCACAGTATAGTAGCAATTGATAGAATTCCTTTTTAGGGAATTAAATTATCTTAGATAGATAATGATTGCAAGTGGAATCATCTAAAATGATGAACTATACTTTGAGAAATTAATTTAGCAATCCAAGGCTTACCCCCGACTTTTTAGGGAGTGAACAGTAGATGACCAGTGAGCAATTCAATGGATATTTCTCCCGAATGGCTCAACCAAAAGCCTTGAAACTTTGAAAATATAAAATGGACTTCAAGCGAGTTCCAAGAAGCTATAGATCATGCAAAATGGTTGAGAATTCACGGAGATATGATCAAGCAAAGTTCACTGTTCTAAGTAGTCATAGTCATAGTAGAGAAGTAGATAGAGATGATAAAAGAAGTATATGTATTATAGCACATGATTATACAAGGTCATTGGCATTGAAATGATGCACAATGATAGTAGTCTAAGTGAGCTATGGTGTAGTATACTTAGCTACTGCAAATGATGATGAAGAAGACTATCAATAAGACTCTTTGGCCGCGAGTTTTACAAGCTCTTTTATAAGAGAAATTTTTCTCAAGTTTGAATTTGAATTCAAGTTTGGCTCCCACTAAAAATTTACTCCCACTAAAAAAAATTTCAATAAGACTCTTAGGAGTTATTCTCTCATTTGAAGCTCGTAGGTAATATGCTTCCTACCTCCAAGAGATACAAGGCTCTTGAAAGATTCTCAATGATTTAACCTTTTACAAGTGGTTTAGGGTTTGAGGTTTAAGGTTTTGGATTTAGGGTTTAGGTTTTAGGGCTTAGCATTTAAGAGTTTGGAGTTTAGGGTTTAGGGTTTAGATTTATGGTTTAGGGCTTAGGGTTTTGGGTTTAGGGTTTAATATTGAGAGTTTATGGCTTAGGGTTTAGGGTTAAAGGTCTAGGGTTTAGGGTTAAGGCTTTAGGGTTTAGGGTTTATGATTTCAATAATAGGGTTTAGGGTTTATGGTGTAGGATGTAGGATTTAGGGTTTAGGCTTTAGTATTGATGTTTTAAAGTTTAGAGTTTAGGGTTTAGGGTTTATGATTTAGGTTGTAGAGTTTAGGTTTAAGGGCTTGTGGTTTTAGAGTTTAGAGTTTGATGTTTAGGGTTTAGGTTTAGGGATCAAGGTTTAGGGGGTTGGGTTCGAGGTTTAGGGATTGAGGTTAAGGGGTCAGGGTTCAGGGTTTAGAGGTTAGGGTTTAAGGTTTAGGGTTTAGGTTTTAGGGTTTAGGTTTTAGGGTTTAGGTTTTAGGGTTTAGGTTTTAGAGTTTAGGGTTTAGGGTGTAATATTTAGGGTTTAGGGTCTATGGTTTAGGGTTTAGGGTTTAGGGTTTAGGATTTAGGGTTTAGGGTTTAGGGTTTAGGGTTTAGTGTTTAGGGTTTAGAACTTAGGATTTAGGGTTTAGGGTTTAAGATTTGGGGTTGAGTTTAGGATTTGGGATTCAAGGCTTAGGGTTTAGGTTTTAGGGTTTTAGGTTTAGTGATTAGGGTTTAGGATTTAGGGTTCATGGTTTAGGGTTTAGGGTTTAGGGTTTAGGGCTTAGAGTTTAAGGTCTAGGGTTTAGAGTTTAGGGTTCTAGGGTTAAGGATTTTGGGTTTAGGGTTTAGGATTTAGGGTCTAGGATTTGGGGTTTAGGGTTTGGGGTTGAGGGTTTAGGGTTTAGGGTTTAGGGCTTAGGGTTTAGGGTTAAGGGTTTAGGATTTAGGCTTTAGGCTTTAGGGTTTAGGGTTTAGGTTTTAGGGTTTAGGGTTGAGGGTTTGGGGTTTAATTTTTAGTGTTTAGGGTTTAGATAGATAGATAGATAGAAAAGTAGGTGAATACATTGATTCTGAAGTTGAGTGGTTGATATATAGATGCTAGAAAAGTTTTTAGGAAACAACATGTGGACATATAGGAAATAAGAAACAATGGCTTCCGGTATAGTTTTCCTTGATTATGAATGCAATCATGCATGTTGAAATGACCATGTATTATTTCAAAGTAATTTGGCTAATGCAAATTCTATCTAGAATATGGAGCCAATAAATAGAAGATATCCATAGGGAGATAAAAAATTATGGAGAGGTTTGAGAAATCTCCCACTTAATACAAGAGTGAAGCACATGTTTGGATATGGGGAACTTGCAAAACTTTGATTGGTTTGAAGAGAATAGGTAAATTAATGGAGGACTACATATGTGAGCTACATGTGTTGTGTATAAGAATATAGATTAAAAATGGAAATCATGCCAAAGAGATCCATCACATTTACATTTTAGACTTTTAGATAATGTGAGACCTTTTGGATTGTGATCAACAAATTGGTCATATTCTTTAATAAAGGAAGTGGATTATAACATGATATCATATGACTATAAAAAAGGGCATCTTGTATTATCCCTTGTGAATCTACGCAAGCACATAGTAAAAAAAATGAGTGTTATGTAGCTCTTATTGATAAAACATATTTAAAAGCTTTTTGATCTAAAATTTTTTAGATCTAAAACTTTTTAGATCTAAAACTTTTTGGATCTAAAACCTTTTCAATCTAAAACCTTTTCAATCTAAAGTGTATTCAATCTAAAACTTTTTCGATAAAAAACTTTTTCAATGTAAAATTTTTTCAATCGAAAATATTTTCGATCGAAATTCTTTTCGATCAAAAAATTATCGATCGAAAAAAGAGGGCATATGAATTCTTATTCGAGGATATTCAAAAAATCTCAAATTTTCCGAACTTGCTCAATATTTTTTCAGTATTCAATCGAATAAATGCAACATAGTTGCATATCAAGCTTCCCTAGCTAGTCTAAAGGGTAAAGGTAAATGGAGCTCATCTACTAGTAAGAAAAAATATGCTAATTCTACACAATGAAAGAAGGATTACAAAGAACAAAAGAAAATAGAAAAGCAAAAATTGTTTAGAAAATACTCTAAAGGAAATGATCATGTCATAAAGAGCTTTCCAAAACTAGCTACAAAAGAGGCAAAGAAAGAAAGAGGCTCGAACGGTTGTTGTAGAGGCCTCTACACCCAAATCAGAGTGTGCTAATCTTGTGTACAATGAAGAATGGGCATTTACTACTATTTGCAATTATGACCCATCTTCTCATGAATAGTGTATGTCTGGAGTAGACTCAGATATTTGGTACTTTGATAGTGGGGCAATAAAACATATTACCTTGTAGTATATTCTCTTTGCTTCACTTGAGCTTGCCCCTACACGGAATACTATCATAAGCGCCAAAAAATCCTCTTATCCTAGCATGGGAGTTGATAAGGTCATTTTGAATACTAATGATGGTAGTTCTTTTACATTGTCCGATGCTTTATTTATGTCAAGGATCAAGAAAAATCTATTATCAGTTTCAACATTAGCCAAGATTGGCTTGGTTGTGAAATTTATTGATGATAGATATACAGTTCATGGTCTATCAAATGGTGACATCATTAGTGCTTCTCGCATTTTATATCATGGGTTGTATAAGCTCAACGATTATGCAAAATCTATAAATGATTCAACATGTGAAGTTCAAGATGGTCATATGACTTTTACTAGTTTTCTATGCCTACAAAAATCTAAAATGGTGTCCTCTCTGCCCAAACTTAAGACACCTGGTAAACCTGTTTGTAAAGGCTGTTTTTTGGGCAAAATGCAGCATTCCTCGTTCCCAAAAGATGGTTCAGTCTCAGCTAATGAGAAATTATAGCTTGTTCAATGTGATGTCTATGGTCCTATGCAGACACCCTCTTTTGGGAACTACCTTTACTTCGTGAATTTTATTGATGAGTTTTCTAGGCATGCATGGGTGTATCCATTGAAAGAAAAGTATGAAGTTTTTATGTACTTCAAACGATTTCTAGTTTTGGCTGAAAATTTGTCAGCATGTAAAATAGGCACCCTCCATTATGATGGGGGGGGGATATATGTCTTTTGATTTTAATGCATTTCTGGCTGAATGTGGGATACAACATCAGTGTAGATCCATATACACCTCAATAGAATGGAGTTTCTGAAATGAAGAAGAGGTCACTCATAGAGATGGCAAGGTGTATGGTCAAGAGTCAGATTCTACCACATAGTTTTTTACTTGAGGTTGTTATGTGTGCAACATATGTACTTAACAGGTGTCCCACTAAAGCATTGTAGTCTATCACTCCATGGTCTCAAGCCATGTGTTGCTCCTCTGCATGTCTTTGGTTGTCTCAGACGTGCATTAGTGTCTGAACAACAACACAAGAAAGTGGATGATAAAGCAGTGAAATGTATTTTTGTTGGGTACACTTCTTTAAGAAAAGGCTATCATCTGTATCATCCATAGACTAAATGCATTTTGGTTAGCTTTAATGTTCTTTTTGTGGAAGATGCAATTCAGCCATTACTTTCATGTACTAAGGAGACATCAATTAGCTCCAAAGATGTGTATGACACTTTTCTACCTCTTTTTACATGAATCTAGTGCTCATCCAAATGAGGCAATTTCTCAGCCTTTACAACTTCCACATGATGTAGATAATCCCATTTCTGATGCAGATTTACATGATGAACTTTTTGAGGAGAGGGCTGATATGGAGGAGGCAAAAACTGAGCTTAAATCGATAGTGTAGACTGTTGGAACAAAGAAATTGAAGTCTCTTCAAATTGAAGGTGGACAAGATCAAATTTTTGAAGATAACTTGAAGAAATAAAAAGATTGAGTTCGAAAGGATCAAGAAGGATTAAAGCTTCATATCAAAGGTACATTATATCACCATATATCTTAGTAATTGCAGACACAGGAGATCAAAGATGGGAGAAAGCTTGCAGATTGATAAGCTAGATAGGGAGAACTATCCAGCTTGGTCCATGAGGATGGAGGAACATCTCATGAGCAACTATTTGATGGCATTCATCACAGGAGAAGAAGAAAAGCCTAAGTTTGAAGATCCTAGTGTTCCAACTAGGCAAGATCTTGCAGATTTGAAGAACTGGATGAAGAAGGATTCTTAAGCTAGGAGCATCATTTACATGGCTATAAATGATTACCTTCTACCTCATATTAGAGGATTAGAAATTGCAAAAAATGTGTGGAATGCTTTGGAAGAGCATTTCCAAAATACAACCAAGTCAAGGAAGTCTTCATTATGGGCAGAGTTCACAATTTTCAAGAAGAAGAGCTCACAATTAATTTCTGATTATGTGGCAAGGATGAAGGATATTGCAGATAGCTTGGGAGCAGTAGATGAAGATATTGAAGAAGATAAGTTGGTAAGACAAATACTTACAGGTCTGAGAGGAGATGAGAAATGGAAGCCTTTCATATTGTCCATAGAATTGTCATTAGATCATTTTACTCCTGATCTTAATCAATTGCTAGGACACATGCTAACTTTTGAGCAGGACATTAAGGGAGATAATGATAGGAGTGCAAGTCAAGCTATGTACTCCTAGGATAAGAAAAAGAATGGCAAAGGAAAGCAGTCAACTGATGATGAAGGATCTTCAAGCCAAGCTAATTTCACAAAAGGAAAGATGAATTTCAGAGCTAAAGGAAGAGGAGGTAAGAATAAAGATAATGTTAGAGCTTGTTGGATTTGTGGTAGAATAAATTATTTGGCAAATGATTGTTGGTATAATAATCAAAATGGTGGGAGTCATAATCAGAGTTTCAATCAAATAGGTAGAGGAGGCAGAAATCAAAGAGGCAACTTTAGAGGAAGAGGTGGTAGGAAATCATATGCTAGAGGAGGTGGAAGAAGTTTTCAATCTCAGTCCTACAATAACAATTACTATATTTATGCATCATATCAGAAGAATCACATGACACTCATCTTGAATGCAA
This sequence comes from Ceratopteris richardii, assembly GCA_020310875.1. Lineage (NCBI taxonomy): Eukaryota > Viridiplantae > Streptophyta > Polypodiopsida > Polypodiales > Pteridaceae > Ceratopteris > Ceratopteris richardii. Next base: position 100,062,589 of record CM035434.1, read on the forward strand.
CACATGAAGCAGTAGAAGAAGATCAAAGGGTGTTCTATATTGACTCAGGATGTAGCAATCATCTGAGTGGCAACATATCATTGATGTCTGATATGGAAGCAAAGGTGAATGGACATACAATTCAAACAGGAGATAACACCAAGCATAAAGTGGAAAGCATTGGATCAATGAAGAAAAAGAGTGGAAGCACACTCTTAAGCAGGGTACTTTATGTTCGTACTATTCCTAAAAACTTGATAAGTGTAGGACAAATTGTGGAGAAGGGATATGAAGTCAGATTCACAAATGATGGTGTTTCTGTGCAAGATCCAAGTCAAGGATATAGAAGCATCATTGCTGGTAAAAAAGAAGAAAGACTTTTTACTCTCAAGGTCCAAGGTAATGTGGGACATGCATTGTTTACTTATGGAAGTCAAAAGATGTCCGAGTTAGACCTATGGCATAAAAGGCTAGGTCATTTTAATGAGAGAGCTATAAAGGAAATGTCAAAGAATGATGTAGTGCTTGGATTGCCAAATGTTGAAGGTCAACATATGGTGTACAAGTGTGAAGCTTGTCAATTAAGTAAAGCACACAAAAGGTCATACAATAAATCAGGATACAAGTACTCAAACATGCTTGAGTTGGTTCATACAGATGTGTGGGGTCCCTCAAGGGACTATAGCATAAATGGATCCAGATATTATGTATCGTTTGTTGATGATGCAACAAGATGGATTACACTTTATTTAATCAAGGACAAGTCAGAAGTGGTCAAGACATTCAAGCATTATCATGCTTATGCAGAAAGGATTACAGGACAAAAGCTCAGAGGTTGAGATCAGATGGAGGGGGAGAGCATTTTTCTAAAGAGTTTGATGATTATTTGTGGAATGCAGGTATAAAAAGAGAAGTAACTTGCATGTACTCCCCTCAAAAAAATGGAGTTGCAGAAAGAAGAGATAGAACTCTTGTACAGTTTACAAGATCAATGATGAAAGAAAAGAATTGTCCAAACTACTTATGGGCAGAAGCTATCAACACTGCAACCTACCTTGTGAATAGGTTACCCTGCAAAGCTTTGGATGGTAGAACACCTTATGAAGCATGGTGGGGTAAGAAACCCACTCTTGATCATTGTAAGATATTTGGATGTTTAGCATATGCTTATGTTCCTTCACAATTAAGACATAAGCTAGAACCCAAAGCAGAGAAGTATGTGTTTATTGGGTATGATGATAGACAGATGGGTTACAGATTGTGGAGTCCATCTACAAAGCAATTTCTTGTTACAAAAGATGTTACGTTTGATGAGCAAAGTACATGGTATACAAGGTCAACAAATGATTGTGCAGATGTTGAGGAAATACAAAGGAAAGGAAAGACCAAAGTAAAGGTGTATGAAGAAGATATCGATGATGATGATTGTAAAAGTAAATTGCAGGGCAATGTTGAAGATGGGCCAAGATTTGATCCAGAATCAAATGTGGCTGAGACTTCAAGAAGTACAGAGGTCAAAAGATCTTTCAGAGAAAGAAAAGAACCTATCAGGTATAGCTATGATACATCTTTCTTGACAACCAAAGATTATGCTTACATTGTGAAGATAGAAGAAGACCCAACCACATATGAAGAAGCTAAAGGTAAATAGAATTGGGAGAAGGCAATGCAAGAAGAGTATGATGCTCTACTTGAGAATGAGACATGGGAATTGGTGCCAAGACCAAAGAACCAGAAGGTAATAGGATGTAAATGGGTGTATAAAACAAAGAGGTTTGCAAATGGTGAGGTGTCTAGATACAAAGCTAGACTTGTGGTAAAAGGTTATGCCCAAACTTATGGGGTAGATTATGATGAAACCTTTAGTCCAGTTGCTAAGATGTCTATAATTATATCTCTAATGCATTTCTGAATGGATACATTGGAGATGAAGTGTACATGGAGCAACCAGAGGGTTTCATGGATTCAATTGGATCAGGTGTAAGCTCATGAGAGCTTTGTATGGTTTGAAGCAGGCTCCAAGAGCATGGAATTACAGGCTTGTTAAGTTCTTGAATGAATGTGGATATCAAGCTTCAAAGGCAGATAGTAGCTTGCTAGAGAAGGAAAGTGAAAATGGGTATATATACATGTGTATTTATGTTGATGATATTATTGTCAGAGGTAGAGATGCTCAAGGAATCAAGGAGCTTAAGAAACAAATAGAGAAGGAGTTTAAGATAAGTGATTTTGGAGACTTATCTTATTTCCTAGGAATGCAGATTGTGTATACCTTATTGAAGATAGTGAAGAGATCTCAGATTTGTAGCTTGTATACATATATACATTATTAGTCGAGAATTCTTGTATAATAGATATAGATGATTCTTAGGATGATAAGAATAATGTAATAGACACGGGTTGAGTCTAGAATCATATGTATAAAAGTCAATGATGAAAAGAAATCTAAGAGAGAGTCATTAGAAGCCAAGTGTCCATGAGATAGATGTGAAGGGAGTTATCTTGAAAAGTTAGAGTCGAGTCTTTCTCTGATTTCTCTCAGCCTGATCATGCGGATCAGGAAATCTTTTGTACACATCTAATCTAGAATCTAATCAAGCTATGTTCAAAGTTTCATAAGTCTAATTCCTTTTGGGCTGTGTGTATGATCAATACGAACATGTATATGTAAAGTCTGCAGGTAGACCTCTCAGAGTCGCACATTTCTTTGTGTCAATGTTTTTCTTGAATCTCAGTGCACAGTGTAAAGTTTTTTATGATTGAGCATTCAAAATCTAAGTTAGAATGTAAGGAAGCTATGGCTAGAAGCATTTATCAAAATGAGACTTGTCTTAATGATCAAATCAAAGTTTTAATGATGCTTTTGAAGGACTAATGGTTGATATGATTGGGAAAATGAAGTCTAAATCTGAAGCAAAATTCTTGAAGAAGAAAAATTCTCACTCAGAGAATTGTTCATGAATGATTTGGTAAATTAAAGTAACATTTGTGTAAATTTTGGTCTATAACTGAAATAGAGGTGCTCTTAAATTAGTATAGATCAAGCCTTTGGAGATTTAGAGGTCTCCAATAGTGGTATCAGAGCAAAAGGTGCAATACAAAGTGAAGTAAAGAGCATTGGAAGTCCCTATTGTTGCAGACATTGAAGGCTCTTCAAATTGAAGGTGGACAAGATCAAATTTTTGAAGAAAACATGAAGAAATGTAAAGATTGAGTTTGAAAGGATCAAGAAGGATTAAAGCTTCATATGAAAGGTACATTATATCACCATACATCTTAGTAATTGCAGACAGAGGAGATCAAAGATAGGAGAAGGTTACATATTGATAAGCTAGATAGGGAGAACTATCCAGCTTGGTCCATGAGGATGGAGGCACACCTCATGAGCAAAGATTTGATGGCATTCATCACAAGAGAAGAAGAAAAGCCCGAGTTTGAAGATCCTAGTGTTCCAACTAGGGAAGAGCTTGCAGATTTGAAGAACTAGATGAAGAAGGATGCTCAAGCTAGGAGCATCATTTACATGGATGTAAATGATTACCTTCTACCTCATATTAGAGGATTAGAAAGTGCAACAGATGTGTGGAATGCTTTGGAACAGCATTTCCAAAATACAACCAAGTCAAGGAAGTCTTCATTATGGGCAGAGTTCACAACTTTCAAGAAGAAGAGCTCACAATCAATTTCTGATTATGTGGCAAGGAGGAAGGATATTGCAGATAGCTTGGGAGGAGTAGATGAAGATATTGAAGAAGATAAGTTGGTAAGACAAATACTTATAGGTCTGAGAGGAGATGAGAAATGGAAGCCTTTCATATTGTCCATAGAATTGTCATTAGATCATTTTACTCCTGATCTTAATCAATTGCTAGGACACATGCTAACTTTTGAGCAGGACATTAAGGGAGATAATGATAGGAGTGCAAGTCAAGCTATGTACGCCTAGGACAAGAAAAAGAATGGCAAAGGAAAGCAGCCAACTGATGATGAAGGATCTTCAAGCCAAGCTAATTTCACAAAAGGAAAGATGAATTTGAGAGGTAAAGGAAGAGGAGGTAAGAATAAAGATAATGTTAGAGCTTGTTGGATTTGTGGTAGAATAAATCATTTGGCAAATGATTGTTGGTATAACAATCAAAATGGTGGGAGTCATAATCAGAGTTTCAATCAAAGAGGTAGAGGAGGCAGAAATCAAAGAGGCAACTTCAGAGGAAGAGGTGGTAGGACATCATATGCTAGAGGAGGTGGAAGAAGTTTTCAATCTCAGTCCTACAGTAACAATTACTATAATTATGCATCATATCAGAAGGATGACATGACTCTCATCTTGAATGCAACACATGAAGCAGTAGAAGAAGATCAAAGGGTGTTCTATATTGACTCAGGATGTAGCAATCATCTGAGTGGCAACATATCATTGATGACTGATATGGAAGCAAAGGTGAATGGACATATAGTTCAAATAAGAGATAACACCAAGCATAAAGTGGGAAGCATTGGATCGGTGAGGACAAAGAGTGGAAGCACACTCTTAAGCAAGGTACTTTATGTTCCTACTATTCCTAAAAACTTGATAAGTGTAGGACAAATTGTGGAGAAGGGATATGAAGTCAGATTCACAAATGATGGTGTTTATGTGCAAGATCCAAGTGAAGGATATAGAAGCATCATTGCAGGTAAAAAAGAAGGAAGACTTTTTACTCTCAAGGTCCAAGATAATGTGGGACATGCATTGTTTACTTATGGAAGTCAAAAGATGTCTGAGTTAGACCTATGGCATAAAAGGCTAGGTCATTTAATGAGAGAGCTATAAAGGAAATGTCAAAGAATGATGTAGTGCTTGGATTGCCAAATGTTGAAGGTCAACGAAGTCAAAAGATGTCTGAGTTAGACCTATGGCATAAAAGGCTAGGTCATTTAATGAGAGAGCTATAAAGGAAATGTCAAAGAATGATGTAGTGCTTGGATTGCCAAATGTGCAAGTGTGAAGCTTGTCAATTAAGTAAAGCACACAAAAGGTCATACAATAAATCAGGATACAAGTACTCAAACATGCTTGAGTTGGTTCATACAGATGTGTGGGGTCCCTCAAGGGACTATAGCATAAATGGATCGAGATATTATGTATTGTTTGTTGATGATGCAACAAGATGGATTACACTTTATGTAATCAAGGAAAAATTAGAAGTGTTCAAGACATTCAAGCATTATCATGCTTATGCAGAAAGGGTTACATGACAAAAGCTCAAGAGGTTAAGATCAGATGGAGGGGGAGAGTATTCTTCTAAAGAGTTTGATGATTATTTGTGGAATGCAGGTATAAAAAGAGAAGTAACTTGTAGGTACTCCCCTCAACAAAATGGAGTTGCAGAAAGAAGAAATAGAACTCTTGTAGAGTTTGCAAGATCAATGATGAAAGAAAAGAATTGTCCAAACTACTTATGGGCAGAAGCTATCAACACTGCAACCTACCTTGTGAATAGGTTACCTTGCAAAGCTTTGGATGGTAGAACACCTTATGAAGCATGGTGGGGTAAGAAACCCACTCTTGATCATTGTAAGGTATTTGGATGTTTTGCATATGCTTATGTTCCTTCACAATTAAGACATAAGCTAGAACCCAAAGCAGAGAAGTATGTGTTTATTGGGTATGATGATAGACAGATGGGTTATAGATTGTGGAGTCCATCTACAAAGCAATTTCTTGTTACAAAAGATGTTACATTTGATGAGAAAAGTACATGGTATACAGGGTCAACAAATGATCATGCATATTTTGAAATACAAAGGAAAGGAAAGACCAAAGTAAAGGTGTATGAAGAAGATATTGATGACGATGATTGTAAAAGTAAATTGCAGGGCAATGTTGAAGATGGGCCAAGATTTGATCCAGAATCAAATGTGGCTGAGACTTCAAGAAGTACAAAGGTCAGAAGATCTTTCAGAGAAAGAAAAGAACCTATCAGGTATAGCTATGATACATCTTTCTTGACAACCAAAGATTATGCTTACATTGTGAAGATAGAAGAAGACCCAACCACATATGAAGAAGCTAAAGGTAAACAGAATTGGGAGAAGGCAATGCAAGAAGATTATGATGCTCTACTTGAGAATGAGACATGGGAATTGGTGCGAAGACCAAAGAACCAGAAGGTAATAGGATGTAAATGGGTGTATAAAACAAAGAGGTTTGCAAATGGTGAGGTGTCTAGATACAAAGCTAGACTTGTGGTTAAAGGTTATGCCCAAACTTATGGGGTAGATTATGATGAAACCTTTAGCCCAGTTGCTAAGATGTCTACAATTAGATCTCTAATTGCTATTGCTGCTTGTAAAGGATGGAAGTTTTCACAATTATATGTGAAGAATGCATTTTTGAATGGATACATCGCAGATGAAGTGTACATGGAGCAACCAGAGGGTTTCATGGATTCAATTGGATCAGGTTATGTGTGTAAGCTCAAGAGAGGTTTGTATGGTTTGAAGCAGGCTCCAAGAGCATGGAATTCCAGGCTTGTTAAGTTCTTGAATGAATGTGGATATCAAGCTTCAAAGGCAAATAGTAGCTTGCTAGTGAAGGCAAGTGAAAATGGGTATATATACATGTGATGATATTATTCTCACAGGAATAGATGCTCAAGGAATCAAGGAGCTTAAGAAACAAATAGAGAAGGAGTTTAAGATAAGTGATTTGGGAAACTTATCTTATTTCCTAGGAATGTAGATTGTGTATACTCAACATGGAGCATATGTTACACAAGAGAGATACTTGAAGAATCTTCTGGTCAAGTTCAACATGGAAGATTGCAAGCCTTCAATTACACCATTGGAGGTAAACCATAAATTGAGCAGATATGACCAAACCTATCATATGCAGTGGGTCTATTATCACAATTCATGCATTGTCCAAAGAAGACTCATTGGATTGCAGCTCAAAGGGTACTCAGATAAATCAAGGGAACTCCTAGTGAAGGTTTTAATTATGGTTTTACTTCTCACACAAGAATCAAAGTGTTTAGTGATGCAGATTGGGCAGGTAATTCAGATTATAGAAGGTCTACTCATGGTGATCTCTGTTATATTGGAGATACATTAGTTTCTTGGTGCTCAAAGAAGCAACATACAGTTGCTTTGTCATCCACAGAAGCTGAGTATAAAGGAATGGTAGAGGCTGCAAAAGAAGTGATATGGTTAAAGACCTTATTGAAAAGTTTTGGAATTGATCATAGTACTCCAATTATTTTTGGAGATAATATGAGTTCATTATATTTGGCAGCTAATCCTATTTTTCATGCTAGGACTAAACACATAGAGATTCAATATCATTTCTTGAGAGAAAAGGTACTTGACAAAGAAATTGAAGTGTTGTATACACCAACAAAAGAGCAAGTTGCAAATATGTTGACAAAAAGCTTAGATGGACCTAAGCTACAAAAGTTCAAAGAGATGGCAGGAATAAAGAAGAATGTTATACTCACAATTAGTGATTGAGGGGGAGCTGTTGGAACAAAGCAATCCCAAATTGATGCTTATGAAGAATTTGAAGCAAGTCAAGAATCAGAATGAAGCCAAAGAAGTTATTGAAGATATTGAAGAGATCTCCGATTTGTAGCTTGTATACATATGTACATTATTAGTTGAGAATTCTTGTATAATGGATATAGATGATTCTTAGGATCATAAGAATAATGTAATAAACATGAGATGAGTCTAGAATCATATGTATATAAGTCAATGGTGAAAAGAAATATGAGACAGAGTCATTAGAAGCCAAGTGTCCATGAGATAGATGTGAAGAGAGTTATCTTGAAAAGTTAGAGTCGGGTCTTTCTCTGATTTCTCTCAGCCTGATCACGTGAATTAGGAAATCTTTTGTACACATCTAATCTAGAAGCTAATCAAGCTATGTTCAAAGTTTCATATTCTAATTCCTTTCAGGTTGTGTGTATGATCAATAGGAACATGTGTATGTAAAGTCTGCAGGTAGACCTCTCAGAGTCACACATTTTTTTGTGTCAATGTTTTGCTTGGATCTCAGTGCACAGTGTAAAGTTTTTGATGAGTGAGCATTCAAAATCTAAGTTAGAAGGTAAGGAAGCTATGGCTAAAAGTATTTAGCAAACGGGACTTGTGCTGTGAGAAATCAACATTAGAAGTTGACTATGTCAAAGTCGCTTGTTCAGTAAGACAATTGCTGACATACCTTTGATCTTAATGATCAAATCAAAGTTTTAATGATTCTTTGAAGGACTAATGCTTGATATGATTGCCTAAAGGTAGCATGGAGGTATGTATATCATTAGATTGAAGAAATTTGAAGATATATGTAGATAATGAAGTCTAAATCTAAAGCAGACTTCTTGAAGAAGAAAAATTCTCACTCAGAGAATTGTTCATGAATGATTTGGTAAATTAAAGTAATATTTGTGTAAAGTTTGGTCTATAACTGATATAGAGGTGCTCTTAAATCAATATAGATCAAGCCTTTGGAGATTTAGATGTCTCCAACATAGACTTTGCGAGATAGCAAATTAGATGCACCTCTGCATCAAGCTCTCACAATGCTTCTTTTGCATTAGATTGCTATGCTATGGCTACCTCTAGTCTTTGTGATGAGAATGAGCCTGTTTCTATTGATGAAGCACAATATTTAGAAAATTGTATGGCTGCTGTGCAATCAAAATATGATGCTATTATGAAGAATGGTCCTTGGTCTTTATGTGATTTGCCTCCTGGCAATAAGGCCATTGGCATAAGTGGGTATAGAAGCTAAAGCGTAAGCCTAATGGAACAATTGACAAGTATGAGACTAGGCTTGTTGCAAAAGGTTATGCTCAAGAAAGAGGCATTGATTTTGATGAGACCTTCACTCCCACATTCGGAATGACTATTATTCATAGCCTCTGTGCACTTGCAGCTCCTCATGGTTGGAATGTACATTAGTTGAACATTAAAACATAATTTTTGATTGGCGACTTACATGAAGGAGTGTATGTATTTCAGCCCTATGGCTTTATGCAGAATACGCATGAAAACAAAGTGTGCAAGTTGAAGAAGGCATCATAAGGTTTAAAGCAAGCACCATGTGCTTGGTATGAAAAGATACATGCCTACTTGATTGCACATGATTTTGAGAATAGTCCAATTGAGAGAACCTTATATGTTAAGCGTGCTAATGATGTACTTCTGATCATTGTTGTGTATGTTGATGACATGCTGCTCACTCATCCTAATGAGAAGCATATTTTTTATTTCTAGGCTGATTTGTATGCCTCTTTTGAGATGTCAGATTTTGTGCATTCACATTATTATTTGGGCATTCAGTTTATGCAAGTTGATGGAGGAATAGCTTTGTGTCAAACAAAGTATATTGACACATTATTGCAATGTTTTGGCCTTGAAGGCTGCAAACCTATCACTGCTCCTATGGAGACATGTTTATGATTGAGTCTTCATGATGCTAGAGATGCATTTGATGCCATTCTCTATTAGCAAGATGTTGGATGCTTGATTTACTTATGCATAACTCAGCTTGATATTCAGTTTGTTGTCTCACAAATGATCAGGTTTATGCATTGCCCAAGTGTAAAGCATTGGTAGGCAGCTAAGCCCATCTTTCCTAATGGAGTGGTACTTGACTATTTGGATTGTTTTATCCAAAGGGGGGATCACTACTACCAGATTCACATGCTTTTTCTAACTCAGACTGGGTTGGTTGCTATGACACTCATGTGCCCACTAGTGGTTTTTACTTCATGCGTGGTAGGTCATGCATATCTTTGTTGAGCAAGAAGCACCCTATAGTGGCCACTTCTAGTTGGGAGGCTGAGTATAGGGAAGCTTTCATAGTGACTGTTGAGTGTGTGTGGCTCAGACACCTTATGGCTCATTTGGATGTTGGTCAGACTTTTGCTGCCACAACCTTTGCTGACAATCAGAGTGCATTGGCAATTGTGAAGAACCCCGTGTTCCATGCTTGCACTAAGAACATTGAGGTGCACTATCATTATGTCAGGGAGAGGTTCTCTACTAGAGAGTTCAGTTTGGCATATGTGCCCACACAGGAGAACATCGGAGACCTTTTCACAAAGGCTTTGTCTAGGGAGAATTTTGAAAGTTGGGCTTACTTCCTTTTGTGGATTGATTCAACATAGCTTGGCAGTTCCTTATAAATGAGTGCCAGCTCCTTGTTCACCATATCACTCCCAGGGGGGATTTGTTGATATATTTTGGTAATGATGTGTGTGAACACACTAGGACCACTGAGGCACTTTTTTCCCTCTTTAGGAGGTTTTTTCCCCATGGCTCCTTATCTTTATACATTCTCTTGGTAATACATTTAGTATTTTGTGTTGTTATCTAAGCTTCTTCTTCTTCCTTGTGCTGTTCATGTGTGTCCGTAGACCTAAGAATCCAACACTATTTTTGTGCATTGGGCCTTGGAACTTGATAATTTCCTACATTTGGAATATTTTGAATGGGCTGAACTTAGTGGCTTGTAGGTTCAAGTTCTTGGTGATAGTCCCTACCATTTCATCAATTGTTGAGGAAAATGACTTTACAATTGAATTAGACTCTATGGCTAGTGAGAAGATAAATAGAATTACCCCAAGACTTTTCAATCCATCAAGGTAATGTGTAATTAACTTTGCCTCGGATGAGAGGTCCCCTATTGCACATCATGCTATGTATTGCTTTAGTGAAAAATAGCTAATCTCATGTCCTCATTGGCTTCTTTTTTGGCACTATTTATCATTGTTTAAGTGTCACACCCAACTCTTATCTTAGCGAATTCAGCTATGAATGCTTTCAAGAGTTGATCTATCTTTTGGAAATTTTGTATGCATAGTGGTTGAAACAATGTTAGGTTGCCTTTCAAGGTAAGTCCAAAGGCTTCATGTTGAGTAAAGAAACCATATGTTTTTTCAACCCACAACACTTGTTAGAATTTAGACTCATGTGCCCCATTTGGGATCACCCTACCTTTCATAATACCCTTGCATACATTTTGTGACTTGGGAAGGTCTAAGCCTTTTATCCAAGTCTAGTCTTACGATTTGCACTTTGTGGCATTTGGGTTTCTTGTGCCAAGCCTTAAGAAACAAGATTTGCTACTGACACAATAGTCACTTGTTGACCTAGTGGATTTAATGGATATGGGATTTGTGATGGCCATTATGGGAATGGTGGGGGGATAGTAGGTTGAGGTGGTGGCATATTTGGCACTAAAATTATCAACTAAAATGTCCCAAAAGATGTAGGTTTCCATGTGGTATTCAGATTCAAGGGTACAAATGTGACATTTGTGGTGATAGGTGTAGAGACTTGTGTTGACTAGGTCATTGAGATAGGACTAGCCTATGTCACTATAGTGGTATTTATAGATGATAAACTTGAAGTGGGTGCTACAATGGTGACTACTAGGTTTGTTGGAATGATTGAGACTTGTGGATTTGGATTCATACGATTGCAAGCCAGAGTGACAACTATCTTGGGAATACCATTCACAAAGATAGGTAGGCCATGATGTGTAAAGTGTTGTTGGTGGTCTACCTATAGTGGATAATATGGTCTATTCCTTTTCATCTTCATAGATTGATAGTGAGGTTGGATCCAATACTTGAACTCATGAATGTCCAAATGATAAGGACCTCTATATGTAGATAATGGTAGAGTTCAAAAGGATTCTTTTGACTCTAAAGCAAAGTTCACTTCATGACTAAATCCATCATGAATGACCTTGCTTACATGGATGGTCCTTGTTTATGAAGTTATTGATATAGTACTAGGTTGAATCTTCCTTTGGTCATCTGTAACAATGTAATAGGCTCCCATCCTGTATACTAGTAAATCTCCTCCTAGTCTAACCACAATGATATTAGGGAGAGTTAGATCCTTGAGCTTGCCTAATTTGACTATAGTCTATCCACAATCATCTTGATCGATAATGCCACCTAATGTATTAGTGTGCATGAAGGTGAGTTGAAATTGGAATTCACACTCCAAATTTGACATCCAATCTACTTGCATGTTGGGATCCATGTTTTACATGCCCATAGAACTTGATTAGGCCATTGTTTCGAGGTGAATGTTAAAATCAGTTGATGTCTCATAAGTGCTCCTAATTGAGCCCTCAACACTCTTTGCAGTACTAGAGATGCTACTATGTGTCAATCTATTGGTTCCAATTAATTTACCTGATCTAAGTATCATGCACATGCACACACAATGAAACAATCAATTACCCTATGTAGTGAAGTGATTCTTTCCCTTTTCTCAATGTGACTCAAAGATTAGATCCATACATGAGTGTTGCAATAAATAAGTGAAATGCTTACTTGGCTCTTTGAGAAGTCTCATTTCACCTCAAATCACTTAAGAATCTATATACCTACAAGAAACATATACCACAAGTTTATATACACATTTGACAGAATAAAATTGATGTGTCTGGGTATGATAGGGCTGGTAATGAACATGCTCAATATTTTACAATGATTTTTATGGATTGGAAAATTAAAAACTCTCCTCACCCTAGAGGTGCTCTATTACTTTTGAAGTCCTTATTGTTTGAATCTAAACGAAATTCAAGTGTCTTATTTCAAACAAGCATTTTGATGAGCTATAGAGCTAAAAAAATGGATCTTTGATAAAAAAGTTATGATGGTTTAGGTTCTAGGGTTGAAAATAGGAAACCAAGACCTATCATGGTGTGTGTATTGAAAACTCCCTTAAGTTTCCCCTAAAAATGTGTATTCTAACCCCTTATATTCTTAGAAAAATGACAAAAATAGATGACATGTGGATTTCACAACACTTGGGAAAAATGATGCTTGACAAATATCATGATAGCTCTTAGGTATCAACGACACTACTAACTATCATGATACCACCTAGGTATCGATGACACCAAGTACCATGATACCACTTAGGTATCGACAACATCAACTAAGTATGGTGATACCATGTAGCTATTGGCAACACCAGCCAAGTATCACAATACCACATACGTATTAGTGACAACAACTAAATATCGTGATAGCACCTAGGTATCGACAACACCAACTCAATATCACAATACCACCTAGCTATTAGAAAGACCAACTAATTATCACGATACCACCTAGGTATCAATGACACCAACTAAGTAACATGATGCCACCTAGGTATTAGTGACACCAACTAAGTGATAGGTTTTATGTTACGTCAATTTGAATTGGCAAGGTTCGTGCAACTACGTCCCTATAACGCAATATCTTTTTCTGCACCAATTGCATATAGCAGCTAATACCTAACGGTAAACATGCTAAAGAAAACCGAAAACGTTTACTATTAGGCGCTAAAGTTTCCCGGGTAAGTTTCCCGCTGTAATTTCAAGGAATATATTATTAATAAGTGAAATACTATCCACCAAGTAAGGAAGACTATTTACCACCTAGGTATCCGCAATGCTGATCAAGTATCAGTGACATGTATTAGCGACACCAATCAAATATCAATGATACTCAGAGAATCAGGTATTCGAATACTTGATTCAATCCAAATGTCATGACACTTAGACTTTGGAGAGTCAAATTTTAGTTTTGGAGGTATCTATGTGCTCCCCTCTTTCTCCTCTATCTCCCTATATGCCTCAATACTTGAAATGATCAATGTATAGTGCAAAAATGACACTATGACACTTAAGATTTACTCATATCTTTGCAACAAGTGTCGTTTTGGAAAAAACAAGGTTTATAGATGTGTAGAGCTCACTCAAAGGCCCTATATTTTGATTCCTAGCTCCTATTATACCTCATACACACCTTTGGGGAGTCAAATTTTATTTTTGGAGGTATGTATCTATTCCTCTCTTTCTCCTATATCTCCTTACATGCCTTGATTCTCAAAATCATTTTTATATAGTGCAAAAATGACACCACGACACTTGAGATTTACTCACATCTTTGCAACAAGTATCATTTTGGAAAAATTAGGTTTATAGATGTCTAGAGCTCACTACAAAGGCGTTACATGTTGATTCTAATATCCTATTATGCCCCATACACTCTTCACTATGCTCAAGAAGTTTGAGTGAAGAAGGAGGTGAAGAAGTAGAAGAAGAAGTGTAGGTTTGATGGAAAGCTAGAAAAATGCAAAAAATTAACCTTAATAACTCATTTTTTTCTGTTTTAATCAACTAGCTACCTAAGTAGCTATCTAAGGATGATGAATGAAGGTTATGCACTCAAATCATGAGATCAAAAGCACCAAAAGCACCAAAAAGCACATACCTCATGCACAAACTTACCATCATGCACATCTGACAAGAATGTCCCCGACAACGATGCCAAATGTGCAAGAGCATGTTGTCGTAGCCTTGGTCTGCAAAAAGCTATAGCCTACTTGTTTAAGAGGTTTCATAGGTGCCAACTGCCGTACTACACTACCAACATTCAACATCTGACATATGTGCATCAATGCACACATTGATCTCAGGCACGACAAAGACATCTGTCAAGGATGAAAAACAACAGGGGGGGATGTTGGAGAAACTTAGAAAATGCCAAAAAAGCCTAAGTTCAAAGTATTCAAAGCTCATTTAAAGGACAACATGGAAGCAAAGGATGATAGAGCTACCAACCAGCCAGACAACCGTACCGAATGAGTCTGCAAGAGGAGGCAGAGGTACATCATATAGTCAAGGAGTATCTCGATAAAGGACTCATCAGATCCAGTTATTCACCTTTTGTAGCCCCAGTGCTTTTTATTCACAAAAAGGATGGATCTTTCAGGATGTGTATAGACTTTAGAGCATTAAATAAAGTCACAATAAAACACAGATATCCAATGCCTCACATTGATGATATTCTGGATGCACTGGGAGGTGCTTGTCAAGGACTGGAGCTCGAGGGAGCCAAGGCTCTAGCACGAATTTTTGAGGTTATTCCATCTCCTCAGAGTGGCCATATGAGGAGTGTTTGGACCTTAGAGAAGATTCTAGATGTGCCAAGGGCAAGGGCTATTTAAGGTTGGGAGGAGAGTGGCAGTCAGCTAATTGGTAACTTTCAGGTAAACTAGATGAAAGGGCAACAAAGCCAATATGTATTTTGTATGATTCAACTCAGATGGGTTACACATTCTATAATCCTTCAACCAAGCAATTCACTACAAGTAGAGATGTTATGTTTGAAGAACACAGGCCTTGGTATGATGAATACAAACAAAAGGTAACTCTACCTTATGATAGAGGCAAAGCAAATATGCAAGATTGTGTAGAATGCTCTAAGCAAGCCCCTAGAAGATCAAAAAGGGATAAGAAACAACTAGAAAGGTATGGATATGATTCCACATTTGTTACAAAGCATTCAATCTACTTGGAAAAAGATTCAATTTCAGAGAAACCCTCAACCTATGAAGAGGAAAAGGAGAACCCTAATTGGAAAAAGGCCATGAAAGAAGAAATAGATGCATTGAAGGAGATGGACACAACTTGGGATTTGGTTCCAATGTCACCCAATCAAAAGGTAATTGGTTGCAGATGGGTATATAAAGTTAAAAGAAACTCGAATGGATCAGTTTGTAGGTACAAGGCAAGATTACTACCAAATGATGCTCACAAACTCATGGTATAGACTATGAGGAAACATTCTCACCAATTGCAAAGATGACTATAATCAAAACATTGATAAGTTGTAGCTTCTGTAAGAAATTGGAGACTCCTCCAACTTGATGTGAAAAATGCATTTCTAAATGGTTGTATAAGTGAAGAGGTATACATGTCACAAGCACCAAGTTTTGAAAACCCTAATCATGAATCATATGTTTGTAGACTTAAGAAAGCATTGTATGGATTGAAACAAGCTCCTCAAGCTTGGAATTACAAGTTGTTTACATACTTTTAAGATCAAAGGTTCAAACCCAGTAAGTAAGATCCTTCTCTATTCATCAAAATCAATCACAATGAGGTTATCTATCTATGTGTATATGTAGATGTTATAATTGTGAGAGGTGATGATCTGAATGCCATTCAAAGGATCACGAAAGACATGCAAGAGGAGTTCAAAATTAGTGATTTAGGTGAGCTCACATTCTTCCTAGGTATGCAGGTCATATACACAGATGAATGAATTTATTTGACTTAGAGGAGATACATTCATGATCTACTTCTTAAGTTCAAAATGGAGAATACTAAACGTGCAGGTACACCTTTGGAGATGAATCATAAACTTAGTGCTTATGAAGGTGAGAAAATTGAAGACATTAAAGAGTATCAAAGCTTGGTAGGTAGCTTGATATATGCTACTCATACAAGGCAGACATCTCATATGGTGTAGGAGTGCTAAGCCAATTCATGCACTCACCAAGAAGAGCACACATGGACGTAGCTAAGAGAATACTTAAGTACCTCAAAAGTACAATCAATGAAGGTATATTATATCCTTACTCTTCAGATTTGGATACCAAAATCTATTCGGATGCAGATTGGGCAGGAGCTAAGGATGATAGAAGAAGTACCTATGGTTACTTAGCATTTGCAGGTTCAAGGCTAGTGTCATAGAGTTCCAAGAAGCAACCAACAATTGCTTTATCATCAACCAAAGCAGAGTATAGAAGTTTGACCATAGAAACTCAAGAGGGAATAGGTTAAAAGCATTGTATATAGATTTGGGACTTATGAGTTCCAAACCTTACATATTTGGAGATGATGTAAGTTCCATGCATGTAGTAGCAAACCCTATTTTCCATACAAGAACCAAACACATAGAGGTTCATTACCACTTCATCAAGGAGAAGCTCATGGAAAAGGAGATTGACATTTCTTTTGTTCCAATTGAAAAGCAAGTAGCAGATATGATGATGAAGGCACTTGATGGAATAAAGCTTTGCATATTTAAATCAATGGCAAGTATTCAACCTATTAGAGAATGAAGACTCAAGAAAACTTTAGCTTGAGGGGGAGTTGTTTGAACATCAAGCTTACACTATGCTTGAGGTGGATTTGATCTACATAAAAAAACTATCCTTTGGATTATGTCAAAAGAATATCTATTGGAGAGTTATTTTACCTATGCTCATTTATTGTATTTATTTAAAAGATTTTCTATGGATCATCTACTATTGTAAAAGCCTAGAGCTTTACACATGTAAAGGAGAAAAAAAGAGGTAAAATTCCACAAATTTGATGTGGTTGAGTTGTAGTCAATGAATCAATCAGTCACCTAAAAGTAGATCAAACTAGATCTTCACTTTTCCTAGATTTTAGGAAAGTAAATTGACTCCCTCCAACAACCTTTACCGCCTTCATTTGAATTCAAAATCCACTTGTCAAAGTCGTGGAGCACTTCACAAGTCTACATAAATACTTCAAATGACTTTTACATTACATGGAAGCAATATACATACACTTGTGGCCATCATTGTCTTGCTCCTTCATTTTTTTGCATCATCTTCTTCAATTATAGTAAGGTTATAGAGGCTATTGCGCTCTTTACAGAGCTCCAAATTGGATTAATGAGCACTCATTTGAAAGGTATTAGTGTCTAGTTTAGTTGTAAAAATTCTCAAATAATTTAGTTTTGTACATTGGGAGAAAGTTCTATTTTTCTATCTCAGGGTCTATCTCTACACATTCCATAGGAGATAGCACTATTGAGTGTCAGGTCCATTTCAAAAGCACATTTTGTTTATTTCTTGTACTGTTCTGCATTCTATACACTCAAACCTATTTTTATCACTCCTCCAAAAGGATTGTGTCCAATTGTATTCATGCTCGCAGCTATAAGCATTTGAAGTTGATTGTCTCATGCAAAGATAGTAAGTTTTTTGAGCTAGTCAATGCGAAACCTATCTATTTTGTATCAACTCTTTCTCCTTGATGCTCCAAAGTACATAGTGCATTTTATTGCACTTATCGCATGCTTATAAGGTGTATTTGAGTCTCCATAAGCTCAAGGGCTGGTGTTGTGCTGGTTGGTTGGACCAAACTTCATCGCTTGGCAACTCAATTTTCTACCTCCTACAAGCGTCTCCAAGTTCTTTAAAAAAATGCTGATAGCCTACCACAATATAGACCCTATGATTATGCCATAAAACCTCAAGAGGAGCTCAACCATGATTTGAACCAATCGAAAGCCTATCCCTAGAGAAACTTTTAGAATTATGCAAGAACATAGATGAAATCTACCCAAGGAATTTATTAGACACTCAAAGTCCCACACAAGAGCTTGTATTCTATTTGTAAAGAAGAAGGGTGGAACACTATGGATGTATGTGGATTATTATCTTTTGCTACACTATGGATGTATGTGGAAGAAGGGTATTTGCTACATGCATAAAAATGTATGTCAACAGTATGTACACATGTCATCAGTATAGTGGTTGGTATACGTGTCCATAAGAACGTCAAAAACCATACACATGAATCATTATTTAAAGAAAATAAAACAAAAAAGCATTGATATAGTCATCCGTACACCCATTGGTATTGAAAATGAAAATAAAGAGGCTCCCACGCTTATGCAGGCCCATGCAAACACATGTGTAGAACATGAGACTACATAACCATAATCATAAAAAATATAATAGCATAACCATATTTTCCATGAACTAAAATAACATCTCAATCCGTGTGAGAGAAAACTAACGTGTAATACCTCTCTCTTCATCATATATAATCATATATATGCTACTAGTTCACTAATAGTGTATGTATATATATATATATATATATATATATATATATATATATATATATATATATATATATATATATATATATGTGTGTGTGTGTGTGTGTGTGTGTGTGTGTGTGTGTGTAACTATGCATGTCATATATAATGCCATATGACAAAAAAGAATTCGGTAGCATATCCCATAGATTGAGGAACTTAGAAGCATCAAATGAGATTTTGGTAACCTAAGAGGCCAGATGTATCCCTATCTCCTAGAAACTATAAAGAGAGGAGCAATTACTCTACTCCCAGCCTCACTTATGTCAATAATTCAATCATCTCGACTACTCAAACATCATCACTTGAAAAAGACATAACCGTTTCTCTCCAGAGTCTGCATGTGAGACTCAATCCAACCATTGACTTTCTAATCTCCCTATTGCCTTTGATAGGATAGTGCCACTCCTATCTAGAAAATCCAAAGATGAGGGAGTAAACACACTCTGTCCCCCTCTCTAATCTCATATAAGGAAAAGAACTCTAGGAGTGGAATCTATTCCACTTTCCCTTTCCCTTTAAAGCAGATTTTTTTGAATCCATTTTCTCTTCTCATCCATAACTGAGAACATGTACATAAGTTCTCAATTTTTTTACTTCCAAATACGTGAAGAATCAAACTCCTATGTGAGGAAAAGTACACTAAAAGGTAGGGCTAATCAATTTGTGAATAGATTGACAATTGTCTTTCTCTCTTTCAAAGCAGAGGAGCTAAAGTGAGATCTCTCCCCAATCTCTGAGCTAAATCCTACTTTCTCCTTTCCTTAAAAGAGAGATTTATGAATTCATTTTCTCATCCCTTCCATAAAAATAATGCATAATCCCGCATCATATAAATTTCATGAAGGTATATAAAAAATCTCCCATAAAGAATGAAGGATTATTTGGTGAAGAGTTGAGAAAATAAGCTCCTTATTAGGGCCAAAACCCTCTTCTAAAATGGTCAGCAATGATATGATTGTTGGGAAATGTGGATGGATCCTTCAGAAGATTGAGTAGGTGCTGCTAATCTTGCTTTGCACCAGCCCTCAGTGACTCCAGATATGATTAGTAGACACCCTTAGCTTCCAAATGATACCAAAAAATGCTATATGTACTTTGGAAAAGGTTTGAGTAATGACTTGATCAAAACAGATGAGTTTGTGAATCACAAAGCTAGAAAAACTTTCTATTTTGGTGTTGATACCTGCTCAGTCTTTCACTCAGTATGACCAGTACACTTAAAATTGGCAAAATTCCTTCTAGAGGTATTCTATTAGCTTAGTAAGCTACCATTTGCAAGTGGAATCATTCAAAATGATAAACTATACTAGGAGAAATAACTTTAGCAAATTTATGGACATCCCCGACTTTTTAGGAAGTATGCAGACAAATACTAGTGAGCACTTCGACGACGATTTCTTGAGATTGGCTGAACCAAGTTGCTTCAAACTTTGTAGGCTTGTAGTATGCTTTGAGCTGGATCTACCAAGCTTTGAATCACTTGATTTGGTGAAGTAGGCACTGAGATATGCCTCTTTGAAGTTGACAGACTTAAAGGTAGAAACTCAGAGAACACAGAAGTGATAGATGTAAATGTATGTATTAATTCACATTGGTTTACAAACTCATTGGCATGCCAACCATTGCCTAATGAGGTAGAGATGTGTGAGTTATGGTGTAGCTCTCTCACACACTCAATGATAGCAGGAATGAAGCTCGGGAGGACTCTCTCTATTCGCGACTTTTCAAGTACATCTTATATATGAAGTGAGCAAGGATTTGAATTCAAATTCAAATCCTTGGCTCCCTATAATCAAGCCTCTAAAAGTATGGAGATATTCCCTCAATCACATGTCCTACTTTTCCACGACTCAATCAAGTAGGTGTATACAAAAGATTCCAAGTCATTTAGACTTTTACATGGGTAAAGTGGTAAGAACTTATAAGCATAAGTTCCTATGATCCTTCCTTCAAGTGGTGTCTTCATGAAGTAATCCAAGCCAAATTGTGAAGGCTTGAATTGCACCAACAGCTCCCCCTCAAGCCAAACACTTTGGCTTGAGTCTTCATTTTCAATCTTCAATCACATCCTGCAATCCAATCATGGATTTAAATCTGCATAATTTGTTTCCATCCAAAGCTTTAGTGAGTAAATCTGCACATTGCATATTAGTAGACACATAGGTCAACTGAATGTCCTTGCTTAGCAACTTCTCTCTCACATAGTGGTAATGAACCTCTATGTGTTTTGTTCTAGCATGATATATTGGATTAGCTGCAAGGTGAAGAGAGCTTGTGTTGTCTCCAAAGATAATTGGGGGCATAGTGTATAGGCCTAGCTCTGTATACAAAAGCTTTAACCAAATAGCTTCTTGAGTGGCATTGGCTAGCCCTCTATACTCTGCTTCAGCGGATGACAATGCCAGTGTTGGTTGTTTCTTGGCTGACCAAGAAATAGGTTTATCTCCTGCAAAAGATAAGTATCCTGATGTGCTCCTTCTATCATCCTTGCATCCTGCCCAATCTGCATCTGAATACACTTGAATGTCAATATCTGATGTATAAGGAAAGTACAAACCATGGTTCTGAGTTCCCTTTAGATACTTCAAGATCTTCTTTGCAGCCTCAAGGTGAGGTATCCTTGGTTTGTGCATGAATTGACTTAGCACACTAACTCCATATGCTATGTCAATTCTGGTCAAGGTAGCATAATTCAAACTACCTACCAAACTTTGATATCCTGTAATGTCTTGGACTTCATCCCCTTCATGAGCACTTAGCTTTAGGTTGACCTCCATTGGAGTACTTGAGACTTTAGCATCCTGCAGATTAAACTTCTTCAACATGTCTTGTACATATTTTTTGTGAGTGATATATATACCTGAATTAGTATAAACCAATTCAAGTCCTAGAAAGTATTTCAATAATCCAAGATCATTGATCTTGAATTCCTTCATCATCTGGTTTTTTATGCTTCTGATTCCTTGGACATCATTACCTGTAATGATGATGTCATCAACATAAACACAGAGATAGATTACCTCTGAATTGCTCCTTTTGATAAATAATGAAGTGTCTGCCTTGCTCATAGTAAACCCTTGGTCTTGGAGGTATGTTGTCAGCCTGTAGTTCCATGCTCTAGGTGCCTGCTTCAATCCATATAGAGCCTTCTTCAATTTACAAACATAATTTACCTTCTTGGGATCTTCATAGCCAGGTGGTTGTGACATGTAGACTTCTTCAGATATCCATCCATTCAAGAAAGCATTCTTGACATCTAATTGGTACATGTTCCAATTCTTGGATGCAGCTACACTCACCAATAATCTGATTGTTGGCATCTTAGCCACAGGAGAAAATGTCTCCTCATAAT
Source organism: Ceratopteris richardii (assembly GCA_020310875.1). Lineage (NCBI taxonomy): Eukaryota > Viridiplantae > Streptophyta > Polypodiopsida > Polypodiales > Pteridaceae > Ceratopteris > Ceratopteris richardii. The sequence goes on from CM035434.1 coordinate 100,084,633, forward strand.
CAATGCCTTGGGTTTGTGCAAAACCCTTGGCTACCAACCTAGCTTTGTACCTGTTGATTGTACCATCAGAGTTCCTCTTTAGTTTGTAGATCCATCTGGATCCTATCACCTTCATAGAGTCCTTCTTGGGTACCAAGTCCCATGTGTCACTCTCCTTGAGAGCTTCTATTTCTTCATCCATAGCTCCTTTCCATTCTGGTTTGGTAATTGCCTCTTCATATGAACCTGGTTCTTCACTTAACAAGTCCTTTGCAAGATAAATTGAATGCTTAGTAATAAGAGATGTATCATACCCATATCTGATAGGCTTCTTACTTTCTCTCTGAGATCTCCTTATTGCTTGAGTTGAAGATTCTAGTATATCCTCAAGCTTCTTCATCTTCATCTTGCCTCTGGACTTCCATGCCTTGAATTCTTCAAGATTGATTGTGTCATCATCTTCTGAACTTGAGTCTTCCTTTTGGATTGGTTCCTCCCTTGAGAGTTTTGGAAACTCCTCTTCCAAATCATAAGGTAGACTAACCTTCCTGCATTCATTCTCATACCATGAGTCATTCTCATCAAAGATGACATCTCTGCTTACCTTGAACCCTTTATTGGTTGGGTTGTAGAATCTGTACCCTTTTTTATTCAAGTCATAACCAATGAAAATACATTTTTCTGCTTTAGGGTCTAGCTTTCCCCTTACCTGTGAGGGAATATGCACATATGCTACACAACCAAAGATTTTGCAATGATCCAATGATGGTCTCTTACCATGCCAAGCTTCATAAGGTGTCATTCCATCAAGTGACTTTGATGGCAACCTGTTTATGAGATAGGTGGCAGTAGATACACTCTCTGCCCAAAGATAATTTGGCAACTTCTTTTCATTAAGCATGGACCTAGCTGTTTCAACAATAAGCCTATTCCTTCTTTCAGCTACCCCATTTTGTTCAGGTGAGTACCTTGTGGTTATCTCCCTTTTGATGCCTCTTTCCTGCAGGAAGTCCTCAAACTCATTTGAGAAGTATTCACCTCCTCCATGTGACCTTAGCTTCTTCAAGTTCCTTCCTGTTTGATTTTCAACTAGTGCAAGATACTTCTTAAAACAATTAAAGACCTCATCCTTATGCTTCATAAAGTATAACACAGTCCATCTGCTATAGTCATCAATGAAAGACACATAGTACCTTGAACCTGAAATGGAGGGATCCTTGCTAGGTCCCCAAACATCTGTGTGCACCAAGTCTAGGTAGTCTTCATGCATAAAACCTTTTCTTGAGTAGGGCAATCTGTGAGACTTACCAAACTGACAAGCACCACATTTGTAAATCATGTGTTGCTTGGATACATTAGGTATCCCAAGCACACATTGGTCCCTGCACATTTTCTTTAAGGTCCTTTCACCTATGTGACCTAATCTCTTGTGCCATATTTCTAATTCTGAAAGTGTTTGATCCTTGTAATTGCATAAAGCAATGTTTTTGGTGTCTTATAGCTCAAAAGTAAATAATCTACCTGATTTTTCTCCCTTGGCTATCCGTTTGAATCCATGTCTTGGGTCCTCTACATATGCTCCATGTTGATTGAACCTGACCTGCAAGCCTTTCTCCACAATCTGACCAACACTCATTAAGTTTTTGGTAATGGTTGGTACATAAAGTACCCTGCTCAATAGGTTCTAGTTACCATCACAAGCTTTTACATTTCCAATCTTTACTACAGAATGCTTAGTATCATCACCTGTCTGTACTTGATGTTTGCCCTTGGGTTCCTCAAGATCAATAGTGCCACATTGCCAGCTACATGATTAGAACACCCTGAATCAATATAAAACAGATGATCATCATTGATACCTGACTTGGAAGTCATATTCATGATCAATAGGGAGTCATCTTGCTCCTCTGTGTAGTTGTTGTAGTCTTTCCTATTTCTGAATCCTCCTTGGTAGTTACCATTATGGTTGTTGTTGTAATTGGTGTTGTAGTTATTGTTGTAGCCATTATAGCCTTGGTGTTGGTTGAACCTTCCTCTGCCTTGAGAGTATCCACCTCTTTGATAGCCTCTTCCTCTCTGATTTTTGTAGTTTCTGTAGCACTCATCTGTGATGTGGTTAGACAATCCACAAATGTTGCATGGTGATGAATTGTAGGATCTCCCCCTACCTTGCTTACCTCCTCTACCCCTGCCTCTTGAAGATCTACCTCTCCCTGCATAGTTGGCTTGGGAGGTAGAACCTTCATCTTCTTGCTTTTTACCTTTACCTTTGTCTTTAATCCTTTTATCAGTATATAGGGCAGAAGGAGTGTTACCTTTAGATGTATCTCCAACCTTTGTGAACTTTGCTTCATGTGTGAATAGTTGGCCCATCAGAGTTGTGAGATCTGGGGTATGCATGTCCATGTAAAGATCCATTGCAGTGGTGAAGCTTTCCCACTTATCATCTGCCTTTAGTCCATTGGTTACTTGCCTTACTATTTGTTCCTCTTCAATCTCCTCTCCTATGCTTGCTAATTGGTCTGCCACATCCTTGATCTTGGTCACAAATTCTGAGACTGATTGCTTTGGTTGCTTCCTAAGGGTTGTGAATTCAATCCACAATTGATTCTTCCTGGCCCTTGTATTAGATGAAAAATATGATGACAAGGTTTCCCAAGTTTCTTGGGAATTCTTACAATTCCTGATGTGAGGTAAAAGGAAATCAGATATAGAGTTAAGAAGATAAGACCTTGCCAATGCATCTTTTGCACACCATGTATTAAGCCTTTCTTGTTCTTCCTTGGTGGGTAGACTCCTTGCTTTGAATGAGGGCAATTCCTCATCTCCTGAGATGAATCCAAATAGACTTCTTCCTTGTAGATAGGTCTTCATCCTCAGAGACCAAGCTTGATAATTGTTCCTGTCCAATTTGTCAATGAATGAAGGAAAACCATCTCCCATGTTACCTTGTTTGCTCTGATACCACTGTTGGGAAATGTGGATGGATCCTTCAGAAGATTGAGTAGGTGCTGCTAATCCTGCTTTGCACCAGCCCTTAGTGACTCCAGATATGATTAGTAGACACCCTTAGCTTCCAAATGATACCAAGAAATGCTATATGTACTTTGGAAAAGGTTTGAGTAATGACTTGATCAAAACAGATGAGTTTGTGAATCACAAAGCTAGAAAAACTTTCTATTTTGGTGTTGATACCTGCTCAGTCTTTCACTCAGTATGACCAGTACACTTACAATTGGAAAAATTCCTTCTAGAGGTATTCTATTAGCTTAGTAAGCTACCATTTGCAAGTGGAATCATTCAAAATGATAAACTATACTAGGAGAAATAACTTTAGCAAATTTATGGACATCCCCGACTTTTTAGGAAGTATGCAGATAAATACCAGTGAGAACTTCGACGACGATTTCTTGAGATTGGCTGAACCAAGTTGCTTCAAACTTTGTAGGCTTGTAGTATGCTTTGAGCTGGATCTACCAAGCTTTGAATCACTTGATTTGGTGAAGTAGGCACTGAGATATGCCTCTTTGAAGTTGACAGACTTGAAGGTAGAAACTCAGAGAACACAGAAGTGATAGATGTAAATGTATGTATTAATTCACATTGGTTTACAAACTCATTGGCATGCCAAGCATTGCCTAATGAGGTAGAGATGTGTGAGTTATGGTGTAGCTCTCTCACACACTCAATGATAGCAGGAATGAAGCTCGGGAGGACTCTCTCTATTCGCGACTTTTCAAGTACATCTTATATATGAAGTGAGCAAGGATTTGAATTCAAATTCAAATCCTTGGCTCCCTATAATCAAGCCTCTAAAAGTATGGAGATATTCCCTCAATCACATGTCCTACTTTTCCACGACTCAATCAAGTAGGTGTATACAAAAGATTCCAAGTCATTTAGACTTTTACATGGGTAAAGTGGTAAGAACTTATAAGCATAAGTTCCTATGATCCTTCCTTCAAGTGGTGTCTTCATGAAGTAATCCAAGCCAAATTGTGAAGGCTTGAATTGCACCAACAATGATATGTGTTTATCTATACTAAGGAAATTATCTCTACCAACCATCCTCTGTGTATGGATCTACACGATCCATCCATACTAATGGAATTATCCTTCCCGAAAATTATAAGTGAGTACATGATATATGTGAGAGAACATCTCCCATCCCATAGTCCATTGGAAGAATAAACCTTCTAGTAACACTATGAAGGATAAGAAAATTATCCTTCCAACCATCCTCTGTGTATGGATCTACACGATCCATCCATACTAATGGAATTATCCTTCCCGAAAATTATAAGTGAGTACATGATATATGTGAGAGAACATCTCCCATCCCATAGTCCATTGGAAGAATAAACCTTCTAGTAACACTATGAAGGATAACTCCTCGTACTAAGGAGATGTATGCTAAGAGCTCTCCTATGATTTAAGGAGATATTCGTGTTGCTGCAAATATCTATGCCTTCACATTTGGCTAGGCATGGAAGGGAATATGTGCAACTACTTGATGAAGCATGTGAACCATCGCTTGTAATCATTTGAATATTTACCACTTGTAAAAGGTTAAATCATTGAGAATCTTTCAAGAGCCTTGTATCTCTTGGAGGTAGGAAGCATATTAGCTATGAGCTTAAAATGAGAGAATAACTCCTACTTTAGAGGAGTAACTTTTTAGTGGGAGCCAAACTTGAATTCAAATTCAAACTTAAAAAAAAGTTCTCTTATAAAAGAGCTTGTAAAACTCGTGACGAAAGCGCCTTATTGATAGTCTCCTTCATCATCATTTGCAGTAGCTAAGTGTACTACACCATAGCTCACTTAGATTACTATCATTGTGCATCATTTCATTTCAATGCCAATGATCTTGTATAATCATGTGCTATAATACATATACTTCTTTTATCATCTCTGTCTACTTCTCTGCTATGACTACTCAGAGTAGTGAACTTTGCTTGATCATATCTCAGTGAGTTCTCAACCATTTTGCATGATCTATAGCTTGTTGGAACCATCTTGAATTCTATTTTATACTTTCAAAGTTTCAAGGCTTTTGGTTTAGCCATTTGGGATAAATCACCATTGAACTACTCACTAGTCATCTATTCTTCAGTCCCTAAAAAGTCGGGGGTAAGCCTTGGATTGCTAAATTAATTTCTCAGAGTATAGTTCATCATTTTAAATGATTCTACTTGTAATCATTAGCTATCTAAGTTAGTTTAACTCCCTCAAAAGGAATTTTATGAGTTGCTTCTGCACTGTGAGTACTGAGCAAAAGAACCAGCAAGTGTGTGGACCAAAATAGCAAGTTTTGTGATACTAGCTATTTGTGAAGTAGTTTGTTTTGATTCGATTGTTTGAAGGATCAACTCCAAAGTACATAGGTACTTTCTTGGTATCATTTGCAAGCTAAAAGTTCCTTCTATCAAACTCTGAAGTGATTTAGGGCAGGTACAATGCAGGTTTTAGTAGTACTTCCTCACTTCCTTGAGGTATCCATCCATCTCTTCCAACAGTGGTATCAGAGCAAGTTGAGGTAAAATGGGAGATGGTTTTCCTTCTTTTATTGACAAATTGGACAGGAATAGTTACCCAACATGGTGCTTGAGGATGAAGACCTATCTACAAGGAAGGAGTCTCTATGGATACATATCAGGAGATGAGGAGATGCCCATATTCAAAAGCAAAGGTCAACCTACAAGAGAGAAGCTAGAAAGACTCAACTCATGGTGTGCCAAAGATGCTTTAGCAAGGTCATATTTACTTAACTCTATTTTTGACTTCCTTCTTTCTCACATTAGGAATTGTAAAACTTCCCAAGAGACTTGGGATATTATCTTCATATTTTCCTTCCAACACAAAGAGATAGAAAAAATCAATTGTGGATTGAATTTACTACTCAAAGGAAGCAACCTAAGCAGAATGTTTCAGAGTATGTGACCAAGGTAAAAGATGTGGCTGATCAATTGGCAAGCATAGGAGAGGAGATTGAAGAGGAGCAAATAGTGAGATAGATACTCAATGGCATCAAAGCAAATGATAAGTGGGAAGGTTTCACAACTGCTATGGACCTTTACATGGACATGCAAATCCCAGATCTTACTACACTTATGGGACAACTCTTTACCCATGAAGCGAAGCTCAACAAAAATGGAGAACCATCAAGAGATAACAATTCTTCTGCCCTCTATATAGATAAAGGAAAGTCTAAGGATAAAGGAAAGAGGAAAAGGTTGAAGATGAGGTACTACTTCTCAAGCTAACTATGTAGGGAGAGGTAGGAACTCAAGAGGAAGGGGCAGAGGAGGTAAGCAAGGTAGGGGGAGACCTTTCAACTCTTCCCCATGCAATATATGTGGATTGTCTAATCACACAATACATGAGTTATATATGAACTTCAAGTACCAGAGAGGAAGAGGATTTCAAAGAGGTGGCTACTCACAATCAAGAGGTAGATTCAACCATAATCAAGGCTACAACCATGGCTACAACAATAATTACAACAACAATTATCAAGGAGGATACAAATCAAGAAAAGACTTCAACGATTATACAGAGGATCAAGAGGATTCTCTTCTCATTATGAACATGATTTCAAAACAAGGTATGAATGATGAGCACCTCTTCTATATTGACTCAAGTTGTTCAAACCATGTAGCAGGCAATGTAGCTCTCCTTTCTGATCTTGAAGAGCCCAAGGGAAAGCACCAAGTGCAGAAAGGTGATGACACCAAGCATTCAGTGGTCAAGGTAGGAAATGTCAAAACTTTTGATGGGAATCAGAATCTATTAAGCAGAGATCTTTATGTACCTACTATCACAATGAATTTGATGAGTGTTGGATAGATAGTGGAGAAGGGTTTGTAGGTTAGGTTCAATAAATTTGGAGCTTTTGTGGAGGACCTCCAACAAGGATTCAAGAGAATTGCCAAGGGAGAGAAAACAAGTAGATTATTTACATTTGAGCTTGAGGACACTAGAAACATTGCACTTTACAATTATAAGGATCAAACATTGTCTGAGCTAGAGATATGGCACAAAAGATTAGGGCACATTGGTGAGAGAACCTTGCAGCAGATATGTAGAGATCAATGTGTACTTGGGATACCTAATGTATCCAAGCAACACATGATCTATAAATGTGGTGCTTGTCAGTTTGGTAAATCACATAGGTTACCCTTTACAAAGAAAGGCTATATGCATGAGGATTATTTGGAACTTGTCCACACAGATGTGTGGGGACCAAGCAAGGACCCTTCAATTTCAAGCTCAAGGTAGTATGTGTTATTTATTGATGATTTCAGTAGATGGACTATATTGTATTTGATGAATCATAAAGATGAATTATTCAGTTGCTTCAAGAAGTATCTTGCACTTGTGGAAAATCAAACAGGGAAAAGCCTAAAGAGGATAAGGTCAGATGGAGGAGGTGAGTACTTCTCAAATGAATTTGATGCATTTTTGCAGGACAGAGGTATCAAAAGGGAGATTACTACTAGGTTTACTCAAGAGCAAAATGGAGTAGCAGAGAGGAGAAACAGATTGATTGTGCAAGCAGCTAGATCAATGCTTAATGAAAAGAAATCACCTAATTATTTGTGGGCAGAGAGTGCTTCTACTGCCACCTAGCTTATTAATAGGTTACCCTCTAATTCACTTGATGGGATGACCCCATATGAAGCATGGCATGGTAGCAGACCATCACTTGATCATTGCAGGATATTTGGTTGTGTTGTTTATGTGCATGTTCCATCTCAAATCAGAGGTAAGCTAGACCCTAAGGTAGAGAAATGCATCTTCATAGGGTATGCTTTAAATCAGAAAGGATACATGTTTTATAAACCATCCAACAAAGGATTTATGATCAGTAGAGATGTTGTGTTTGATGAGAATGATTCTTGGTTTGAAAGTGAATGCAGGAAGGTCAAATTGCCATATGACTTGGAAGAAGAATTTCCAAGCCTCACCAAGGAGGAGCCAAGTACAATTGAAGACATCAAATCAGATGATGAGGACATTGTCAACTTGGAAGAATTTAAAGCATGGAAATCAAAGGGCAAGGCCAAGATGAAGAGATTGGAGGACATACATGAATCATCCAACCAAGCCTTGAGAAGTTCACAAAGAGAGAGTAAGAAGCCAATTAGATATGGGTATGATCCCATGAAGCATGGCATGGTAGCAGACCATCACTTGATCATTGCAGGATATTTGGTTGTGTTGTTTATGTGCGTGTTCCATCTCAAATCAGAGGTAAGCTAGACCCTAAGGTAGAGAAATGCATCTTCATAGGGTATGCTTTAAATCAGAAAGGATACAGGTTTTATAATCCATCCAACAAAGGATTTATGATCAGTAGAGATGTTGTGTTTGATGAGAATGATTCTTGGTTTGAAAGTGAATGCAGGAAGGTCAAATTGCCATATGACTTGGAAGAAGAATTTCCAAGCCTCACCAAGGAGGATCCAAGTACAACTGAAGACATCAAATCAGATGATGAGGACATTGTCAACTTGGAAGAATTTAAAGCATGGAAATCAAAGGGCAAGGCCAAGATGAAGAGATTGGAGGACATACATGAATCATCCAACCAAGCCTTGAGAAGGTCACAAAGAGAGAGTAAGAAGCCAATTAGATATGGGTATGATACTTCATTAGTCACCAAGCACTCTATTTATCTTGCTAAGGATTCATCACTTGAAGAACCTTCTTCATATGAAGAAGCAAGTACCAATGCAGAATGGAAGGAGGCTATGGATGAAGAAATAGAAGCACTCCAAGAGAATGACACTTGGGAGCTAGTACCCAAGAAGGCATCTATGAAGTTAATTGGTTCTAGATGGATTTACAAAATCAAAAGGAACTCAGATGGATCCGTAAATAGGTATAAAGCTAGAATTGTGGCTAAGGTTTTTGCACAAACCCAAGGAGTAGACATTGAAGAAACTTTTTCTCCTGCGGCTAAGATGCCAACAATCAGAGTATTGATAAGTGTAGCTGCATCTAGAAATTGGAATATGTATCAACTAGATGTAAACAATTTATGGAGGTAAATCATAAATTGAGTGCTCATGAAGGTGATTTGGTTGAAGACATTGCAGGTTATCAAAGCATAGTTGGGAGTCTAAACTATGCAACATTAACAAGGATTGATATATGTTATGGAGTAGGTGTTATTAGTCAATTCATGCATAAACCTAAAGCACCTCACTTGGAAGATGCTAAAAGGATTTTGAAGTATCTCAAAGGTACTCAAAACCAAGGCCTCTACTCCCCATACACATTATATTTGGACATTAAGTTATACTCAGATGCAGATTGGGCAAGTTGTAAGGATGATAGAAGAAGTACTTTTGGATACTTGTCTTTTGCAGGTGATAAGCCTATCTCATGGTCTTCCCAGAAGCAACCTACTGTTGCTCTATTTTCAACAGAGGCTGAATACAGGGGATTAGCAAATGCTACACAAGAAGCAGGTTGGATTAGATTGCTCTACTCAGATTTGGGACATACTCATTCACCTATGATCTTTGGTGATACACAAGTTGATGAGTCCTAATGCCCACGCCAAATATGATTATCCAAGCCTGTATTTGCTCCAACCCCTCGCAATCGGTCCACTTGGATTGCTTGGAAGTTGCAAATGTATCTCTAATTGATGATTTTGCACTCTCACCCGTTCAAGCTCTCTTTCACTCATGCACACCCTACTCTTCTCACCCTTTCACCCAAATGCTCACACATGCACTTTCACGCACACACCTACACTTTCGCACACATTCACACATAGGTTCATACACACACAGCCATACTCTCTCTTTCCCACACTATCTCACTCACTCTTGTGCCTTCTCAACCTTTCTCCTTCTTTCACTCCCCTTCCTTACCATAAAAACTTGTCCATGTTGTTCATTGTAGAGACTGTGTACGAGGTCCCTTGTGTAGTTGCCATATAGAACAAAATTTCTCCCTATTGCATTCACTCTATTTAGCAAGCTCTAACCCTTCTCCTCAGTCTTGCACTTAGCACATCACAAAATCTGATGATTAATCACAAGCTAACTCAAATTAGTGACAATATTCAATAGCTAACTAACGCCCGAATAAAATTTGAAACAGCCCCACTGTAAATTTATAATAGATAGTAATCCAACACGATCAACTCAAAAGCATAAAGCACAGGAGTAGTCGATTCAGCACCCACTCAGTCCAACGTAATGGGTTATCTATAGAGAGCCTATACTGCTCCACAAGCAGAGAGCTGCAATCCAGCCACAGAGCATCAGAAGAAAGACAAACAACCTAGATTCCTCAAAATTACACTGATCAAACCTAGAGGGTCTTCCAATTCACCGGAGGGGCTGTGTTTGAACGAAGCCAAAGGTGGAACTCATTGAGTTGATTCTCCCCCAAAATAGAAACATATGTGAGTCTTCGAAAAATTTGAGCATGAGCATCATCAGTATGTGTGAAGCCATTGAACTCCTCCAAGATTTTGCATGAGACTAACACTCTCCATGGTTGCCCTTGAAAGCCTTCACAGCCTCTCTATGGATAACCCATAAGCCCATGCATTTTCCTTCCCTTTCTCTTTCCTGCAAGAACTCACAAAGAAAACATAATGTTCCCACTTCTCCAAGGCATGCTTACATGTTCCCCTTGCCTCCCCGATCCTTTAGCCACCAAGTACCCCTGTTGTCTGTTTATCCTCACTTTGGTAGCAAGAGTTTCATAGTTAACTTCGAGCTTCGCACTCTATCTCTCACGTGTGGAAACGAATCCTTCAGGTCACAAATGTGGCTATTGCAGATCGTCCAGTAGAAATTCCCTTTAAACAACCAATTTATCAGATGGAGCATAAGCTCGGCTTCAGCCGGAAAAAGAATGCTGTTGGACTGAGCTTTTTAGCACTTGTGTTCCTCCACATACTTCACACACTACTTCCTTCGAAGCCCTCTCTTCCTGCATATGCATCAATAACCCGACTTGTAGCATTAACGTGCCTAGCAATGGTGTCCTGTCTGAGAAGTTGTTCCTCAATAATTCCCCCTTCAATGCTTGCTTCTATAGTCTCTGTACCGAGTAACTCTGCTCCCTCATGTCTCTGAGGTTTATACCCGCTGTTTGTACATTGGTTGTTGTTGACCATCTAATCTCTTCCAGCAGTCATATCTGTAGTTCTCCCAAGCATGCCAACATGGCCATGAAAGTTACCATTTATTATAGCTTCTCTCTTCCCAGCAGCCTATTGGCCAATCACGATGTTGTTGATAGAACGCAAGTTATAGCCATTCTTCTAAGACATTAGAATTTTGCCTATCCATTTTTATCTGTACCTGCGCTTCCATCTTGCAAACTATAAATAGCCAATGAATGCACTAATTGCAACGATAATCATATTAGAGCACACAATATGAAACCACCTGTGATTTAATTACACCAAACCTCTTGATCTCTGCCTCTGCTCCTTTTACATCATCCACTCCTTAATTATTTGAAGGAATACTTTGAGAGGTTTAAATGCAAGTCCTCCCATCTCACATGAATAGGTCATTTGACTGAATGTGCCAAAAAAGATGCAAGCAGCAGAATTGCATCAACAGCTGATATGAGATTTACTCTCTCGGTCGACATTGATCAATGTGCCTATAAGCTTTGTCTTTACTCGTCAGGCACCGATATCTTTAAGCATTTACACAAATCCACCCAATCACATAAAGCTCTGTGCCTTCTGCTTCTGGTCATTGTTCCATCACCCAGACAAGTAATGGATACAAGCTCCACGAAAAGATGGTGTAGCTCCTGCCTCTATGCCATATCTCCCCCAAGAAGGGATGCTCCTTCTCAATCCGCTCCTCAATCCCGCTGCTCGGTGTGTCTCAGTTCACATCCCCCCTTGCAACTGATGCCTCCCTCTTCTACTGTGCCGAGAATCCTCCAGCCAACTAGCCAAAAAACGAGCCAGCCTTCCCCTTTCTGTCTTCGTGACTTGTGTGCCCGAGATAAACACTTACCTATAGGTCATCTGCATCCTTCGCGATCCTCTGATGATGGAGAACTGGCTGATATCTCCCCCCTTCTAGCACCCCTTTACTCGTCTGTTGCCTGCATCCCCTCCCACTTCAGCTGTGGACACTTGTCGCCCCTCCTGTCTCTCTATGCATAGTCCCTTGAAGAAGCTGGATTTTCATGGTCGCCCAGAAATATCTGATGTTTCCGCTACATTTCCTGCTTAATTTCCTTGGAGCACCCACATCTTCATCAAAACGACCACCCTTTTCCTCCCATGAGAGAAAAACACAACTATTCTTTGGATCAATACCAAACATAGGTGCTATCCGAATGCAAGTGGCCAATGACTAAAGCCTTCTGTGGTGTTCTCTGAGTGTTAAAAACAAATTGTCCTCCTCCTTTGAGTAGCATGAACTCCGACATATTCCAGCCAACACCCCCGTACACTATGCCACTAACAAAGAAGCAACGTCTAACAGACTCCCTCTCTGATCCCTCCTGAATGCTTGATCAGAGCAGTCCCCTCGTTCCTCCATGCCGCCCTTCTTTTCCTCGCATAGAAGTAGCGAATGTTGCCAATCTCACATTACAGTTGAGGCGACCAATGTAATTATATGCCTCAACTTACTTGCTCTTCCTAGTGCCAATCCTCCCAAACTCGCGCCCGTTTCTTCAACTGTCTCGATTCTTCGATTCTGGCCAGACCTTCAGCAATCGCTTCATCATGTCGCCCGTAGCTCTAGAGTTTGAGGCAAACCGCATGCATCCCTTTGTGCCTTAGCTGCAACTACCTTTTATGTTGACTGAATGTGTTCTAAACCTTAGCGTTACCCCAAAAGCTTCATATGCCATAATTCTTTCATGATAGTTTTACTTCAAATTATGGTCTACAACCCTTTATCCATCACATAAGCATTTCCATCCGTGAGAGAGGATGACGAAAGCCATCACCAATTCCAGTATCTCCCTCATTGATGTCTTCTTTTCCTAAGTCCCCGATTGTCCTCTTCGATGGGTACACCCTTTGAATGCGGCCCCCGAATGCCCAAGAAACTCCCTACACGTGAAGTCTACCACTATCTCCTTCCCTTCACTGCGACGCACCTGCACACCACAACAACAAAAACAAAAAATGATCCTCCGCCAACGGAGAGAGAGAGCATGTGAGACCCCCCCCCCCGATGTTTTCTTCTCCTCCGAGACTCCAATCGCCAGCTCTGCCCCTCCTTCCCGATAATGGCGGCAGTCTCCACCTCCTCTTCGATGCCTGTACAAAAACGAAGAAGAGAAAACAGTGACAGCCCGCTGCCTTAAAAAAATTGAAAGGCCCCCTGACATCTGACACCCACTCCCTCCACTAACAGACGATCTAGCCCCCCTTTCCAGCACGTCAATATTCAATGGTAATAACATTCGTATCCAATCAGGATTCACCTCCAGTACTTTCATCTCTAACACATCAATCATTTTTTTGACACGGTCTGCAATTCCATCCATGTTGTGAATTCAAGGAGAGTGGAAGTCATAAACACCTGACCCCATACCTGCACCGTACTTAACTCCCTCCGGTCCAGCTGCCATTCATTGAGTGTTGCACCTCCTCTTCGAAGCGATCCCGCTACTCCGGTCACTCCCTCTCTGAGAAAAATCCCCCTTTTGCAATCCTCTACCAGGGGCAGCAGACCACCGCCCCCCTTCTTCTCACGCATGCCATGAGGGACTGAGCTAATCAATCCAACCATACGGAAAATCATGTTTCTAAAAAAAATCGGTTCCCCTTATGTGACTGTTCATATTGCCAGCATGTGCGTCATCAGAAAATTAGCAATTGTCAACTCCTTTCAAGCCGACCTCAAAGCAAAATAAGCTTATGATTGTAGCATTTTTAGATTTACATCTCCAATTTTCTGTCGAAACATGTGCAATTTCCTCTTGACCAAACCTTTTAGATATTAATCATTCTTCCAAGAGTGCTCTCCAGTTGATACTATATGGCCTGAATGATAGGTGGTTGCATCATGAACGTGCTCATATTTCCCACAACCGGAATCCAAACATTAACAGCATTCCCATCTTCGGGAGAGAGAGTAGCACAACCCCTTCAAGTTCCATTTTAGCACAACATTCTAGTGCTTCCCTTCCACAGAACGCACATTTTCCATCTTCATGGTATCTGCAATCAAACACCTATTCCACACAATGGAGACATATTAGCGCCAAAAAATCAGCCATATACATAGTTAACACAAGTTCTTTGCATCTTGCAGCCAATCCCATTTATCATGCAAGAACCAAGCATATAGAAGTACACTATCCCTATGTTAGAGAGAAACTTATGAGCAAAGAGATTCAATTGGCATATGTATCCACAAACATGCAATGTGCTGATTTGTTAACCAAAGCACTTGATGGTACTAATCCTTGCAGGTTTAAAACCATGATTGGATTGCAGGACATTCAAGAATATTGATGAAGATGTTCAAGCCAAGATCTTTGGCTTGAGGGGGAGCTGTTGGCACAAATGTCCAAGCCTTCAAATTTGGATAGGCATGGAAGGGAATATGTGCAACTACTTGATGAAGCATGTGAACCATAGCTTGTAATAATTTGAATATTTAACTAAACCTCAAACCCTTAACCCTAAACCTCAAACCCTAAGCCCTATACCCTTAACCCTAAACCCAAAGCATTAAACCTAAAACCTAAACCCAAATCCCAAAAACCTAAACCCTAAAACCTAAAACCTAAATCCTAAATTATAAATCCTAAACCATCAATGTTAAACCCTAAACCTTTTATCCTAAATCCCTTAACCCTAATCCCTAAGCTCTAAACCCTAAAATTCCAAACCCTAACCCCTAAATGTTAAACGCTAAACTCGAAACCCTAAACCCTAAACTTTAAACCCTTTACCCTAAACCCTTAACCTTTTAGATGTTTCTAAGCTTTGTACATTTAGATGATCCTCCCATCAATAAAAATGAGGCTCAAAAATTCAAGTATGTATTAGAATTTACTACATATAAGAATATAATCAAAATAGTAGATGTAGATAAGTTACTTAAAATTCTTAGAAATATCTTTAGAAATGGTTTTAACTTATCCGAGAGTGATGGCTTAGGACCATTTTGAAGTGGATTGATGTAATTGAATATATATGTGAATCAGACATCTTTTTTTCTTATCGTTTTAAATTTAAATATTATGTTAACATTATATAGTTGTTTCTTTCAGTTGAAGTGTTATGGTGTTGTATGTAGTGATAGTATGGATTGCAATGTGCAG
Source organism: Ceratopteris richardii (assembly GCA_020310875.1). Classification (NCBI taxonomy): domain Eukaryota; kingdom Viridiplantae; phylum Streptophyta; class Polypodiopsida; order Polypodiales; family Pteridaceae; genus Ceratopteris; species Ceratopteris richardii. The sequence goes on from CM035434.1 coordinate 100,099,912, forward strand.
TCATGATGTGGATTTCAATAATTAACATATAGAATTATATGATATGGATTTTAATTTGAATGTTATGATGTGGATGATGTTGATTCAATGTGAATTCAAAGATTATGATATGGGTTGATATAGCAGTGATTATGTGAAATTCAAAAGTTAAGATATTTAGTGCTATAATATGGATTTTAATTCAAATGTTATCATGTGGATGATATCAATTGAATATTGATTAATATATTAATATGGATTCATATAGTAGTGACGATGTGGACTTCAAAAGTTAATATGTGCAATGATATTATATGGATTTTAAATCAAATGTTATGATGTGGATGATGTCGAATGATTTTTAATTTAGAAATTGAGATGCGTACTTATATTATGTGGATTTTGATTTGAATGCTATGATGCGGGGTGTTGTGATGATATCGTATGATGAATGATCAAGTGTTATTGTATTATTTGATATATTGCAGTTTTAGAAGTAAAAAATTAAAAATTCCAAATATGAATAATCAACCTGATCATGTTAAATCTCAAAGAATTTTAGATGAATAAAATACAATGTAAAATAATATTTTCAATAAAAAATATTTTCATTCTAAAAGATTTTTAATCTAAAATATTTTCGATCTAAAATGTTTTCAATCTAAAACGTTTTCAATCTAAAACCTTTTCAATCTAAAACCCTTTCAATCTAAAACCTCTTCAATCTAAAACCTTTTAATCTAAAATATTTTCTATTTTCAATAAAAAATTTTTGATCGAAAGCACCTTCAATCAAAAAATCTCTAAATCGTCCTGCAAAAACTATTCGGACTTGTCCAAATAAGCTGACATGGCACCAAATAATTTGGTCGAATAATAAGGATTCATCAAAAAATTCCATAATCATTCGCAAATAATCGAATCATCGAATAACGAATAATGCAACCTAGATCTCCAACATGCATAATGGATCTCTTCTGCCTAGATTGATCTTCTTGCAATAGACAGGTACTAACTCCTGAAATGTTAAGGCATTTGGATTGCCTTTCATCATCAATCAAAGAGAAGAAGCGAAACTCTGATATTAATAGGGAAGACCATTCAAAACCGTCTGCACAAGTGAACTGTCTGCAAGACTTTATCAACAGAAATCCATTGCTACTTCAAATCTTTGATCTTTGTCAAAAAACTATCCATGGAATCGCCTTCATTCATGTGCTCACTCTCCAACTATTTTTGGAGGTAAGCAACACGAGCCTCATTCCTTGCCTGGTATAAAGTGGTAAGTGTATCCCAAGCATCCTTTGCTATTTTGCAAGAGCGAATGTGAGGAATAATGGCACATTTGACAGACAAGGCTATCAATGTATGTGCCTGAGCATATCTACCATCCTAACGGAGTTGCTCTATAGTAGGTGCAGTATGAACTATAACATGAACAAGAACTAGAAGATTATCATCTTCAATGCCATCCCCATCACCTTAAGTAACTATATTTGGAGGTGTAGTAGGACATTTTTCAACACCGTGAAAAATATTCCACTATCCTTTTGCGACTAATACATGACACATCATATATTCCCATAATGGGTGATTTCTACCATCCAACTTATCCTCAATAGCCAACATATGGACTACATCATAGCTTTCAGCCATGGCCATTGAATAAAATACCCTAATGCAAAAAAATGATTGTATCTAAAACGGTTGAAGAGAACTACCCTGTCGAGTTCTCTTAAACCTATAGCAGACTTTGAAGTGCTTGTACTGGCAAACCGAAACTTGTATATATGTTTGAGACAAAAAGATGAAATTTTCTGCAGAAGCATTGTGATAGTGCATTCAAAGGCCAAAACAAGCTTAGATCCTGATTTTGACACCACATAGAAAAGTTGTTTTGAACTCCTGATCACCTTGAGTATGCCCACCAATTTTCCTACGATTCTAAGACTATGATCGGAGGGGTCTCAAGGACACCCTAGATGGAGCGGTGACCTACTCTGATACCAATTGTTGGAGTTTGAGGTATGCGAAAGCACATGAACAGAAGCACATGAACAACACAAGGACAAGAAGCTTGGAGCACAACACACAATACTCAATGTATTACCAAGAGAATGTATAAAGATAAGTGATCCGTTAGGGTTATAGGCATAACTACAAGCCAAGGGAAAAAAACATCCTAAAGAGGGAAAAAAGTGTCGCGGTGGTCCTTGTTCAAGGCAAAGGATCGAGCACCGGCTCTCGTCATAAAAGAAGAGGAAGCACATAAATTACTCACAGATTACCTCATTATGTCAACAGTGATTTTCATCACTAAAACAATGTAATATATGTATATACATCCGATAACTGCAAGTGTGACTCCATTTTGTGCAAGTCGAGGAGTCCTCAATCTTGAGGAGTCTAAGTAGAAAGCTCACGTCAATTTTCGTAATTTTTGGAAGCCGTTAGATAGTTCAAATTAGAGGAAGGACCTATTTTTTAACTATGGCAGTCACTAGATGTGAAACCGGTCAAAACTAGGCAAAAGCTATAAATAGAGCTAGAGAGCTCATTTTGTTGTGGTTGTTATTGTAGAACTTATGAGCTAGTACTTAGAAGAGCTATTGTAATTAGTGGATGATGAATATGAGTATGAGTTCTTTCCTTTCCTTCCAATGATCTCCATTGCTACTCTCCTTATGTGTGTGTCTGCATGTGTGTGTATGCAAATTGCATTTCGCATCATCATCTTCATGCGCATCACTTACTCTTGATCTTCATATCAGCCTAACCTCACCATGGATTGGCATTACGAGGTGGAGCTCCTCACATTGGTACTTTCCATTGTACTAGAGTGATAGTCCTAGTGTGTTCACACACATCACTACCAAAATATATCAACAACTAAATATAGTACTAGGATCTACAATGATAGTCATGGGCAATTAGGCCTCAAATGACTATATGTCTAGGCCAATGCTTTAGTATCCTACATACCCAACTAGACTACTGCTGAATAAAAACCCTCATGTCCTCAACATGTAATTCCAATGAAATATGAGCAATCCAAGAAGGAATTGAGTAGGATATAATGCCATCTACTCCTAATATTATGGAAATTACAAGGCAAGAAAGTTCCATATAAGGTAGTCAACAAGAGGCATACTCTCAACAATATGACCCATCCACTAGTTATTCTAGTTATCTACATCATTCAAGTGGATATGATTACTACTATAGTCAATGTTATGGGTGTACCAAGGCTGGTTATAGACAAGTCTACTATACAAACGTTCCACCTCAAAATATGGCTAGACCATAGTCTAGAACTACTCCATCAACAGTTCATTGCTTTCGGTGTAATGGAGATCATTTTGTTAGAGAATACCAACATGCACAAGTTCCCCAATCACTACATATACCTACCAAAAAATATTTTTGTAATGAGTTTGGAGAAACTCAAATGCATAAGGATTGTCCTCACAATCCAAATAGGACCACATATCGAGTGTAATACCCACTAGTAGTAAAGGACAGAAGGTGATGGCAACTCCTATACAAGTGATTACATGGTCACAAGCCAAGGCAAAAGGAAATGATAAAGGAAAAAAGGTGCTTGATCCATGAAGATCAACGAGTGAAGAGGAGCTTCCCAAAGAGCCTCTACCTACCAAGGGACCTCGAAGGCTCAACGAGAGAAATAGGTCAATTAAAAAAAAAGAAAACTATTGCTAAACTTAAGGACTCCCTCAAGTCCATGCAAGATGAACTCAAAAATAAAGACGATAAGATCATTAGGGAGAAAGAAAGAACCCAAAATCGAGTAATTTACCAATATAGTGCTCCAACACTATCACATGCATATAACAAAATACATGGCCACAACCAAGATGATTCCTACCTCACCCTCTAACTAGTGAGTTAGAAGGATTATTGTAAGCATAACATAATATATTAAGAGCACAAACATCAATAGAGCATCATGATAAATGCTATCCAAGAGGGGATTTAGAAAATGAATGACTAGCCATGCTTCAACAAATGATAGAAAATGCTCAACAATTGCAAGATCCTAACACTCTTCTTCCAACATGCATGCTTGAAGAGCATTTCCAAAGAACCATTAAAATCCATCAAAAGGGAGATCAAAATTAGGAAAAATAAAGAAGCTTTGGAAAAGGCAAGCACAACTCTAGAAAAAGGAAGAACAATTACAATAGGTTGTGAATGAATATCAAGAGATGATCAAAGCTCAACAACAATCAAAGGAACCCATCCCTAAACCCTAAGTGACCACAACAAACCTAGAGCCCAACCAATCTCTCTCAAGACGATATTGTGGTTCCAGATAACAAAGCTTCTTGGCAAGGTGAACTATGGGATCAAGTATTAGAACCAAAAACAAATAAGGAGGTTCTTACGCAACAAAATCCTCCATTTCTAGAGTTTCAAACTTGTGATTGTACAATGCATAGTCAGTTACCTCTTAATGAGTCTGTAAGTCCATAGTATTAGGCTGATGTAGCCACGAACTTTGAATCTCTTCCATGTTACATTGGAGAGGATGAAGTAGCCTCATAGTGTAATAAAACTAAGTCTCTAAAGCTAAATGTGAGGCCCAAAGGACAAAACAAAGACATGGAGTCACACATACATGAAATCGCTATCAATAAGATTGGGTGATAATAGTGAATGGGATTAACATAATACTTTATTGCCTATCAAATGTAATTATGTGACTACCAATGCTATTGTAGAACCATTGGAGTAGTGATTCCTACCCAAAATTTATGGGAGAAGAGGGGCAAGCCAAACGTATGACCAACTAGAATGTGCAATACATTTAATTGATACACATGTGCATCTCCTAGAAAATATTTTCTTTACCACATGTGGTGTGAAATTCGAGCACACAATTTCCATATTTGGATTTGGCAAAACAAGAAATTATGAATTGCTCTTAGGACACACATTCCTAAAGAAAATGAAAGTGGTTCAAGACTAGGGAGGAAATGTAATCTACATTTAGAACAATGGCACAACTACCAAGATCAACCTATAGACAAATGCTTATAGAGATGTGCCACCTCTCCAATGGCATGCAATTCATGATGATGAGGATAAACATTTTGTAAAGAGCACAAGTTAGAGTCAAGCTTCTGAGATACACAAAGAGATAGGTCTTTTGGTTGTGTCAAGTAAGAAACAATGAGCCAAGTCAACCACTGAAATGTTTGGCAGTAGATCCTGATTATATTCATGCCTCCAATCTTAGAGAGGATGAATTTTATCATTTTGGATGGACACATATTTTGGAGCCAGCAATGTAGATGTAAACGAGCAAACACTCACACATCACTATGATGAACATGGCAATGAGTTTGGATTCATTTTTAGTGGACCTCATTGAAGAAGATATACCATGTGAGATGCAACAACCTCATGAAGTGATACCACGTTCCCAAGAATGGGCCCTATGATAATGATGTTGAGAACTTGAATGATATGGGGACTCTACTTGGTCCTTCTAACATGGATAAGCCTACATGAATCAATGAAAATGAGAGTATCATTGAGTGAGCTAGTGTTCCTATAAGTCAATCAACTAATTGTGAAGTTCATAAACATTTCACGAAATATCAAGTAAAAGAACAAAAAATTGTTGTGCTATGCCTAGAAGCTACGATAATTAAGAAGATACAAAGAAAGCAGTCATAATGATAGCAAAAATGAACAATGGTACTCGTATATAGAAAATGATATGTTGAGCTCTGAGGAAGAAGATCTCATACATCTTTTACTCAAGTATTGGGATGTCTTCACTTTGACCTATAAGGACCTCAAACGAGTTGATCTAGATGTCCATGCCCATTGAATACCAGTGGCATTGAATGCCCAACCATCTAAACAAACTTACTCTTCCAAGATTAAGGAAGAAATTGATAAATTGCTAACTACTAGCCTCATTAATAAAATCAGGCACACACAGTGGGTCTCACCCATAGTGGTTGTCCCCAAGAAGAATGGAAAACTATGAGTTTGCATTAACCTCAAAAAGGTCAATGCACCCATTATTTGGGACAGTTATCCCCTACCCATTGTAGACCATTTGTTAGAAGGATTAGCTATACAAGAGGTTTAAATTTACCTAAATGGATTATGGGGCTATAATCAAGTGCCCATTTTGCTTGAGGATCAACATAAAACAACATTTTCCATGGAATCGGGTATTTTTTTCTTTTATAGTAATGTTATTTGGATTGAACAATGCCCCTGACATATTCCAAAGGATTATGTGCCATATTTTCAAGGAAGTTCTTAGGAAATTCCTTGAAGTTTTTCTTGATGATTTATGTGCAATGATAGAAAATAGCATGTTTCGGATCTAGGATCACAAAGTTTCCAAGAATGGCATATCCACTGATGAAGAAAGAGAAATCTCTAAATTGTCATGAACAAGAAACACAAAAGAACTCCAAGTTTTTATGGGACATTATGGATATTATACCAGGTTCATACAACAACCATTGCTCAACCAATGTATGGATTGCTAAAGAATTTTGAGTGGACAAAAGAGTCTGAAAAATCATTCCAAGAACTCAAAAAGCATCTCATATCAGCACCAATATTCAAGGCCCCAATGATTGGAATAAACCATTCCATATCCATGTAGATGCTTTGAATTTTGCAATTGATTGCAACTTAGAACAACCTAGTGATGAGGGCAACATGGACTTCCCCATTGGATATGCAACTTTCCAACTCATTCCATCTCAATGCAATTATACTACTATCAAAAGAGAGTGCCTTTAAATGGTCTATGTAGTAAAGAAGTTTAGGCATTATCTTTTGGTGCATAAGTTTAAGAACTTTCTAGACCACCAAGCTTTACTATATCTTGTCAACAAGCCTTGCACAAATGGTAGATTGGCAAGATGGTTTCTTCTCCTCATGGAATATGATTTCAGAGTGGTAATAAAAAATGGTAGCCAACATATTAGAGATGATCATCTATCAAGGATTATAAGTGCTAACCCTCAAGAGGCAATCAATGATAACTCGCGCGAAACCTACCTGTTGATTACCTTCCACTTTTGGAAGTCACACACTCAAGTGTTGCAACTAAACATTTTTTATGAATTAGAAAATACAAATAATTCCATTTGCTGGTCTATGGTGGCTCGCCTTATGCATGGATGCTCAAACATTTATGAGTAGGTGTGATACTTGACAAAGAGCAAAATATCCTTTCAACAAAGATCAAATTTCTTTAAGGCCCATGATGGCAGGACGTGCTTTTGTGAAATGGGACATAGGCTTTATTGGCCCGATTAGCCCACCTAGCAAAGGATCTCATGTTGAGCACATAATAGCAGCAACAAACTATCTCACAAAGTGGATAGAAGGCACGTGCTACAATAAAAGATGATGCTCAAACAACTGTAAAAATCTTATTTGAGTAAATTTTTATGAGATTTGGCCTCCCACTTGAGATAATTTGATGGAATCCTTAAGTTTAGCAATGGTTTTCTTTTGTTTATTGACCTATTTCTCTCATTGAGCCTTACAGGTCCCCTTGGTAGGTAGAGGCTCTTTGGGAAGCTCCTCTTCACTCTTTGAGCTTGATGGATCAAGCACCTTTTTTCCCGTATCATTTCCTTTTGCATTGGCTTGTGACCATGTAATCACTTGTATAGGAGTTGCCATCGCCTTCTCTCCTTCACTACTAAAGGGCATTACACTCACTATGTTGATTGATGTGGGTCCTATTTGGATTGTGAGGACAACCCTTGTACATTTGAGTTTCTCCACACTTATTACAGAAATATTTCTTGGTAGGTATATGTAGTAATTGGGGAACTTGTTCATGTGGTTATTCTCTAACAAAATGATCTCCATTACACCTAAAGCAATGAGCTCTCGGTGGAGTAGGTCTAGACTAAGGTCTAGCCATATTTTGAGGTGGAACATTTGTATAGTAAACTTCGCTATAATCAGCCTTGGTACACCCATAATGTTGACTATAGTAGTCATGATATCCACTTGAATGATCTAGATAACCAAAATAACTATTGGATGGGTCATATTGCTAAGAGTATGCCTCTTGCTGACTACCTTATATGGAACTTTCTTGCCTTGTAATTTCTATAATAATATGAGTAGATGGCATTATATCCTACTCAATGGGCTCTTGGATTGTCCATATTTCATTGGAATTACATCTTGAGGACCTGAGGATTTTTGAATCAACACTCGTCTAGTTGGGTATGTAGGATACTGAAGCATTGGCCTAGACATATATGCATTTGAGGCCTAATCGCCCATGAGTATCATTGTAGATACTAGTACTATTTGTTGATCTATTTTGGTAGTGATGTGTGTGAACATACCAAGACCACGGGGGCACGTTTTTCCCTCTTTATGAGTTTTTATTTGCCCGACTTGTAGGTATGCCTATAACCCTAATCAATCACTTATCTTTGTACATTCTCTTGGTAATACATTCAATATTGTGTGTTGTGATCCAAGCTTCTTCTTCCTCCTTGTGTTGTTCATGTGCTTCTGTAGACCTCAAACTCCAACACTTGGTTTTAGAGCAGATTGGCACTCCATTTAGGGTATCATCGACACCCCTTCGATCACAGTCTCAAAATTGCATGAAGATTGGTGAGCATACTTAGGGCGATTAGGAGTTGGAAACATCTTTGCTATGTGGTGTCAAAAGCCTGACCTAAGCTTATTTTGGCCTTCGAATGCACTATCATAGCGTCTATGTAGGAAATTTTGTCTTTTTGTGTCAAACATATATATAGCTTTCGGTTCGCTAGTACAAGCGACTCGAAGCCTGCTATAGGTTTAGCAAAGCTCGGCAGGGTATTTTTTTTCAACTTATTTAGATACAATCTTTTTTCTGCATCAAGGCATTTTAGTCAGTGGCCATGGCTAAAAGTCATGTTGTATTCCATATGTTGGCTTTTGAGGATAAGTTGGATTGTAGAAATTACCCATTATGGGCATATATGATGAGTCATGTATTAGTCACAAAAGGACTGTGGAATATTGTGTAGGGTGTCAAAAAATGTCCTACTACACTTGCAAATACAATTACTGAAGGTGATGTGGATGGCATTGAATATGATGATCTTTCAGTTCCTATTCGTGCTGCAGTTCCTATTGCACCTAGTGTAGAGCAACTTCCTTGGGATGGGAGAGATGCTCAGACACATGCATTGATAGCCTAGTTTGTAAAACATGCCATTATTCCTCATATTGGCTCTTGCAAAATAGCAAAGGATGCTTGGCATACACTTACCACTTTTTACCGGGCAAGGAATGAGGCTCGTGTTGCTTACCTCTAAAGATAGATGGAGAGTGAGCACATGAATCAAGGTGATTCCATGGAGAGCTTTTTGACAAAGATCAAATATTTGAAGGAGCAATTGATTTATGTTGATGAAGTCTTACGAGACAGTTCACCTGTGTAGACTGTTTTGAATGATCTTCCATATTCATATAAGAGTTTTGCTTCTACTCTTTGAATAATGATGAAAGGCAATCTAAATGCCTAACATTTGAGGAGTTAGGCTCTGTTTTGTTGCAGGAAGATCAATCTAGGTAGAACAAGTCCATTAGGCATGTTGGAGATCAAGCTTTCTTGGCTAATCAAAAGGGCTAAGGTAAATGGAGCTCATCTACTAGTATGCAAAAATCTGCTAATTCTGCACAATCAAAGAAGGATGATGAAGACGAGAAGAAAACAAAAAAGAAAAAATTGTTTTGCAAATACCATAAAGAAAATGATCATGTCATAAAGAACTGTCCAAATATAGTTTGGGGTGAATGTATGATGTTTGGACCATCAAGTGATAATTTTTATTTTGGCTTTTTTAACAACAAAATTTTCATTTGGTTGATTATGTAAATTGAACTATAAATCATGAAAGTAAGAGATACAAAGGATACTAATAGATGGACTACAAGTTATATCAACATGAGCTACAAGTTAGAAAAGTGAGAGATACAAAAGAGACTAATAAATCTCTCATGTCTTTATAAGGATCATTCAAGGTGTATATTTACAATCAGGGATCAATTCAGAACTTATATTGCTACATTGCATTACTGAATTTTCATGATCTCAGGTAGTGTGAACACTTCATATCCATGTTTGGTAACCTCTTGCATGGATGACAAGTGTGGCATATGAGAGGCGGGATATGAGATTTGGGAAGAGGATTTTTTCCATTGACTTGTGTATGTGTAAAATTATAGCTCAAAAGTTATTTTTTCACACATCTTGTATGTTCACTATAATTAGAGAAATTATATATGTAGCCAATTTGTCATTTGCATCAACGCCTCATTCTCATCTTTTCAAGGCCCCATCTTGCACGGAAAAACTAAACCCAATCTACATAGCACCATTGAAAAACGAAAATTGATGTCCAAGAGCTTCAGGTATATGAACATTCATGCCCTTATCCCTACAACTTCATGGAAAAGGGAGGGAGATGTATGGAGCTACCATCATTTAGATCATCCATCATCCATTTGTGGGAGCCATTCTCAAAGCTCACCACTTTTATTTGATCAATTAAGGCCTCGTATTGAGCCTCTCTCCATAGAATATTGGTTTCCATGAAGATTCGGAAGAAAAGAAAATATTTATTAGGTCTACATATACATGCAAGAAATTTCAAACTTAATATAACCTTGATAAATTTCCTCTCAAGAAGTTTCAAGGACATAAGATGCCATGATGCACCTAGTATGGGACATCCTAGAAGTAACAAGACATATGATCTTGTTAAATGAAAATTCTCAAATCCCCTTATAATATGTTAATCCTCACTTTTTCCCCAAAATACATGTGAAAATTCCTATTTTTGACATAGTTTCGTATTTTTAGCACTAAGTAGGCTTAGATTGTAAAAGCCAAGTAGTATTCAAGCTTGCTTGGCATGAGTAGGATAGCCACATGGATTCTCATAATTTTTGGAATAGCTTATGGACAATATGTTTAAAGCTAGGCTAGACACTACAGTGTGGGCATAGCTCTTAAACAGTCTATATAAGTGAAAGAGTTCTCGTTTTTTAAGAATAGCTTGTTCGAGTGTAGAAATCATATGAGCTTTGTACTCTTATCTTGAGGAATAGAAGGGAAACTCTTGGTCACATTGCCTTTTGCCTACTCTTGAGTGTGTGTGCATGCATGCATGCATGCATGTATGCGCATATGTGCATACTTGCATCTCTCTTGTTGTAGGTGCATGTACTTCCATCTTGCCACATACCATCTTCATTCCATCGATTGGTCACTCCATAGATTAGACATTTCTTTATTGTGTTTGTGTAGGATATGAGGATTCAAAGCATCCAATATATGTTTGCAAGTTGAAAAAGACTTTGTATGGGCTTAAACAAGCCCCTCGTAATTGGCATGCGAGGATTGCAAAGTATTTAAGCTCCATTAGGTTTTTTATGTGTGATGCAAATCACATATCATACTCAATGAAGGGTGATGATGGCATCACAATTATGGCTATTCATGTTGATGTATTGATTGTAGGTGGTGATAATGAAGAAAGTATTAAAGAGGTAAAGTAGATCCTTATGCAGGAATTTCACATGAAAGATCTTTGTGTGTCACACTAATTTTTGGGCATTGAGTTTATACATATTGAAACAAGTATATGGCTTCCTCAAAGGCAATATGCACTGATTATGTTGAAAAAGTATGGTATGATTGATTGTAAGCCGATTTCTATGCCATTAGATCATAATTTAAAGTTGGATACTACATGAGGTGAAGCACCAAAAAATGCTAATATGTATAGGAAAATTATAGGAAGTTTGATACATCTCACAATAACAAGGTTTGATCTAATCTACACTATAGGACTTGAAAGTCAATTTATGCAGGTTCCCAAGAAACCACATTTAGCCCAACTTGCATTGGTGTCGAATCGTAGGTTCATGGATACACCAATGCAAATTGGGCGAGTAGTGTTCTAGATAGAAGATCTACTAGTGGTTTTCTATTCTTACTCAGGAGTGATGTTGTTACATGGAGCAGTAAGAAGCAACCCACTATTGCTTTGTCGAGTATAGAGGCTGAGTATAGAGGTGTTGCAATGGAAGCTCACATCATGTTTAAAGATGCTACTTGCAGATTTTGGTATGGAAATGGAGAAGCTTATCATCATTTATTGTGATAACATTAGGAACATACAATTAGCAAGAAATATTATTTTTCATGCTAGAACAAAGAATATCAATGTACATTATCACTTCATAAGGGATAAGGTATTAGCAAGTGATATTGATCTTGTTTATGTGAGGACAGATGAACAAGTTGCTAATATTTTCACTAAAGCACTTGGTGCAGAGAAGTTGAAGAAGTTTTGGAAGATGCTTGGATTACAGGACATGATGTTGAGGTTGAGGGGGAGTGATGAGATATCAATCTCAACATGTGATGATCAAGGATGACATGTACCACATTTTCATTTCGTTGACATGCAAAGTGGGTATTTGATATATGTCAGGGATACTTTTAATGAGCTTTACCAAATTTATCTATCAAGAGTGATGGCACATTTGTACTTGCCAACTCACTCATTTATGGACACTCGGATTTTCTTTATGTACTATTCTTTCTCTATTGTACTAATTGTATTGTTGTATTAGGTCATTCTTGTATATTCTCTTTATTTAATAGAAGTAGAAGCAGACTATTCTCCCTTGCCTCAATATGTGTGTGCTCCTCTCTTTGAGTGTGAGAGTGTGTGAGAGCTCTCTTCCTTATCTCCTTTCTTTTGACACTAGTGTGGTCTTATAAGCAACATGATAAGCCCAAACTTCATGGTGCAATTTCTTATCCCGATATGAGCATCTCGAATTTACTAATTTTGTCAATATGGTGCAAAGCACTTTTTTGGATCTTTGAGCTTGACTGTTTTCCTGTGGATGGTATGGATCTAACTTTTTCTGAATAACCAAGAATTATTTTAATAAAGCCTCTATGAATTAACTGACAAAGTGAGTATCATGTAGCTCATTAGGGAGAAAGAAAGAACCCAAGATCGAGTATTGTAGTTGTATAGTGCTCCAAGACTATCACATGCATATAGCGAAATCCATGGCCACAATGAGGATGAGTCCTATCTCACCCTCTAACTAGTGGATTTAAAGCATTACTACGAGAATGTCATAATAGATTAAGATAAGTACCGTCAATATAGCATCATGATAAATGCTATACAAGAGGGGATTTAGAAAAGGAACGACTAGTCATGTGTCAAGAGATGAGAGAAGTTGCTCAAAAGTTGTAAGATCCTAACATTGTTCTTCCAACATGCATGCCTGAAGAGCATTTCCAAACAACTCTTAAAATCCATAAAAAAGGAGATAAAAATTAGGAAAAAAAGCAATTTTGGAAAAGGCAAGCAAACTATAGAGAAAGGAAGAACGATTTCAATAGGTTGTGAATGAATATCAAGAGATGATAAAAAATCAACAACAGTCAAAGGAACCCGTCCCTAAAACCTAGGTGACCACAACAAAACTAGAGCCCATCCGATCTTTCTCAAGAGGATATTGTGGTTCTAAATAACAAGGGTTCTTGGCAAGGTGAACCTTGGGATCAAGTATTAGAACCAAAAGGAAATAAGGATCTTCTTACACAACAAAAATCTCAATTTTCAAAGTTCCAAACTTGTGATGGATAGTGAGTTACCTCTTAATGAGTTTGTAAGTCCATACTCCAAGGCTAATGTAGCCATGAACTTTGAATCTCTTCCACCTTACATTGGAGAGGATGAAGTAGCCTTAGAGTGCAAGAAAACTAAGTCTCTAAAGCTAAATGTGAAGCCCAAAGGACAAAACAAGGACACAAAGTCACACATACATGAAATCTATATTGATAAGATTGGTGATAATAGTGAAGGGGATCAAGATAATACTCTATTGTCTATCAAATATAATGATGTGACAACACTATTGTAGATTCATTGGAGTATCCATTGCTACTCAGAATTTATGGGAGAAGTGGGGAAAGCCAACCTTAAGACCAACTAGAATGTGCCTACATTTAACTGATGGACACATGTAGGTCTCCTAAAAAATATTGTCTTGACCACATCTGATTTGGAATTTGAGCATACAATTTCCATATGTGAATTTGGCAAGATAAGCAACTATGAATTTCTCTTAGGACAGACATTCCTAAGGAAAATGAAAGTGGTTCAAGATTAGGGAGGAAACGCAATCTACATTTAGAACAATGGCACAACTACCAAGATCATCCTATAGAACAATGCTTATAGAGATGTTCCACCTCTCCAATGGCATGAAATTCATGATAATAAGGGAAAACATTTTGTAAAGAGCACAAGTTAAAGTCAACCTTCCTAGATACAGAAAGAGATAGCTCTTTTGGTTGTGTCAAGCAAGAAACAATGAGCCAAGTCAACCACTCAAACGACAGGTAGTAAACCCTGATTATATTCATGCCTCCAATCTTAGAGAGGATGAATTTGATCATTTCGGATGGTCACATAGTTTGGGATCCATCAAAGTAGCTGGCAACGAGAAAACACTCTTACGTCACTATGATGAAGATGGCAATGAGTTTGGATTCATTTTTAGTGGACCTCAAATCTAGCATGTGCAATGCAACAACCTTTTGAAGTGATACCACGTTCCCAAGATGATGTAGGATCAACCATTAGTGACTATCGTAGTCTCTATATGCATGGGCCCTATGATAATGATGTTGAGAAATTGAATGATATGGGAACCTTGCTTGATCCTTCTAACATGGATGAGCCTACATGAATCAATGAAAACGCGACCGTCATTGAGCAAGCTAGTGTTCCTAGAAATGATTCAATCAACAAATTTTGAAGTTCCTAAACATTTAAAGAAATATCAAGTAGAAGAACAAAAAATTGTTGTTGTTATGCCTTGAAGCTAGGATAATAAATAAGATACAAAGAAAGTGGTCATAATGATAGAAAAAAATGAAGAACGGTGCTCCTATAGCAAATGATATGTTAAGCATTAAGGAAGAAGATCTCATACATCTTTTATGTGAGTATTGGGATTTCTTCACTTGGACCTATAAGGACCTCAATTGACATGATATGGATGTCAATGCCCATCAAACACCAATGGTGTTGAATGCTCAACCATCTAAACAAACTTACTCCTCCAAGATTAAGGAAGAAATTGATAAATTTCTAACTATTGGTTTCATTAATGAAATCAAGCACACGGAGTGGGTCTCACCCATAGTGGTTTTCCCCAAGAAGAATGGAAAACTATGAGTTTGCATTAACCTCAAAAAGGTCAACACAACCATTATTTGGGATAGCTATCCCTACCCATTGTAGACCATTTGTTCGATAGAGTTGCTATGCACGAGGTATAAATTTACCTAAATGGATTATGGGGCTATAATCAAGTGCCCATTTTGTTGGAGGATCAACATAAAACAACCTTTGCCATGGAATGGGGTGTTTTTCTTTTAGAGTAATGCTATTTGGATTGACCAATGCACCTGCCACATTCCAAAGGATTATGTGCCATATTTTCAAGTAATTTCTTAGGAAATGCCTTGAAGTTTATCTTGATGACTTATGTGCATACTCTAATGATAGAAAAGAACATGTTCCGGATCTATGATATTTCTACTAGACCCGGCTCATGATATTTGTACTCAATTATCACAAAATATTTTTAGAATAATCAAGATACATGTACTCCATTTTCTCCAACTACATCAAGAAAGATTGGACATGGTGAATGTAGTAAAAATAGTGGATCTAATAAAATGTCACCATGCTTTTTCCATACTAAATCACATAATACAATACCTATAACTTTTGAAAAGGAAGATTCTCTTGAGCTTCATCTTAAATGGACTCAAGCATTTTTAGCATGTGGGATTCCTTTCAATGTTATTTGTAATCCTATTTTCAAAGATGCTTTAATGTCAACTACACAAAAAGGATTCACCATGCCAGATTACAATAAAATGCAAATAGAGTATGACTAGATAAAGTGAAGAAAAGTATTGAAGCTATTTCATCATAAATTGGAATGGTCTCTACTTGCACATCAAGATCAACCAAGAGCTTCTTAATCCACATAGCTTCACAAGTTGCAAAGGCTAATCCTCTATATTCAGTTTCTGTAGATGATAGTGCAATAGTAGGTTGCTTCTTCAAGCTCCATGTGATAGGTTTGGTGCCTATCATGAATACATAACTAAAGCCCTTCACCTACAATTCTTCATCATATCTATAAAACAAGGCATGATTGATTGTGTGCTTCACATATCTTAGCACTCGTTTGGCTAAATTTAAATGTTCTCTTGTTGGAGTTTGCATAAATTTAGAAAGAACTCCAACGATATAGCACAAATCTAGTCTTGTGATCATAGCATAGATCAATGAACCTATAATACTCCTGTATGTAGTTACATCATGTAACTTCTCTCCATCATTTGAGCATAGCTTCACATTTGTGTCCATAAGTAGAGTGAGTGGCTTGCATTCACTCATTCCAAATCTAAAAAGAACATCCAACAGATACTTTATTTGCATCAAGTAGATGCCATCTTTCCCATAGACTACCTCAAAGCCTAAAAACTATTTCAGCTCACCAAGATCTGAAATTTTAAACTCCTTACTGAGTTTTCTTTTTATCTCTTGTGTTCCTGCAACATTACTTCTTGTTATGATGAGATCATCAACATATATGCAGATGTATACCTGCTTGCCTTCTTCTTTCTTCATGCAGAGAGAAGGATCTGCACTACTTGGGCTATACCCACACCTTGTGAGGTACTCAACCAATCTTTGGTTCCAAGCACGTGGTGCTTGCTTCAGCCCATACAAAGCTTTCTTCAATCAACAAACAAAATCTAGATGCTTTTTATCTTCAAATCCATTCGATTGACTCATGTATACCTCTTCTTGAAGTTCTCCATTGAGAAAAGCATTTTTTATGTCAAGTTGGTACAATGGCCATCTCCTTGCTGCACTCACTGCAATCAAGGTTCTAATTGTTCCCATCTTTGCAACCAAGGCTGAAAGTTTCTTCATAGTCAATGTCGTGAGTCTACTTGAATCCTTTTGCTACTAGTCTAGCTTTATGCCTAGCTAGAGAACCATCATCATTTCTCTTTATTTTAAACACCCATTTATTTGGAACAATCTTCATACCTTGAGCCTTTGGAACTAGCTCCCATGTGTGATTATCCTTGAGAGCTTTTATCTATTTTTGCATAGCTTGCTACCTCCATTCCACTACGAGATATATGGCCCAAACGACCATGCCAAATACAAGCCATAGGATATTCAATAATAGCTAACATGTGTTCTTTCTATGATACAAATAAAGAATAAAGTGAGCCAACTTTGCTTCCTTTTGAAATAACCATATTGCCCTTTGATATACCAAAGGACTGAGCATATAAGACCACCTTGTAACCAAGGTCATCAAGTTGACCAATTGACATCAAATTGCATGATAACTGAGGTACATGGCATACATTATGCATAGTAAATTTTGAACCATCAATGAACTGCACAACCACATCTCCAATCCCCACAATGTCACACTGCTAAGAGTCACCAAGTCTCATGATACCAAGAGACTTTGTTGCATAATTAGAGAACCATTCTCTGTGTGGTGTCACGTGGAAAGAAGCACCAAAATCTAGCAACCACATGTGGGAAAGAGAATCAACCATAAGAGCCTCAATTGGCACATTATTATCAAGTGTCAACACATTAGCATCATCAAAAATAGCATTAATTTCTTCAATCTTCACAATCAAAGTAGATGGTGTAGGTAATTGTTTAACATGCCCATCAACATTATGTCCTTTACCTTTAGCATTCTTTAATGCATAACAGTCTTTCTTCATGTGTCCTTTCTTATGACAATAATGGCATTCAATATCCCTCTTCCTTGATTTACTTCTACTATTATTTCGTTGACCATTCTTTTCCTTGTTCTTGCTCTTGCCACGTTGTTGGTTCTTTCCTTGGTAAGAATCGCGAACATTATATGCATCCCCACTCTGAGTGCAAACCATAGATTTTTTATTAATCTCTCACTCAAGAGTGCTCCATGTATGTCATCATAGACGAGTTTACCACCATGTGCACTATTGCTAATAGATGTGCAAAACATATCCCATGATGATGGCAAACTGCAAAATCTGATGTCCGTTGGTCAAATGGTAGAAAAAGGTTTGCAAATAAGATTTAATCATGCAGGTTGCTTCATCGAGGATCCAAAGAAAAGGAGGTTAATTGCTAGAGGTCAAAAACAAGGTACATTTTTTACATTCAAGGTAAACTCAAATCATACAAACTATTTCTCTTATGGTATGCATCGAATAGCAGAGCTTGATCTATGGCACAAAAGGATTGGACACGTGAATGTACACAGGTTAAAGGAGCTGTCAAAGAAGAGGATTGTTGATGGATTACCTGACCTTACTAAGCAACATATGGTGCATCTTTGTGAAGCATGTCAAATGGGTAAGCAGAGTAGACAGCCTTTCAAGCATTCAAGCTATGTAAGCAGTGGATTGCTAGACCTTATACACACGGACCTATGGGGTCCTACTAAAGAGGCATCCTTGGCTGGTAATAAGTACTATGTATCATTCATTGATGATCATAGTAGAATGACATTTGTGTATTTCATTAAACATAAGAGTGAAGTCTTTGATTGTTTCAAAAATTTTAAATCATTTGTCGAGAAGCAAACAGGAAGATATGTTAAGAAGCTAAGATCCGATGGAGGGGGAGAGTATTTCTCTCAAGCTTTTACTGATTTTTTGTATGATGAAGGTATCAAAAGAGATGTTACATGCAGGTATACTCCACAACAAAATGGAGTCGCAGAAAGAAGAAACAGAATCATAGCAGAAGCATCTAGAAGCATGCTAAATGATATATGTTTGCCTAATTCTTTTTGGGCTGAAGCTGTTAGCAAAAGTTTGTACATTATGAATAGAGTACCTACTGCTGGAGTTCATCATTTGACACCATATGAGGTATGGCATGGAAGGAAACCAAGTGTAAGTCATTTGAAAGTATTTGGTTGTGTATGTTATGTACATGTACCTAGTGAAGTGAGATCAAAACTTGATGCGAAATCAGAAAAGTGTATATTTATTGGTTATGCAGATACTCAAAGAGGATATAGATGTTATAATCCTCATACCAATAAGGTGGTTGTTTCAAGAGATGTAAATTTTGATGAATCACTTTCATGGTATGTAGATAAGAAAAGTTTGCAGGTCATAAATGGAGATGAAGAAGATACAGGTGAAGGAGATGAGTGCTTATCTCAGCCCACAAGAAGTTTAAGTGATGAGAAAAGTGGTTTGGATGAAGAAAGAGAGCTACCTTTCAATGGAAGATTAAGGCAAGAGTCACCTCCAAGTGTTAAAAGTAAAGGTAAACTCAAACTTATTGAAGTTAATGATGGAGAGGAAATGAGTGATGTATGTGAGTATGGAGAATCATCAAAGGTTCCTAATAAGAAAGGAAGAGCATCTACATTGGAGGTAAGAAGAACTTCAAGAGTGAGTAAGCAACCTCAAAGGTATACGTATGAATCTTTCATGAATACTCAATATGCTTTTATGACAAAAGTTGAGCAGGAAAATGAACCCATATGTTATGATGAGGCAAAAGGAGATGAAAAGTGGGAGAAAGCAATGAGAGAAGAAATGGAAGCACTACAGGATAACAAGACTTGGAATTTAGTTCCAAAGACACTAAAACAAAAGGTAATTGGTTGCAAGTGGGTTTTTAAGATTAAAAGAAATAGTGATGGTAGTGTGTCAAGATATAAGGCTAGACTTGTAGCAAAAGGATATAATCAAACTCAAGGATTGGACTATGAGGAAACATTTAGTCCAATAGCAAACATGGCAATGGTGAGAACTTTGTTGGCTTTAGCTGCAAGTAAAAGGTGGAATATATATCAACTCGATATAAAGAATGCCTTTCTTAATGGTGAGTTAAATGAAGAAGTGTATATGTCACAACCAGATGGTTATGTGGATGCAAAATGTCCTAATCATGTATGCAGGTTAAAGAAGGCATTGTATGGTCTTAAACATGCACCAAGGGCATGGAATGCAAAGTTGGTAAAGTATCTTATGTTGCAAGGATACACAGCGAGTCATGTTGATCCTTCACTTTATGTAAAACATGTGGATGACATGCATGTCTATGTATGCATTTATGTGGATGACTTGTTGATTACAGGGAATGATGCAAAAGCAATTGAAGAGATAAAAGGTAATTTGGGAAAGGAATTTAAAATTTCATATCTTGGTTTGCTTAGATACTTTCTTGGGATTGAAATTGTATGGCAATGAGGGTATGTGGTTGATACAGAGAAAGTATATATGTGATATGTTGAAAAGGTTTGGTATGCAGGAATGTAAATTTGTTTCTACCCCAATTGAATGTAATGTAAAGTTGAGTGCAAAGGAAGATGATGAATTGCATGATATGAATGCATATAGATCCATGGTAGGATCTTTGATTTATGCAACAAAAACTAGACCTAATATATGCTATGCAGTGGGAGTATTGTCACTGTTGATATATTTAGGTAGTGATGTGTGTGAACACTTTAGGACCACCGGGGCACTTTTTTCCCTCTTTAGGAGGTTTTTTCCCCCGGCTTGTATATACGCCTATTGCCCTAATGGGCTACTTATCTTTGTACATTCTCTAGTAATACATTTAGTATTGTGTGTTTGTGCTCCAAGCTTCTTCTTCTTCCTTGTGCTGTTTGCGTGCTTCTGCAGATGTCTATCTCCAACAATTGGTATCAGATCGGGTCGTCACTTCATCTAGGGCACCATCGACACTCCTCCGTTTGCAGTCTCAGAAACGCACGAATTTTGGTGAGCATACTCAACGTGTTTTCAAGATCAAAACAGCTTTGATATGTGGTGCCGAAATCGTGATCTGAGCTCGTTTCGGCCTCCGAACGCACTATCGCAGTGCTTGTGCAGGCCATTTCATCTTTTTGTGCCAAAGGTATATACCAATTTTTGTTCGCCAGTTTAAGCGTCTCGAAGTCTGCTATAGGTCTAGCAGAACTCATTTAGGCAGTTATGTTCAACTTTTTGAGATATAGTCAATTTTCTGCATCAAGGTATTTTAGTCACCGGCCATGGCTGAAAGCAGTGATGTATTCCGTATGTTGGTTGTTGAGGATAAGTTGGATGGTACCAACTACCCATTATGGGCTTATATGATGTGACATGTATTGGTTGCAAAAGTATTGTGGAACATTGTGCAGGGTGTTGAAAGACATCCTGTTACACCTCTGACTACAGGTACTGCAAATACAGGTGCTCGAGCTGATGAAGATGGTGTCGAAGATGATATCCCGTAGATTCCTGTTCGTGTTGTTGTTTCTGCTACACCTATTGCAGAGCAAATTTGTTGGGATGGCAGAGATGCCCAGGCACATGCATTGATAGCTTTGTCTGTCAAACGTGCCATTATTCCTCACATTCGCTCTTGCAGAACAGACAAGGATGCTTGGGATACACTTACCACATTGTACCAAGCTAGGAATGAGGCTCGTGTTGCTTACCTCCGAAAACAGTTGGAGAGTGAGCACATGAATGAAGGTGATTCTATGGACAGTTTCCTAACGCAGATCAAAGACTTGAAGGAACAATTGATTTTTGCTGATGAGGTTATACCAGATAGCTCACTTGTGCAGACCGTTCTCAATGGTCTTCTTGATTCATATCAGAGTTTTGCTTCTACTCTTCGTTTGATGATGAAAGGCAATCCGAATGCCTTATCATTTGAGGAGTTAGTCTCTGTTCTATTGCAGGAAGATCAGTCCAGGCAGAACAGGTCCATTATGCGAGTTGCAGATCAAGCTTTCCTAGCTACTCAGAAGGGCAAAGGAAAATGGAGCTCTTCAACTAGTAAGCAGAAATCTGCTAATTCTGCATATTCGAAGAAGGAAGATAAAGATGAGAAGAAATCGAAAAAAGCAAAAATTGTTTTGTAAGTACTATAAAGGGAATGATCATATCATAAAGAACTGTCCAAAACTGGCTGCTAAAGAGGCAAAGAAGAAAGAGGCTGGAATGGTTGTTGCAGAGGCCTCTACACCAAAAACAGAGTCTACAAATCTTGTGCCATCTCCATCTCCACCTCCATCTCCATCTCCATCTCCTTCTCCACTTCATATTCCCTTTTCCTCCCCATTATCCTCATTTGCTTTGTGCAAGTTTGAGAGAGCGAGAGTGTGTGTTCTTGTCTTTGTGTGTATTTGCATGTTTCTTGCAAGTTTCAGCATCATCACCATCTCCAGCCTCAACAGGTACGGAATCCTTCTGTGCAAGCCCTGAGGCGTCGAGCTCGAGCTATCGCAACACACCGAAAAGTTGACACAATCACTATTCTGAGTGCACCACGACACTGTGCAGGTTGAGAGCTTCTAGAATCACTAGACAGATCAAAAAAATTCACCATATCCCGACCTATCACGACACTCTCAAGTATCACGACACCTCGACCTATCGCAACACTCCCAAGTATCGCGACACTCCCAAGTATCGTGACACCTCGACCTATCGTGACACCTCGACCTATCGCAACACTCCCAAGTATCGCGACACCTCGACCTATCGCGACACTCTCAAGTATCGCGACACCTCGACCTATCGCGACACTCCCAAGTATCGTGACACCTCGACCTATCACGACACCTCGACACTCTCAAGTACTTACACCTCGACACCTCGACCTATCGTGACACTCCCACCTATCGCGACTCCCAAGTATCACGACACCTCGACCTATCGCGACACTCTCAAGTATCGCAACACCTCGACCTATCGTGACACTCCCAAGTATCGCGACACCTCGACCTATCACGACACTCCCACCTATCGCGACACACCGACCGAACCTATCGTGATACACTGGCTTAACGCATGAATTTCTAGGGTGAATTAATTGAGGGGATTGAGGTACTTTTGGGCTTAATTTTGGACACATTGGCAGGATGTTAGAGCCTTAGGAGTGGGCAAAAGACCTAGAAACCAGGGAGGAATTTCCTAAACCCTGAGAGCCTATTTTGACCCCTACATGCCTGAATGGTCATAACTTCACCATACAAACTCCGATTGATGAGATTTTGGTCTCATTGGAAAGCTTGTTGAGAATCCTACGTGGGCCTTGATTGGTTTTTGTAAGAATCATACGTGGAGTTTTAGAACATGTATTTTTTATTTGGCATTTAGGTAGAACTTGGTGGTCATAGGATTTTGGGGGTACAGTGAGTTACTCCAAGGGGGGCCTGTAACTGTTGATGTGTGTCTTTCAATCCATTGTGGTAAAGTAGCTATATTAACTTGTGAACTTTTGCAAGAACATTGCGTGCACTCAAGGCATTCCAAGGCAAGCTAGCGAGGGTGAGTACCAAGCTTGGGAGAAGGCTTCCTAGGCTGGGGTAGCAGTCTGAGCAACCAAGAGGATTGAGGTTGGAAGTTCTCTCAACCTAAGTACGACTTAGGTGTGGTAATTAATTAGGGCAACGTCAGGCACGAATCAAGTCCAAGAGAATTAATCAACTAAGTGCAAGCATTAAGTAGGTCTTAAGTGCAAAAACCCTAAGGGACAAAAGTAAAATTGAATCGATCATTTATCAAGTGCGAAATTCACTTAAGTACTCCTGACGACGTGATATCAGACAAGATCCTAAACATAATATTCAATTCAAAAGAACAAAGAGATTGGTGTAAATTAACCTGCAATGAGAGTGTACTTGGGACCAAGGGGGTAGAGAAACTAGGCATATGAACCTTAGGTTAGGCAGACACTTAGGCCGAGACCGACAAAGCCTCAGATCTTCTGAAGCTAGTGTCAATCACACTGCTAGGTCTTGGGCTCAACAGTTGAGTGATTACCCATACACTCCCCGATCAGAAACCAGTGATTCTAAGATGTCCTACAACATGGAGAGACCAGTAGGTAGTTCAGGGGTGACGTACCTAGAAAAGCCAGAAGGACCTTACAAGACTCAATTGGAATACATTAGGACTAATCGTCTAGGTGCTCCCATCTACGAAGACGGCCTGAGAAGATCTGTGGTCCAGATTAAGAACCCCGATCAACCCCATGGACTAGAACACCCGGTTGTCAAGTTCGAGAATGGAGCATACCTAGATAAAGAAGGGACTATTTATGTAGTCACCACTCTTCCAGATAGAACAGACGAGTTTGGGAATGTGATCGCAGAAACCGACATGGGTGATATAGAGCAAGGGAATTAAGAGAGAGAGCCGAGGACTCCCCGTGGTAAATCCGTCTTGACCAGAATCATGACTTCATAGTGGATTCCCCAGGATAATAAAAGCATAGATTTGCTTTTAAACTGAGAAACCGATGAGGCTTTTTGGAGATATAAGCCTGCCCTGCCTCACGAAGTAGGTGCTCTCACAATCTATGAGTTTAAAGACCCTGATAGCCCAGGCAAAGTAACCTACCTAGACAATATATCAGAGAGGATCTTTGTGGCCACTGAGCATGGCAGACATGCCTACACATGGAAGGGTGAATTTGTTTTTCCCCAACCTTGGTCCAATGTGTCCTACAGTCACCAAGGAGCTGGGACCTCCCAAGCTCATGGAGCTCAAAGGGATAGAAGTAGAGACAGACCTGAGGTAAGCTTTGCCAACCCAATAGGAAGAGAACAAATGAGAGCAGAGACAGATAGGGAAGAAACAGAGAGAACTAGGGTTCAAAGGAACCTAATAAATGCTGAGGATTTCCCTTTGCCAAGGCCTAGGAAACACACCAGGACTTTGAGACCTACACAGCTAGTTAAGTCCATGAAGAATTACTTCGATGGCACTAGAGATCCATGCAATCATGTGGCCGAATTTAGACAAGTCTTGAGAGCTGAACAAGTGGAGGACCTATTCACGCAATACAATGCATTTGGTCTAACCCTTAGGAACACAACCCTTACGTGGTTTCTGTGAAGAGAGATGGTGGATGCAATCCAAAGATGAGTAGGTGCTGCTACAACCAGCTTCACACCAGCCAACTGAGACTTCAGAGTTGATTAGTAGACCCTTTAAGCTTCCTAAATCCACCAAAATATCAGCCAAGTACTTTGGAACATGTATCCCAAAAGTTTAAGTCAAGACAGACTAGTTGCGAAATGACTAGCTCCCAAAACCTGCTATTTTTGGACATACACCTGCTGGAAAAAATGAACAGTGCTCTCAACCTGGTAGGAATTAGAAAAATTCCTTTTGAGCATAGCAAATAGACTTAGCAAGCTTCCCAATCCAAGTTAAAACACTTCAAATGATGGACTGAGCACTGAGAACAAGTTTCATCAATTTTTGGAACATGTCCACCATTCTCGGGGCTCTGCAGAGATAGACTAGTGAGCAGTAAAATGCAGATATCTCCAAAACTATAAATCCAATGACCTTGAAAATTGATATGCAAAAACTAGAAAGTAAGAGCTATCCAAAGCATGTTAAATCACTAAAAAAGAATTAGTAGAACTTGAGATGTGACCTTCTGAAGGTACTACTCTGAGTGAGTATAGCAGAGAACAAAACAGAGAAGTGAATGATGATAAATGTATAAATTCATATATGATTACAACCACATTGGCAATGAATCTTTGCACAATGGGAGTAGAATGATAGAGCTATGGAGTAAGCTCTTCAATCTCTACAAAATGACATGAAGTGGTCACGTACAAGGCTTGCTAATCGCCTCTTCCTTCTTGCTCATTTTATAGCTATTCTTGGAGGGAGTTTTGAATTCGAATTCGAATGGCTCCACCTAAAAGTGATCCCCAAAGTTAGGAGATATTCCCTCAGCTCAAAAAGTCGTGGGTTTTGGTAGTTAGAGCCATGAAATTGCTTTTACATCATGCATGAGGTAAGCCATCCTTTTCCTTTTTCTTTTTTCAATTACAAGAGATAAAAATGAACTCTTTTACAAGAGGTGTTCACATGACTACTCATGTGACTTACAAATGAGGATGATATCAAATATATCAAGCATGTAGGCTTGGATAAAATGCACCAACAACCCTTGAATGAGAGACGGTTCAGGAGCATAGACCAACTTCTAGAGGCATTCATCATTGAATTCTCTAAAAGTGGCATAAGGCATAACACTTCCTCACTGATCCACAGCTTCAAGCAGACACCTCAAGAGACCGTGAGACTTGCGGGAAGAAGGTTTAGGAAATACCTAGAGAGGTGCCCAATGCCTGAGTTACCCACACCAGCCAAGCAAGTGGCTTTGTTCTTAGATGGATTGTTGAGCACCAAGCTCAGGTCATATGTATATCTGAAGGACCCCAGAACTATAGAAGAATGTGTGCGCATGTGCATAGACATTGATGATAATCTAGGCGAGGAGTTGGAGCTATAAAAAATCTACAAGGATTCGGATAGCTCTAGTAGCCTTATGTCGGGTCAATCCACATCCATTGAAGAACTTGCAGAAAAGGTAGCCCAAAAACTAGGTGTCTCTAGCAAATAAATCCCAAGATTTGCCCCAGTTAAGTGGTGCTATACTTGTGGAGGTGACCATATGGCGAACGTATGTCCCATTATGGCTCAACCCCAAGTGAATCCTAGTAGCCAGTACTGCACCATAGAACGGAGATACACAAATCACATAGCACAAGACTGCCCATACAATAAGCAAACTGTCAGGCAAACCTACCCTCAGCCCTATCCACAACAGGGGAGATATCAGAACCAGTACCCACCACAACAGTATGCTAGGCCTCAACAAACCTATCAACCACAATATCAGGCCCAGCAGAGACCTCAACCAGTGCTAGCACAACAACCCCCTGCTCCAACCAATGTGATCCCAGTGAAATATGCATTTGTTGAAGAAAATCTGAACAGAGCCATAGTCTCAGTCACACCGTTGCTATCAGACAATGATCCAAGTGACCATAGTTTTGACTCCACACATATTGACAGCCCACAGGCTTACTACATGCAGTCACCCAAGCATAACGAGCCATACTATTATGTGGACCCAAGTGAAAATAGTGGGGAGCCTGAGTATGCTAATGTCATGTACAAAAACCCCAACTCTAGCACTCAACATTAGCAGGTACGACCGCCATTTCCTAGAGGACCTTGCTTCAGATCTCAGGGAGATCACCTCATACGTGATTGTCCACTGCCTACCCCTACACAACCCCAACCAGTGACAATTCGGGGCTTTTCTCAAGATTGCGGGAAAGAGCATCTCTTACGAGATTGCCCGAAGAACCCAAATAACCTACCAAAAATCACTCCTATCAACGTCATTGGGTTAGTGGTAGACTCTACGGGAAGTATAACTTCCACAGCCCCCGTGAATGTGGTCACTAGAGCTCAAGCCTTGCAGCAAACCCAAGGAGTAGGACAGGAAAAGAGTTCGGAGGTTAGTGAGACAGAGAGTATAACCAAGAAGAGAACAAAAGCATGGAGAGATAGTCGGGAGAGAATGAAAAGACAATGGTCATAGAAAATGAGCAAAGTTGAAGAGAGCTTGAGACAAAACCAAAGCAAAGATAAGTGAACTCGCATCTCAAAGCCACTCTCACACTACCCCACCACCACCCTTTCCATCTCCCTCCAACCCATCACCTTCCATCCCCCAACTTTCTAATCCACCATACATCGCCCACCCACCACCCAGAGTAGGATCAGTCCTAGCCGATCCTACTCCTGAGGAACTAGACATGATGCTTAAAGCATATCAGGCCAGAATCCAGGAAGGGCCAAACGTGACAGATCATGATAAATGTTACCCTAGGGCCAATCTAGAGATAGAGCGAACAAAGCTTTGTGCTAAGATGGTCGAATTGGCGCAAGCCATGTTTGAAGCCAGTCGCTTGTTCAATGGCTCTAGCTCCACTAGGACACCATTGCATTTTGATGGTCTATTGGATAGATTGGAGAGGTTACTTACAAATTCTGGAAAAGAAGCCACCTTCCAGGCTAAGGAGAGGGCAAGAGATAGAACAAGCATTCCTCCCCAGGAAGCTTATGTGCCTAACTCCACTGAACCAAACACCTCTTCTTCTATGAATAGGTATTCACCAGAGTTCCTGAGAGAGATTCAAGAAGAGAAATGGGCAAAGGAAGTTGAAGTCCCTCCTCCCATTGAACTTGTGGATGACGCACATGATCAATTCCCACAAGACATCCCTTCTATTTATGAAGAGCAGGAGAGCACCCAATCTCAAGAGAGATTAGACTTCGAGTCTAATTCCTTACAGGAACTACCCCATTTCACAAGCCCATGGGAAACCAAGTCAACTTGCATGAGAGCACCCACGGTCATGATACGAAATGAAGATTCGATCATACCTAGGAATACTGAGGTAGTAAAGAACACTAAAGTGCAGTGCAACCTCACTTTAGAAGAGCTACTCAAAGTTAGGCCAGAAGTGTGGAAACACGTAGCCAAACAAGTGCCAGAAATAGCGAAATCGCGTTCCTAGGTAGGATCACATAGAACAGTGCCAGAAATACCATTGGATGAGATAGGAGATATGAGTGAAGGAGAAGAAGGAAATACCTATCTCCCAGTTACCCATCAAGAATACACAACCAAAGCAATTTTGGACTAAGGTGCAAGAGTTGCAATTGCTACCACTTCCCTATGGAAGCATTGGGGCAAGCCAGCACTCAGGCCGATGAGAATGAAATTGCAAATGGCCGATGGTCATATTGAGAGACCTTTGGGATTGCTAGAAGGAATAACTCTCACTACATGTGGTGTAGAGTTTGAGCATACATTTGCTATATGTGACTTTAGCAAGAACCAGGCCTATGAGATGATTTTGGGAAGACCATTTATGCGGCAGTTGCAAGTGGTACAGGATTGGGGAACCAATTCTTTGTATTTGCAACACTTAGGTGTTACAACCAAAGTCAATCTCAAGGATTACTCTCATAGAGATGTACCCCCCATTCAATGGAATCCCATCCATAGAGCCAAAGATGATACTGAGTCAGTGCATTCCATAGGATCAGGATCCTCATGGATGCATGAAGACACTCACTTATGGATGTGTAAGGTAGTAGTAGAAGAAGAGAAGAGAGAGAAAGCTAGAGAGGTAGGTGCAAAAGAAACCCATGGATCAATTCAAGACCCAGCCTATGCACCTGTAGTTTTTCCTGACGAAGAATTTGAGCCTCACGGGTGGGCTGAAATTTTAGCAACAATGGATGTAGCCATCAATGAAGAACAATGGACACCCCATTGTGATGAGGATGGCTATGAAATTTCAGTCTTTGCAATAGAACCAATCATGGGAGATGCAGTTCTAGAAGAATGAATCACTATATCAGGGAGAGGTTCTCTGCTAGGGAGAACAGCTTGGCATATGTGCCCATGCAGGAGAACATTGCAGACCTTTTCACGAAGGCTCTGCCCAGGGAGAAGTTTGAAGCTTTCCACAAAGCTTTGGGCTTACTTCCTTTTGTGGAGTGACTTCCACATAGCTTGGCACTTCCTTATACATGAGTGCCAGCTACTTGTTCACCCCATCACTCCCAGGGGGGATTTGTTGATATATTTAGGTAGTGATGTGTGTGAACACTCTAGGACCGTCGGGGCACTTTTTTCCCTCTTTAGGAGGTTTTTTTCCCCCAGCTTGTATATACGCCTATTGCCCTAATGGGCTACTTATCTTTGTACATTCTCTAGTAATACATTCAGTATTGTGTGTTTGTGCTCCAAGCTTCTTCTTCTTCCTTGTGTTGTTCGCATGCTTCTGCAGACGTCTATCTCCAACAGTCACAGTTTATGCATGAACCTAGAGTACCTCATATGCATGCAGCGAAAAGAGTGCTTAGATATTTGAAAGGTACCATGAACGAAGGATTATTTTATAATCATGATGCTGATCTAACTCTTAAAGTCTTTAGTGATGCAGATTGGGCTGGAAGCAAAGATGACAGAAGATCCACAAGTGGATATGTGGTAATTGCAGGAAACAAGACATTAACATGGAGTTCAAAGAAACAGCCTACAGTTGCTTTATCTTCTACAGAGGCCGAGTATAGAGGTTTAGAGTTGGCTACTACTGAGGTTATGTGGTTTAAAAAGTTGTTGCATGACTTAAATGTGCAAGTTGATGTACCATTGATATATGGGGATAACTTGAGCAGCATTCATATGACCTCAAATCCTATTTTTCATGCTAGAACAAAGCATATAGAAGTTCACTATCATTATGTTCGAGAGAAGGCCATAAACAATGAAGTACAAGTTTCTTTTGTGGGAACAAAGGATCAAGTTGCAGATATCTTCACCAAATCCTTGGATGGACCAAAGCTTCAAAGATTCAACTATATTCTTGGCATGAAGGAAATACCCTTTGAAACTTGAGGGGAAGAATGTTGCGAACATTTGTTTTATGTAGGGTACAAGTTTCAAATTATGTAAATACCTTTGGGAAGTCTTCAAATACTTCAAGAAGGCTCATATTATTCATAAAATATAGCCAAAATACCACGCGAGTTCTAGAACATGGTGAGTCAAATTAGTGAGTCACAAGGGAGCTGCAGTGGTGTCCTAGTGGAAGGTCGATGCGGCTAGTTCTCAAAGTCCATCAATACTTTGCTTATTTGAGCACTTGAGTCATGTAATACCTCCACCCAAGTGTCTACCACAAATTTAGATGTATTAGGAAGGTTTTAGATTAGTTCCCCATGCTATAAAAAGAGGGGAGAAGTCGTGATCTTGCGGGAAGTCCAAGAGAGTCATATGTGTAGCTCTACACTGCTGTAGTTTTGTATGCAGAGATTGCAGAGCTTGTATCTCCTTCATTATATATCCAAATTACATGTTTAATAGCTCATTTGAACGCTCTTACTGTCTTTTTTCATACTCTCAATTTTCATAATCATTGGAGTCGTGAGCTGAAAGCAGTACTCTCTACAAGTAGTGTGTGTTCTCGGGTTTCACCCCTGCTGAAGGTCTCCATTAAGCCTCAAACTTGCAGAGGTCATATCTCCTTGTGTATTTATCCAAATTGAGTGTTCTTTGGCTCATTGGAAAGCTCTTGGTCTCTAGTATATGTGGTTAAAAGATTTTTTAATAATTTTGAGCGACTCGAGAACAGTAAGCTCTGCAAGCATGACTAGTTTTCTATGATGAAGTTTGTGAGAAGGTCAACTTGTTCCTAGGGGGTTCCACCTACTTCCAGCTATATTTTGGAGGTCAATAAACTCCAACATCCTCTACTCATGACTAAAATGAGTCACACTTATATAGAGTGTGTTGGAGCCATAATTTGAATTTGAATCATCTCTCACCTAAGATTCTCACCTACTTTGTAGAGATAGATGCGTCTACACATTTGTGGGATTCTAGCCTACTCATCAAGTGGCTTCAACATTAAAGGCTGAATTTACAGCCCAAAAACTAGCCAACAATGCCTGCAAGTGTCTGTCAACTTTGATGTTTTAGGCTCAAAAACTGCATAAATTTGCAATGATTGCTCCAACCAAAACTGTAAATCTTTCGAGAAACATATAGTTTTACAAGTGTGGCTAGAAACATAGCCCCAAAGGTTCATATTTACTGTCAGAGAAGTATGAAGAACACTCTTCTTGATGTTGTTGGACCTGTGTGAAGAGAACTATGTGCAAAAGTACTCAAAAATGGCTCCAAAGGACACCCCAAAATGCTTCAAAAATAGGCTTTGAAAGCAAAGAATGGAGCTTTGAGGGACCAAAACATGTTCAAGATAATGTTAACCTTAGTCTTTCTCCTTCTTCAGACACCACAAGAGTTTGGCTTAGTGGCAAGAGATTGCCACGGTTAAGTGAGCTCCGAGGGGAACAATACTAGGATGGGTGACCTCTCAAGAAGTACCGGGAACCTCTATCTTCCTTGATCATTGAGGTCCTCCCTTACCCACAACCAACGACACCAATGGTGACTTCGGTGAATTGGATGACAAGGTATGTCAAGGTCTATGCCTTGGTCGCTACCTTAGTTGTAAGACTTGGAGAGAGCCTTAGGCGGGTGCTCGCTTCACTTGCACAAAATGAACAAATCTTTTGCATCAAAACGCTCTGATACTAATGAAGTATTTCAATGGCAATGCACCACAGTGCACTCTCCTTCTCAAGAGATCCATGACGATATCGTCAGAGTAGAAAACCAAGCTCCTAGGGCCGCACATGGTACTCCACATAGAGGTTGTAGAATACGCAGAAAAAAACAGTACACAGGGAGCACGAACACAGACTTCTTAGGTGTTACAAATGCGATCGAACTTACAGTTTGTGACTGACTAGACCACTATATGTTTTATTAAAGAGCGTATACAAAGAAGTGTCTGGTGGCTATTTGGCCTTTCACATGGATACTAACGGTAACATGAACATGTTGTATATATCATGCATGGGTGATCCGAAGAATGTGACTTCGATAGTGACTTATAATGCATCTAATTTTCGAAGTGCTGAAATTGCAATTCAAAACAAGTATGAAGGCATTACTTAGGTTCCATGCATAGCTCATACACTAAATGTATTATTGAAAGATATAGGTAGATTATCTTTCATTAAAAAAAAAATATTTGATGCAAATCATGTGGTCAAATTTATTAGAGAGCATCAATTTTCATATTCGCTTTTTTCTTCAAAATCTCCCAATAAAGCACTTCATATCTTTTGTGATACATGATTTGAAACCACCTCTATTGTGCTCAATGGATTATTGGAAGTCAATCCAACTCTCTTAGAAATGATTTCTAATCAAAGATGAGAGGTGTGGCTAGAGAAGTATCCTTCTTATCATGTTGCAGCTTCAAAGTCTATGTCTCTAATACAGTCACAAAATTTTTGGCATAATATTGAAAAAATCATTAGTATCACTAAACCTTTTCTAGAACTTTTATGAATTTTTGATACTCATAAGTTTGGGATAGGAAAATTTTATTGGATTATGTTAGAAGCGATTCAAAAAATGAAAGACTTTAATCAATTTTCATTACGAGAAAAAACACAGATTGTATCATTAGCAGAGAAGAGATGGATGCAAATGCATACTCATTTACATGGAACAACATTTGTTTTGGATTGAACATTTCAACTCAATGGTCAAGCATCAAACAAAGAATTCATGGCAAATTTCAAAACCACATGTCAGTTATTACTTCCAGGTACAAATGGTCAAGATGCATTCCAACAAAGAGTAGCTTATGTAAATCGAGAAGGATGTTTTGGAGATTTATGGCACATTGAGGTGATTCAAAATCATCCACCTCCTATATGATGGAAAGAGTACGGAGATGAAGTAGTGCAATTGCAACATATAGCTATGAGAGTGCTTTCAGTAATAGCTTCAAGTGGTAGTTGTGAACATAATTGGAGTGCATATTATTTTCTTCATTCAAAACGAAGAAATTGTTTAAGTGTATCATGTGCCAATGAATCAGTATACATTTTTTGTAATATGCATTTGTTACATGCTCCAACCAAGATAGCTTCTACAACATCACAACAAACTTTTGGAGAATTTCAAACTCATGAAAGTTTAACAAATGATTCATGGAGTGATCATGATCTAGATGTAGATCACAACAATGGCTCAGACATGGAAGAAATAGATGACATGGTACCTGTAATAGATGATGATATTCAAAATGAAGAAAATGGTGTACTTTGAATACTTTGGTTAGATTCAATTGCAAAAACAATGCCTTTATCATAAAGTGATGTCTTTGATTACAAAAAGTAGCTTGTCTATTCAGTGTTTTGTTGATTGAATAATTCATCGGTAGTGAACCGATCAAAAGATGATGATGCCTCTGATAGTCTTCCATATCTGTTCTCATATGCATCGAAAGATATTTGTAAATTTTTCACTTGATTTTCAATCCTCTTTTGTTGATCATCAATTGTTCTTCATAATCCAGGAACTATTAATCCTTCATTGTATAATTCTGCTCTTTGTGATGATAAATCATGGATAAGGTTATGTTCTCAAGGTAGCAGAATGTAGGGCCACTTTTGAGGAAGAGAGCCTTCATTTCCTTGATTACGAAATTCTACCCGATTTTGAGGATGACTCAAACCTATACCTGCATTCTTTGGGCGATCATCCAATCTACACATCAATGAAACATATCTTGTACAAAAAATTTTTGAATGAAATATAGTGCTATTTGATTATTATTTGGTAATGATCTTTCAACTTGAACAACGCATCGAAGTAGACTTTCTGCTAATCCTTTATGTTTTAAGTCAAAAAGCTTTAATGGTGTTGTTGTTTCTTTCACCCTTCCTGTAACTCGAAAGAAAACATCACGAACAAAATGATTTGGACATATATTTTTTACTTCTTTCATTGATAATGGTGCTCCTTCTAATCCATCTAGATGTAAATCTTGGTGGAATAAAAGTTCTAATCCAGATTGCGCAAATTGAGCATTTTGCTCAGACAAAATCCTTTGAGATTCAGCATGATCAAGTCACATATGGCATTCTTGCCATGTTTTACTTTCAAATCTATAAAACAAAAATGCTGATTTTACCTCAAAAGAATCCATTTCATCAATTCATAGAAATCAAATCATTCAAATGATACCACATCATTTAATCCACATAATTCAGATGAACCCACATCATTTAATCCGCATAATTGAAATGATAACACTTCATATAATCCACATAATTCAAATGAATCCACATCATTTAGTCGACACAATTCAAATGATACTACTTCATTTGATCCACATAATTCAAATGATACCACTTCATTTGTTCCACATAATTCAAATTAATCCACATAATTCAAATGATACCACTTCATTTAATGTACATAATTCAAATGATACCACTTCATTTAATCCACATAATTCAAATGAATCCACATCATTTAATCCACATAATTCAAATGATACCACTTCATTTAATCCACATAATTCAAATGAATCTGCATCATTTAATCCACATAATTCAAATAATACCACTTCCTTTAATGCACATAATTCAAATGAATCCAAATCATTTAATCCACTTAGCTCAAATGAATCCACATATTACAAACGAAACCACATCATTTACTCCACTTAATTCAAATGAATTCCCATCATTTAATCCACTTAATTCAAATGAATCCGCATCCTTTACTCCACATAATTCAACTAAATCCACATCACTTATTCCACTTAACTCAAATGAATCCACATAATTTAGTACACATAGTTCAAATGAATCCACATCATTTAATCCGCTGAATTCAAATGAATCCATGTCATTTATTCCACTTAATTCAAATGAATTCACATCATTTAATCCACATAATTCAAACAAAACCACATCATTTACTCCACTTAATTCAAATGAATCTATATCATTTAATCCACATATTTCAAATAAATACACATCATTTTCAATATGGCCTTAATCCATCGATAATGGATATCTTTAAACCATACCGAGCTAGATTAGAGAACACTTTAAGTAGTTCATGTGTGTCTAATCTTTTTGATACATCTCTATCACATGCTAGTTCTAAAGCATATTTGAACTTATAAATCCCATTTCTATCAATGGGATAATTATTTAAATCTATGTATTTCAAACGTTGCAATAGGAGTATCAAAATCATAAAAGTCTCCTAACTTTTATTAAATGATGGAGGGCTAGTGGACATACATTCAGGTGCAATCCATTAGTACTTTTGATGCTTCTCCTTTCTAATGGATATTTTCAAATCATGTAGCTTCAAAAAACTTTTTTTTTTTGGCAAATACATTCCTCTACCAAAATCACCTAGTTTGATATAAGTGTGCTCAACTTCAAAATGCAACAGAATGTCATGTCTAATGTACCACCATTCCACAATTTGAAAATGAGACACGAGCTTTGGCTATGATGCCTAGCTAATCCAAGTGGATTGATAATCCATTGTGTGTAATAGATAAAATTGTGGCTTTATTCATGGCTTCGTCCTCTCGGGTCTGTATGTTACCACCATGTAATTTGAATAACTTTGTGGCAAATATTTTGTTGATGAATCTCGGGTGTGTTATTATGACTTTATGCATCATTCCATATTGTCCTTCCCCCATGAGAGCTACATCTTTGAAATGAATGGATGAATATGGAAGCAAATAAAGATTATTCGATGTTTGATCTCCCATATTCACATGTATATCTTTTGTATTTGGATATATTGTTGATCTCTCTCCCTGTTTAGTCGTATCGGGTCTCACTTGCTTTCCTCTCTTCATTGTTTGATAATGTAGATTGACAAATTTGACTTCGTCGACGAATCCAGGCATTGTGGCGGTATCCAATGCCGATGACTTTGCTACTTTGATTATCTGTCCAACAATATGAGTGATCTCTTTGGACATTTGATCATATAATACTTGTGCTCCTCCTGATACACTGCTAAATTTATCTTCAATATTTATATATGCTACCTAGATAGTTGTTCAATGAAATCTTTGTAATTGGATATGTCCATTGGTATGGTGATTTGGTCTTCTCTCATTCCATACATCTATGAGCACACAAAATCTTCCAAAAAAATTTGCTTGTGCTCATTTATTTTACCTGCCATTTGTGCAAATATAAAAAATAGACTATCAGATAAAATTGAATCAAAATTGATATTAAAACTTTAAACACTAATCTAATTCATGAAAGCAATAATAAAAAATCATTCTCATAAATACAATGATAGATACTTGAATACATTTTAAGTACACATATAAATAGATACATAAGTAAGTATATGGATATATAAATCAATAGTATGTGTAGAGAAATGATAGAAATATGGATAGATAGTTATAAGTAGATTTATAATTAAATAGAAAGTACAATTATCATCTTGAAGTGAATCTATGTAACTATTAAGAATGTAAGATTCAAAGAATCAAACATTCATAATAGTTCATATACACTCACTATACTATGTATGAGTCTTGTCAGATGAGTGTATATAACTATTCTAATAGTAAGAGTCAAAGAATCAGAAAATCACAATAGTTTCTATACACCTTGTTAGCTACAGTGTAATTATGCTCATAGGAATCTAAGTGACTATTGTGAGAGTAAGAGTCAAAGAATAAAAAAATCACAATAGTCCCTATTCACTCCCTATACTATTGAGAGAGTAGGAATCGAGGTGGCAATTCAAACAATCTCATAGATCTATTGCTCAGTCCTATACTACAATTAGAGTAAGAACCGATGTAGCGAGTCAAAAAATCATAGTAGTGGTTTATTTTAAATTTTATTCATCAATGTATAACAAGTAACAAACACTTTCGCGAGTCGAACATGTATACTATTGATGATTAAAAAACATAAAACTAATTATATAAATACAAATCATACATATGTAAGAGACACATATGTGAATCATACAATATGCATGACACAATAAACATAACAATAAAATAGACAATAAATGAAAAATAGAGTGACACCTGAATGGTATGGTGAGGAAAGGGATCTGTGAATGGTATGCTAGTAGTAGAGTTCTATGAACTTGTGAAGAAGCATGTGCAGAATAAGTTTTTTTATCGAATGAAAAAAAAAAAATTGTGTAGAAATACATTTTCGATGAAAAACTCTTTTGATACAAAAACTTTTTGATCGAAATTGCTTTCAATCGAAATTCTTTCGATCAAAAGCGCTTTCAATCAAAAGTCTTTTGAACAAAAGCACATCTGTGTCTGATTTTTTTCCTTGTTTATTCAGAAATCCATGAATAAAAAGAATATATTTCGTATTTTTCCATTATTCGATCGAATAAATGCAACCTAACTTTGCACAATGTTGAAAAAAATAGTAAACTTGAGATGCTCAGATTGGGATAAGAAATTGCACCATGTAGTTTGGGCATATCATGTTGCTTATAAGACCGCACTAGTTTCAAGACAAAGGAGATAAGAAAGAGATCACTCACACACTCTCACACTCAAAGAGAGGAGCATGCACAGATTGAGGCAAGGAAGAAGAGTTTGCTTCTACTTGTATTAAATAAAGAGAATATACAAGAACGACCTAATACAACCAGTACAATAGTACATAAAGAAAATCCTAATATCCGTGAATGAGTGAGTTAGCAAGAACAAATGTGTCATCACTCTCAGTAGCTAAATTTGGTAAAGCTGTATCCCTGACATATATCAACATAACCACTATGCATGTCAGAGAAATGAAAATATTGATCACCACATGTTGAGATTGATATCTCAAGACTCCCCCTCAAGCTCAATGTCATGTCTTATAATCCAAGCATCTTCCAAAACTTCTTCAGCTTATCTACTCTAAGTGCTTTAGTGAAAATATTAGCAACTTGTTCATCTATCCTCACATAAACAAAATCAATATCACCTGCTAATACTTTCTCCCTGATGAAGTGATAACATACCTTGATATTCTTTACTCTAACATTTAAAACAAGATTTCTTGCTAATCAATGTTATGACAATCGGCTTCTCCACTTCCATACCTAAATCTACAAGTAGCATCTCTAGCCATGATGCCTAACATGTTGCCATTGCAACACCTCTATACTCAGCCTCTATACTTGACAAAACAATAGTGGGTTGCTTCTTACTGCTCCACGTAACAACACTTCCGAGTAAGAATAGAAAACCACTATAAGATCTTCTATCTAGAACACTACTATCCCAATTTGCATTGGTGTATCCATGAACCTACAATTCGACACCAATGCAAATTGGGCTAAATGTGGTTTCTTGGGAGTTTGCATAAATTGAATTTCAAGTCCTATAGTGTACCTTGGATCAGACCTTGTTATCGTGAGATGTATCAACCTTCACATAATTTTCCTAAACATAGTAGCATTTTCTAGTGCTTCACCTCATGTAGTATCCAACTTTATATTATGATCTAATGGCATAGAAATTGGCTTACAGTCAATCATACCATACTTTTGCAACATAATCAAAACATATTGTCTTTGGGAAATCCATATGCTTGTTTCTATATGTATAAACTCAATGCCCAAAAAGTAGTGCAAAACACCAAGATCTTTCATGTAAAATTCATGCATAAGGAGATGCTTTACCTCTTTAATACCTTCTTCATTATCACCACCTACAATCAATACATCAACATAAATAGACACAATTGTGATGCCACCATCCTTCCTCCTTACATATGATGAGTGATCTATATCACACATAGAAATCCAATGGAGTTTAAATAATTTGCAATCCTTGCATGCCAAACACAACGGGCTTGTTTAAGCCCATACAAAGCCTTTTTCAACATGCAAACATATCTTGGATGCTTTGAATCCTCATATCCTACAAAAACACAATAAAGAAATATCTAATCTATGGAGTGATCAATCGATGGAATGAATACCATATGCAGAAAGATGGAAGTACATGCACCTACAAAAAGAGAGAGCCAAGCACGCACATATGCACATACATACATGTATGCATGCACATACACTCAAGAGTAGGCAAGAGGCAACGTGACCCAGAGATTCCCTTCTATTGCTCAAGATTAGAGTACAAAGCTCATATGACTTCTACACTCAAACAAGCTTTTCTTTAGAAATGAGAACTCTTTCACTTATATAGACTTTTTAAGAGCTATTTCCACAATGTAATGTCCAGCCTAGCTTTAAAAATAGTGTCCATAAGCTATTCCAAAAACTATGAAAATACGTGTGGCCATCCTACTGATTCCAATGAAGCTCGAATACTACTTGGCTTTTACATTCTAAGCCTACTTAGTGCTAAAAATAGGAAACTATGCCAAAAATAGGAATTTTTACATGTATTTTGGGTAAAAAGTGAGAATTAACCGATTATAAGGGGGATTTGAGAATTTTCATTTAACAAGATCATATGTCTTTTTACTTCTAGGATGTCCCGTACTAGGTGCATCATGGCACCTTATGTCCTTGAAACTTCTTAAGAGGAAATTTATCAAGGTTATATTAAGTTTGAAATTTCTTGCATGTATATGTAGACCTAATAAATATTTTATTTTCTTCCAAATCTTTATGGTGTTGATATGTTTGAGTAGTGATATGTGTGAACACACTAGGACCGTTGAGGCACTTTTGTCCCTCTTTAGGGGTTTTTTTTTTCCCTGGCTTGCATATATGCCTATAACCCTAAGGGGTCACTTATCTTTGCACATTCTCTTGGTAATATATTCAATATTGTGTGTTGTGCTCCAAGATTCTTCTTCTTCCTTGTGCTATTTGCGTGCTTCCACAGACCTCAAACTCCAACAATTGGTATCAGAGTAGGTCGCCGCTACATCTAGCGCATCGTCAACCCCCCTCTGGTCACAATCTTAGAATCACATTAAAATTGGTGAGCATACTCAAGGCGATTAGGATTTCAAAATAGCTTTGCTACGTAGTGTCGAAACCGCGATCTGAGCTTGTTTCGGCCTTCGAATGCACTATCATAGATGTAGGAAATTTTTTCTTTTCATGCCAAACATATATACCGGTTTTGGTTCGCCAGTATAAGTGCCTCGAAGTCTACTACAGGTTTAGCAAAATTGTTGATATATTTAGGTAGTGATGTGTGTGAACACTCTAGGACCGCCGGGGCACTTTTTTCCCTCTTTAGGAGGTTTTTTTCCCCCGGCTTGTATATACGCCTATTGCCCTAATGGGCTACTTATCTTTGTACATTCTCTAGTAACACATTTTAGTCTTGTGTGTTGTGCTCCAAGCTTCTTCCTCTTCCTTGTGCTGTTCGCGTGCTTCCGCAGACGTCTAACTCCAACAATTGGTATCAGAGCAGGTCGTTGATTCTTCTAGGGCGCCGTCGACACTCCTCCGTTTGCAGTCTCAGATTCGCACAAAATTTGGTGAGCATACTCAGGGTGTTTTCGAGATCAAAACTGCTTCGCTCTGTGGTGCCGAAATCGCGATCTGAGCTCGTTTCGGCCTCCGAACGCACTATCGCAGTGCTTGTGCAGGCTATTTCGTCCTTTTGTGCCAAAGGTATATACCAGTTTCTGTTCGCCAGTTTAAGCGTCTCGAAGTCTGCTACAGGTCTAGCAGAACTCGTCTGGGCAGTTCTGTTCAACTTTTTGAGATACAGTCAATTTTCTGCATCAAGGTATTTTAGTCACCGGCCATGGCTGAAAGCAGTGATGTATTCCGTATGTTGGCTGTTGAGGATAAGTTGGATGGTACCAACTACCCATTATGGGCTTATATGATGCGACATGTACTGGTTGCAAAAGGATTGTGGAACATTGTGCAGGGTGTTGAAAGACGTCCTGTTACACCTGTAACGACAGGTACTGCAAATACAGGTGTTGGAACTGATGAAGATGGTGTCGAAGATGATATTCCGCAGATTCCTATTCGTGCTGCTGTTTCTATTGCACCTACTGCAGAGCAGATTCGTTGGGATGGCAGAGATGCCCAGGCACATGCATTGATAGCTTTGTCTGTCAAACGTGCCATTATTCCTCACATTCGCTCTTGCAGAACAGCAAAGGATGCTTGGGATACACTTACCACTTTGTACCAGGCTAGGAATGAGGCTCGTGTTGCTTACCTCCGAAAACAGTTGGAGAGTGAGCACATGAATGAAGGTGATTCGATGGACAATTTTCTTACAAAGATCAAAGACCTGAAGGAACAATTGATTTCTGCTGATGAGGTTATACCAGATAGCTCACTTGTGCAGACCGTTCTGAATGGCCTTCCTGATTCATATCAGAGTTTTGCCTCTACTCTTCGATTGATGATGAAAGGCAGTCCGAATGCCTTGTCATTTGAGGAATTAGTCTCTGTTCTGTTGCAGGAAGATCAGTCCAGGCAGAACAGGTCCATTATGCGTGTTGCAGATCAAGCTTTCCTGGCTAGTCAGAAGGGCAAAGGAAAATGGAGCTCTTCTACTAGTAAGCAGAAATCTGCAAATGCTGCACAATCGAAGAACCAGGATAAAGATGAGAAGAAATCAGAAAAGCAGAAATTGTTCTGCAAGTACTGTAAAGGAAATGATCATATTATAAAGAACTGTCCAAAACTGGCTGCTAAAGAGGCAAAGAAGAAAGAGGTTGGAATGGTTGTTGCAGAGGCCTCTACACCAAAAACAGAGTCTGCAAATCTTGTGCAGGAAGAAGAATGGGCGTTTACTACTGTTTGCAGTTTTGACCCATCTTCTCATGATCAGTGCATGTCTGCAGTAGACTCAGATGTTTGGTACTTTGACAGTGGGGCAACCAAACATATTACCTCGCAGCGCAGTTTCTTCTCTTCACTCGAGCCTGCCCCTACAGGGAATACTGTCACATGCGCCAATAACTCCTCTTATCCTGTTATGGGAGTTGGTAAGATCATTCTGACTACTGCTGATGGTAGTTCTTTCCCTTTGTCAGATGCTTTATTTGTGCCAGGGATCAAAAAGAACCTGTTATCAGTTTCTGCATTAGCCAAGATTGGCTTGGTTGTGAAATTCGTTGATGACAGGTGTACAGTCCATGATCTCTCAAATGGCGATGTGATTATTGCTTCTGGCATTTTATGTCGTGGGCTGTATAAGCTCATAGACTATGAAAAATCTGTGAATGATTCGGCATGTGCAGTTCATGATTCTCAGGCTATGTCAGATGCAAAGCTTTGGCATGCACGCTTTGGTCATCTGAATTTTGCTAGTTTGTTACGCCTGCAGAAATCTGAAATGGTGTCCTCTTTGCCCAAACTTGAGGCACCTGGAAAACATGTTGCTGTATTTTGGGCAAAATGCAGCATTCTTCCTTTCCAAAAGATGGTTCAGTTCGGGCTATGCAGAAATTGCAGCTTGTTCATAGTGATGTCTGTGGTCCTATGCAGACACCCTCTTTTGGAAATTACCTTTACTTCGTGACTTTCATTGATGATTTTTCTAGGCATGCATGGGTATATCCACTCAAAGCAAAGTCCGAAGTGTTCATGTGCTTCAAACAGTTTTTGGTTTTGGCTGAAAATCTGTCAGCATGTAAAATGGGCACCCTCCGTTCTGATCGAGGGGGGGAATATATGTCTTCAGATTTTAATGCATTTCTGGCTGAACGTGGGATAAAACACCAGTGTACAGTGCCGTATACACCTCAACAGAATGGAGTTGCTGAACGAAAGAACAGGTCACTCATGGAGATGGCGAGGTGCATGGTCAAAAGTCAGGCTTTACCACATAGTTTCTGGCTTGAGGCTGTCATGTGTGCAGCATATGTACTGAACAGGTGTCCCACGAAAGCGTTGCAGTCTATCACTCCATATGAGGCTTGGCATGACCGCAAGCCATCTGTTGCTCATCTGCGTGTTTTTGGTTGTTTGGCATATGCATTAGTGCCTGAACAACATCGCAGAAAATTGGATGATAAGGCAGTAAAATGTATTTTTGTTGGGTACAGTTCTGAAAGTAAAGGCTATCGTCTGTATCATCCACAGACTAAACGCATTCTGGTTAGCCGTGATGTTGTCTTTGTGGAAGATGCTATTCAGCCATTGCTTTCATGTACTAAGGAGACATCTATTAGCTCCAAAGACATGTATGATACTTTGATGCCTCTTTTTACAGGTGGACAGGCTAGCGCTGGTCCTAATGAGGCAACTTCTCAGCCTTTGCAGGTTTCATATGATGATGCACATCATGCCATTTCTGATGCAGATTTACATGATGCACTTGTTGATGAGAGAGCTGATATTGAACAGGCAAAAACTATGCCAAAATGGTTGGTGCAGACTTTGCGTGACAGCAAATTAGATGCACCTTTGTCATATCGTACTCGTTCAGGCTCTCATAGTACCTCCTTTGCATCAGATTGCTATGCTATGGTTGCATCTAGTCTCTGTGATGAGAATGAGCCTGTTTCTTTTGATGAAGCACAAAATTCAGAAAATTGGATGGCTGCTATGCAATCTGAATATGATGCTATAATGAAGAATGGTACATGGTCTTTATGTGACTTGCCTCCTGGCAAGAAGGCCATTGGCACTAAGTGGGTATACAAGCTGAAGCGTAAACCTGATGGTACAGTTGACAGGTATAAGGCTAGGCTTGTTGCAAAGGGTTATGCGCAGGAAAGAGGCATTGATTTTGATGAGACCTTTGCAGCTACATGCCGTATGACTACTGTTCGGAGCATTTGTGCACTTGCAGCCCATCATGGTTGGAATGTACATCAGTTGGACATTAAAACAGCATTTCTGAATGGTGACTTGCATGAAGAAGTGTATGTTTTTCAGCCCCGTGGCTTTGTGCAGAAAGGGCATGAAAACCAGGTGTGCA
This sequence comes from Ceratopteris richardii, assembly GCA_020310875.1. Taxonomy (NCBI): domain Eukaryota; kingdom Viridiplantae; phylum Streptophyta; class Polypodiopsida; order Polypodiales; family Pteridaceae; genus Ceratopteris; species Ceratopteris richardii. The sequence continues at coordinate 100,144,237 of CM035434.1, forward strand.
GGTTAAAGAAGGTGTTATATGGTTTAAAGCAAGCACCACGTGTTTGGTATGAAAAAATACATGCCTATCTGATTGCACATGGTTTTGAGAACAGTCCAACTGAAAGCACCTTATATGTTAAGCGTGCTAATGATGTGCTTTTGATCATTGTTGTCTATGTAGACGACATGCTGCTCACTGGTCCTCTTGAGAAGCATATTGCTGATTTCAAGGCTGATTTGCATGCCTCATTTGAGATGTCTGATTTGGGGCATTTGCATCACTATTTGGGCATTCAGTTTATGCAAGTTGATGGTGGAATGGCTTTGTGTCAAACGAAATATATTGACACATTATTGCAGCGTTTTGGCCTTGAAGACTGTAAGCCTATTGCCACTCCTATGGAGACAGGTTTACGATTGAGTCTTCATGATGCTGGAGATGCATTTGATGCTGTTCTCTATCAGCAGGCTGTTGGATGCTTGATTTACTTATGCATTACTCGGCCAGATATTCAGTTTGCTATCTCACAGATGAGCAGGTTTATGCATTGCCCAGGAGTCACGCATTGGAAAGCGGTTAAGCGCATCTTTCGCTACTTGAGTGGTACTCGGCTACTTGGGTTGTTTTATCCCAAGGGGGGATCACTACCGCCAGATTTGCATGCTTTTTCTGACTCAGATTGGGCTGGTTGCTATGACACTCGTGTGTCCACCAGTGGTTTTTGCTTCATGCTTGGTAGCTCATGTATATCTTGGTTGAGCAAGAAGCAGCCTACTGTGGCCACTTCCAGTTGTGAGGCTGAGTATAGGGCAGCTTTCACAGCGACTGTTGAGTGTGTGTGGCTCAGACGCCTTATGGCTGATTTGGGTGTTGGCCAGTCTTCTGCCACCACCATCTTCACTGACAGTCAGAGCGCATTGGCAGTTGCGAGGAACCCTGTGTTCCATGCTCGCACTAAGCACATTGAGGTGCATTATCACTATGTCAGGGAGAGGTTCTCTGCTGGGGAGATCAGCTTGGCATATGTGCCCACGCAGGAGAACATTGCAGACCTTTTCACGAAGGCTCTGCCTAGGGAGAAGTTTGAAGCTTTCCGCAAAGCTTTGGGCTTACTTCCTTTTGTGGAGTGATTTCCACATAGCTCGGCACTTCCTTATACATGAGTGCCAGCTCCTTGTTCACCGCATCACTCCCAGGGGGGATTTGTTGATATATTTAGGTAGTGATGTGTGTGAACACTCTAGGACCGCCGGGGCACTTTTTTCCCTCTATAGGAGGTTTTTTTCCCCCGGCTTGTATATACGCCTATTGCCCTAATGGGCTACTTATCTTTGTACATTCTCTAGTAACACATTTTAGTCTTGTGTGTTGTGCTCCAAGCTTCTTCCTCTTCCTTGTGCTGTTCGCGTGCTTCCGCAGACGTCTAACTCCAACAAAAATTTGATAAGGTAGTTCTGTTCAACTTTTTGAGATATAGTCATTTTTTTTGCATCGGGTTATTTTAGTTAGTGGCCATGGCTAAAAGTAGTAATGTATTCCGTATGTTGGTTGTTGATGATATATTGGATGGTAACAATTACCCATTATGGGCTTATATGATGCGTCATGTATGGTTGCAAAAGGACCGTGGAATATTGTGCATGGTGTTGAAAAACATCCTACTACAACTGCAAATACAATTACTAAAGGTGATGTGGATGGTGTTGAAGATAATGTTCTTCAAGTTTCTCTTGGTGTTACGGTTCTTGCTTCACTTACTATAGAGCAACTTTCTTGGGGTGGCAGAGATGCTCAGGCACATGCATTGATAGCCTTATCCATCAAATGTGCCATTATTCCCCACATTCACTCCTGCAAAACAACAAAGGATGTTTGTGATACACTTACTAGTTTATACCAAGCAAGGAATGAGGCTCGTGTTACGTAACTCTGAAAATAGTTGGAGAGTGAGCACATGATCAATGGACAATTTTTTGACAAAGATCAAAGATTTGAAGGAGCAGTTGATTTCTGCTGATGAAGTCTTGCTAGATAGTTCACTTATGCAGATTGTTCTGAATGGTCTTCTAGATTCATATTAGATTTTTGCTTCTACTCTTTCATTGATGATGAAAGGGAATCTAAATGCCTTAACATTTGAGGAGTTACTCTATGTTTTGTTGTAGGAAGATGAGTCTAGGCAAAACATGTCCATTATGCATGTTGCAAATCAAGCTTTCCTGGCTAGTCGAGAGGGAAAAGGTAAATGGAGCTCATCTACTAATAAGCAAAAATTTGCTATTTCTACACAATCAAAGAAGGATGGCAAACACGAGAAGAAAACAAAAAAGCAAAATTGGTTTTGCAAATATTGTAAAAGAAGTGATCATGTCATAGAGAGTTGTCCAAAATTGGCTACAAAAGAGGCAAAGAAAAAAGAGGTTGGAATGGTTGTTGCAGAGGCCTCTACACCCAAATCAGAGTCTGCAAATCTTGTGCAAAATGAAGAATGGGCATTTACTACTCTTTGCAGTTAGGAACCATCTTCTCATGAACAATGTATGTCTGTAATAGACTTTTGGTACTTTGATAGTCGGGCAACCAAACATATTACCCCATAGCATAGTTTCTTCACTTCACTTGAGCCTACCCCTATAGGGAATACTATTAGATTCAGATTTTTGGTACTTTGATAGTCGAGAAACCAAACATATTACCTCACAGCATAGTTTCTTCACTTCACTTGAGCCTACCCCTATAGGGAATACTATCACATGTGCTAACAACTCCTCTTATCCTGTCATGGGAGTTGGTAAGTGTTGAGATATCAATCTCAACATGTGATGAATCAGGATAACACGTGTCACTTTTTCATTTCTCTGACATGTATAGTGGTCATGCCAGTATATGTCAGGGACACTTCATTGAACTTTATTAGATTTATCTACCAAGGGTGATGGCACATTTGTTTCTTGCCAGCTCACTCATTCACAAGCATTAGGTAATTTTTCCTTATGTAATGGTCTTTATATATTGCAATTGTTGTATTCTTGTTTTCACATCATTCTTGTACATTCCTTTTATGTAATAGAAGAAGAAGACGAAGAAGAAGAAGAAGAAGAAGAAGAAGAAGAAGAAGAAGAAGAAGAAGAAGAAGAAGAAGAAGAAGAAGAAGAAGAAGAAGAAGAAGAAGAAGATGAAGAAGAAGAAGAAGAAGAAGAAGAAAAGTATTCTTCCTTGCATCAATCTATGTGTGTGCCTCTCCTTGATTGTGAGATTGTGTGTGTGAGCTCTCTTCCTTATCTCCTTCCTTGACATGCATGCTTTAGACATCTAAATTTTTCTAGTTTGCTACACTTGTAGAAATTTGAAATGGTGTCCTCTCTTGCCCAAACTTGAGGCACCTCATAAACGTGTTTGTGAAGGCTATATTTTGGGCAAAATGCAGCATTCCTCCTTCCAAAAAGATGGTTCAATATGAGCTACTCAAAAATTGAAGCTTGCTCACAATGATGTTTGTGGTCCTATGCAAACACCTTCTTTTGGAAACTACATTTACTTCATGAATTTGATTGATGATTTTTCTAGGTGTGCATGGGTATATCCATTGAACGCAAAGTCTGAAGTGTTTATGTGCTTCAAATATTTTTTGGTTTTGGCTCAAAATCTATCAGCATGTAAAGTGGGCACCCCCCATTCTAATCGAGGGGGGAATATATGTCTTCTGATTTTAATGCATTTTTGGCTGAATGTGGGATAAAACATCAGCATACAATGTCATATACACTTCTACAGAATGGAGTTGCAGAAAGGAAGAATAGGTCACTCATGGAGATGGTGAGATGTATGGTCAAGAGTTAGGGTTTACCACATAGTTTTTTGCTTGAGGCTCTTATGTGTGCAACATATATACTTAATAGGTGTCCCACTAAAGCATTGCAGTCTATCACTCCACATGAGGCTTGGCATGGTCACAAGCCATCTATTGCTCATCTGAGTCTCTTTGGTTGTCTTGCATATGCATTAGTGCCTGAACAACAATGCAAGAAATTGGATGATAAAGCAATGAAATGTATTTTTGTTGGTACCATTCTGAAAGCAAAGGCTATCGTCTATATCATCCATAGACTAAATGCATTTTGGTTAGCTGTGTTGAAAAGTGGCAAGCTTCAATGAAGCTTTAAAATGTAATTTGGAGGACAACCTCTCGTATCTCTAGCCTCGCTTCCTTTCATTGGAATGTTCAAATAAAGTGTGCCCGTAGTTTTTTTCCTTTTCTCTCATATGAATATCTTAGTTAGTCTTCAAATACACATATGAATAAACTCTTGTGGCCATCCTAGAAAGTCACGTAGAAATCCATTTGCCTTTGTTTACTCCTTGACTTAAGAATCCTTGAACAAGTTGCATATATGCCTTGATATGCTCCTAGATTTTAGGGCATCGTTCACCGATTTATATCTTCTATATAAAGCATTATACATGCATGTATCAAGTGCGGCATTCCTGAGTGTTTTCTCGTAGCTTTAGCTTTTAGAAGAATAGCATGAGCAATAGGGGCATGTCATGTCAATCTGCCAAGACTTTATTTCTCTCTCTGTAACAGTGATTGATTAAGATATTTTAATGTGTTGCTTTGATCTCTCTCGAAGTCGCATATTACCTCGAATATTGAGTTGCCATAGATGTTGTACATGATAGCTAATATGACACAGTGATGCACATGAACAAGCGATCGGTACACAACAAACTTGGAGATACAATTATTGATGAAGGTAAACATGTTGTGAATTTCTTCTATCAAATTAAAGCCATATTTTTGTATTTCGGGATCCAACATGATATCATGCTGTGAGAAGCTACACATATGTGCAGGTATCGAAATGTTTTCTTTATGATAGCATGCTATGAAGAGGTTGATAAGAGATGTATGGAAGTTGATGATACTACTTATGTGTAGATGATCGCATATGACAGGGTTACCATGTGACCTTCCATGCTTACATATGCATGTAATGGTTTATTAATGTAAATGCGTAGAACTAATTATTGAGTGAGTTCTACAGGAGTTGATATCTTATCGCTTGGACTTTTTACAGTAAACAAGGTGCAGAGAAGTATGAACTCATGTATTGTTCTATGAGGTATTATATTAATAAGTCGGACTATTGATAGGTGATGCTTTGGAGCATTTTGTTTTTACTGTAAATATATATGAGTGCACTATCATAATATGTTGCAGAATAAGAGAAAATTCAAGTGTGATTCATGATGCAATACTCTGACTGAGTTCCAGGTTTAACACATCTATATGGAGTTGACATTTTTTGAATGCAGGTAAAGAATAAAAGCATAATCATAGAGTCACATGAAAGGCAATAAGCGAACATATGATGTAACTGTCATATGCAAGTTGCAAGACAACTTGTTTGTATTGGATAGATGATTTGATGTCACTTGAGATAGCGGTTATATGCAAGCACTGTGGTTGGTTAAATTCTAACACATGAACAAGGTCTAAGTATCAAAGCTAGACACAACACCATACAATAGCTTTGAGATTTTCTGGTTAGTTACAAAGTATGGACATGTATTTTGGGCACTCGCTTATTATGCATCCTGTACTATGAGATGTTATATCATCTGAACTGTTGTACTTCGGTTAACTCATGCAATAAGAGTATAAGTACGGAGACATGTGGATCTAGGATAAGCTACGTAAATGACATAGCTCAAAAGAGTTTTATATGTACTTGATATACTTGTGTCATTCAAATGATATGCTCTAAGTGAGAACATAGTGATCATTGTGCGTGAAAAGATTTTTGGCATTGAAGCTAAGTTATATGATTGTTGCTAGATGTATAAATTTGAGGTGTTGATGTATTGCTATTGAGGTTACTGAATGTATTACGCATGTGACCCATGTATGACTCATGAGGAAATAAGCTTGTAGTTGTGTGAAGCCAAGGATGTACAGAGTACATATAAATTAAGTGATAATTTGTTGTGTGAAAAATAAGATCCATATACCTTCGGCTACGAGCTCACCACTCTTCCGCATGAGAAACCCGATTTTCAACAAGCTGTGATGTTGTTTTTGTGCAGGATGCAATTCAACCATTATTTTCATGTACTAAGCAGACATCAACTAGCTCCAAAGATGTGTATGACACTTTGCTTCCTCTTTTTACAGGTGGAGAATCTAGTATTGGTCCAAATGAGGAAATTTATCAGCCTTTACAGGTCTCATGTGATGATCAAGATCATTCCATTTCTGATGCAGATTTACATGATGCACTCGTTGATGAGAGAACTAATATAGAAGAGGCAAAGATTATGCCTAAATTGCTGGTGTAGACTTTGGGAGATAGCAAATTAGATGCACCTCTATCATACCATACTAGTTCAGGCTCTCATAGTGCTTCTTTTGCATCAGATTGCTATGCTATGGGTGCCTCTAGTCTTTGTGATGAGAATGAGCTTCTTTCGTTTAATGAAGCACAAAATTCAAAAAATTGGATGGTTGCTATGCAATCAAAATATGATGCTATTATGAAAAATGGTACCTGGTCTTTATGTGATTTGCCTCCTGGCAAGAAGGCCATTGGCACTAAGTGGGTATACAAGTTGAAGTGTAAGCATGATGGAATTTTTGACAAGTATGAGGCTAGACTTGTTGCAAAAGGTTATGCTCAAGAAAGAGGCAATGATTTTGATGAGAACTTTGCTCCTACATGTCGAATGACTACTGTTTGTAGCATATGTGCACTTGCAACTCATCATGGTTGGAACATACATCGATTGGGCATTAAAATTGCATTTCTGAATGGTGACTTGCATGAAGAAGTGTATGTTGTTCAGCCTCATGGTTTTGTGCAGAAAGGGCATGAAAACAAAGTGCGCAGGTTGAAAAAGGCATTATATGGTTTGAAGCAAGCATCAAATGGTTGATATGAAAAGATACATGTCTACTTGATTGCACATGGTTTTGAGAATAGTTCAACTGAGAGCACCTTATATGTTAAGCATGCAAATGATGTGCTTTTGATCATTGTTGTCTATGTTGATGACATGTTTCTCACTCGTCCTAATGAGAAACATATTTCTAATTTTAAGGATGATTTGCATGCCTCATTTGAGATGCTAGATTTGGGGCATTTGCATCATTATTTGGGCTTTTGTTTATGCAAATTGATGGTGGAATAGGTTTGTGTCAAACAAAATATATTGACACATTATTGAAACATTTTGACCTTGACGACTGCAAAACCTATTGCCACTCTTATGGAAACAAGTTTATGGTTGAATCTTCATGATGTTGGAGACGCACTTGATGTTGTTTTCTATCAATAGGTTGTTGGGTGCTTGATTTACTTATGCATTACTCGACCAGATATTCAATTTGTTGTCTCACAGATGAGCAGGTTTATGCATTGCCCAAGTGTCAAGCATTGGCAGGCGGTTAAGTGCATCTTTCAATACTTGAGTGGTACTCAGCTACTTGGATTGGTTTATCCCAAGAGGAGGATCACAACCACCAGATTTACATGCATTTTTAGGCTCTCATTGGGTTGGTTGCTATGAGACTCGTGTGTCCACAAATGGTTTTTGCTTCATGCTTGGTAGCCCATGCATATCTTGGTTGAACAAGAAGCAACCTACTATGGCCACTTCTAGTTGTGAGGCTGAGTATAAGACAGCTTTCACGATGATTCTTGAGTGCGTGTGGCTTAGATGCCTTATGGCTGATTTGGGTGTTGGTCAATCTTTAGCCACCACCATCTATACTGATAGTCAGAACGCATTGGCCATTGCGAGGAACACTGTGTTCCATGCTCATGCTAAGCACGTTGAGGTGCATTATCATTATGTCAAGGAGAGGTTCTTTGCTGGAGAGATCAATTTGGCATATGTGCCCACACGGGAACATGTTGGAGACCTTTTCACAAAGGCTATGCCTAGGGAGAAGTTTGAAGCCTTTCGCAAAGCTTTGGGCTTACTTCCTTTGGTGGATTGATTCAACATAGCTTGGAACTTCCTTATACATGAGTGTCAGCTCCTTGTTCATGGTATCACTCCCAGGGGGGATTTGTTGATATATTTTGGTAGTGATGTGTGTGAACATACTAGGACCACCGAAGCACTTTTTTCCCTCTTTAGGAGGTTTTTTTTCCTCGACTGTATATACGCCTATAACCCTAATGGGTCATTGATCTTTGTACATTCTCTTAGTAATACATTCAGTATTGTGTGTTGTGCTCCAAGCTTCTTCTTCTTCTTTGTGCTTTTCACATGCTTCTGCAGACCTCAAACTCCAACACATGGAAACCAATATTCTATGGAGAGAGGCTCAATATGAGCCCTCAATTGCTCAAATAAAAGTTGCAAGCTTTGAGATGGTTCCCACAAATGGATGATGGATGATCTAAATGATGGTAGCTCCATCTCTGCCTCCCTCTTCCATGAAGTTGTAGGGATGAGGGCATGAATGTTCATAGACATGGAAGCCCTTGGACATCAATTTTCGTTTTTCAATGGTGTTATGTAGATTGGGTTTATCTTTTTGTGCAAGATGGGGGCTTGAAAAGATGAGAATGAAGCGTTGATACAAACGACAAATTGGCTACATATATAATTCCTCTAATTATAGTGAACATACAAGATGTGTAAAAAAAGAACTTTTGAGCTATAGTTTTACACATACACAAAGCCAATGAACAAATCCTCTTCCCTACTGTGCCACACTTCTCATATCTCACCTCTCATATGCCACACTTGTCATCCATGCAAGAGGTTACCAAACATGGATATGAAGTGTTTACACTAGCCAAGACCATGAAAATTCAGTGATGCAATGTAGCAATATAAATCTTGAATAGATCCTTGATTGTCATACTTTGCAAATATACACCTTGAATGATCCCTATAAAGAGATGAGGGATTTAATAGTCTCCTTTGTATCTCTCACTTTTTCTCACTTGTAACTAATTTTGATAGAACTTGTAGTTCATCCATTAGTATCCTTTGTACCTCTTACTTTTATGATTTATAGTTCAATTTCCATAATCAACCAAATTAAAATATTGATATAACTTGTAGTTCATCCATTAGTATCCTTTGTACCTCTTACTTTTACGTTTATAATTCAATTTCCATAATCAACCAGATTAAAATTTTGCTGTTAAAAAGACCAAATTAAAAATATATCACTTGATGGTCCAAACATTAAAGTACATGCACCATAAAACTCTTCTTCAATGGTTGAAAAGTTCTCTTGGCCACTAAATACAAGATACATGTGCCTACCAATATATAATGTGACAAGTACATGGTCTTTAATTCATTAGAGGTTCATTAAGCTAAAGAGCTTGTTTCCATTTTGTTAGTTGATAGTCCTTTGCTTTCTATTACACTATTCTATGTATGTTGTAGGGACTTTATAATTTAAAGGGACCTCTCTCTCTTTGTGTCTCTCTCTTTATATTGTGATCATTTGAAACTCTTTGTGTTCTTTTACAACCTTTAACTTAAGTTAATTTGATAAGTGCATGACCAAGAGACTTGGCATGCATTGTATGAAGTAGCAATGGGTCTGAAGTGGGTCCCTCACGAAGGGGATGACAAGTTTATAAACCTGCTTTGTAGCTCACTTTAACTTTCTTTTTTCTTTTTTTTTTTTCCTTTTTTTTTCTTTTTTTTTAAAGGAGGTTCGGCATGCACCTAGTCCTCCTAGCTTTAACTTTGAAAGTACAACTGTACAGGTGAATGGGCATAGTACTCGCGAGACCCCCTGTATCCTACAAAGCAGGGGTTAGGCTGGATTACAATTGGTAGATAGGGTTACAACTAGTTTAAACTCTAACCCACTCTAACTTTCTTGTATCTTTTTCATGTTTATAAATTAAAGCTTTTTTGTACAAAAACAAAAAACAAAACTTCTTGAAGTAACAAACTTGAAAGTATAACAAAAAAAAGAGTTTCTTCTTTGATATAATCTCCCTCTAGACTTGGAAATTTGAAACAACAAAACACACCATGGGGCCTCCTTTATACCTCACTTTTAGGGGGGTTCACATCGAGTAGCCTCTAAGTCTTGAACCTTTGACCTTCACATCGAGTAGCCTTTAAGTCTTGAACCTCTAAGACTTGATGTGATGTTACCATTACACCAAGGTGTTACACCACATCAACATTACCACTACAAATATCTTGAGATATTCATGTATTTTTTTTAAGGAGGTTCGATAGGCACCTATTCCCCCAAGCTTTAACAATACAATTCTACCAATGAATGGCATAGTACTCATGGGACCCCCGTATCTCACAAAGCAAGGGTTAGACTCGGTTACAACTGGTTTAAACTTGCGGAAGCCATTACATGTCCAACTTGAAGGTTGAATTTTGGACCTTTGCCTCAAGAGGCCTAAACTTTACCAAAGCTTTTTTCATATGATTTTTTTGTGGCCTTTTATAGGAAGTAAACCTTGAAATTAAAAAAACTTCATGAAACCAACTAATTTAATCAATACACATAAAAAATTTTAAATGTCTATTCTTTTCAAAAATATGGTTGAAAAAACATATAGCAAACGATAATAACCGTAAGGAACTATTCATTTCCCCTTTCAATGGGTAATGGATTCGCTCAATAATAGAGCTTTTACATGTATGCTCTTGACGTAACCCATGTACGTACATAGTCATATTCCTACGGTTGGTAATTTCTACCTGTTGGCGGAAGGCTCGTTGCATGTGGCCCGCACAACAGACACTCAAACAAGCAGCTTTGTGACACTCCTTACAAAAAGTTAAACAAATGCCCTTGTGTCAACACTTCTGCACTCGCAGGGAATCCATATAGCTAGTTTCAGGAAAGATTTGAGTTAAAATTGCAGATGTTAAATATCCCAGTAAATCTTTTGTCAGAGTACAAACTCTTTACTTGATGAAGGCTGGACACTTCAGTAATCAGTATGGAATGCTGTGGAAATTTTTGCAGAGTCACAATAGATTATGCATCTTCTGCTCTTTGAGTGTGTTGTAAATCAGTTGTCTTGTTTAGTGCTCTTGTCTGAATGGAGGATCGTATAGTGAACAGTCTCATATTCAATGACAGGGTCTGTCGATCTGTTTTCAGTAGCTTTTCATTTGGCTTGCATTATATCGATACTTTGTTTGGCAACATCTCTCAAATTGATGTTCTCCTCTTACAGAAGACTCACTTGGAACATGTGCATATGCCTAAGTTTTGTGCTGTACATAGAACTGCATTCTTGTTCTATGATTGTTTCTAGTCCGTCTTCTTGCGATGTGAATGTGGTGGCTAACTTTGTAGCCCCCGGATTTGACAGATATCTCAGGGGAAAGTTGTGATAATTGACGTGCCTTTGATATGAATGTTGTGGCCAATTTTGATATAGACAATAATCTCTCTAGCAGAATCAAACTTTTCGTATTATAATAGAATTCTGTAACTATATCACATTTAACATTTTATGTAGGAGATCCATGTGGCTGTTTATTAAACGACCAAAGAGCTTATTTTTCTTTTAAGGTAAGATTTAGCTATCAGCAAGCAACAAAGACTTCTCGGCAGATACGATTCTCACAAAGAAATCTGGAAAGGGTCCTCAGAAATCGGGACTTTTGCAGTATTACCAACTACATATTAAGGGGGAGGAACTCTTCTGGTACTGTGCAGCTCAAAGGAGAGGCTAAAACTCTGTATATGGAAGGAAAGACGAGAACTCTGGAGCAAACTTTAGTTCACTCACATGTCGACAGAGATTCATGATAAGGCTAGTTTTTTGTCTTATTCTTCTAGCAGGGAACGGAGGGGCTTTAGATATTTTGAGGAAGCTGAAAAGATTAGCAGTGTCAAGGTGCAGTATAATACAAAACAATTAACTATGGCAAAGTTGTCACACCTCAGGTCTATCCCACATGGAGGTTCAATATGGCAGTGATAAAGTCTCAATGGTGTTCGAGAGACAGTGAATATGTTAAGTGCTTACCATCTTGATTTCCACATGGCTAGATAAATGTGACACACCAAAGTTTTGCATCCTGTCTTTAGACTTGGCATGGAGGCATATGTGTGCAAAGAAATTCCTACTGCTCTGATATTTAGCTTGATAGTACATGTTGAGATTTGGAGGAGCAGCGCGATGTTTCAAGCTGAGATCTGGCAAGCTCTACATAGGCCTCAGGAGGATGATTCTACCCACAAAAGACATTCAGCTTATTTCAGCAGAGCCAGAAAAAGATGATGCAGAGGATGACCAACCTTCTCAGAATTGTTCTCCAAAGAGTATAAGCATCACTTATTCGAGTGATCTTGATATGCTCACTCAGTTGAAAGATTGTACAAAACAGAAGGATTTTATCAGAGGCCAGGAATTGCATAGTGAGATCTGGAGGAAGGGAGGTTTTGGGAAAAACATTCGTGTGGATAATGCACTGATGCACATGTATGTGAAATGTGGTGCACTCATGAATGCTCAGTATGTTTTTGATGAGCTTCCCCTTCGGGATGTCATATCTTGGACTACGCTTATTGCAGGATATGTGCAACATGAACAGGGCGAGGAAGCATTCAATCTTCTGGAGCAAATGCAAGCTGAATGTCTTGCTCCAGATGTAATGACCTTAGCGTGCATTCTCAAGGCCTGTGGTAGTATAGAAGCAATCGAAAAAGGAAGGAAGATACATTCAGAGCTTGTTATTAAGGGTTTTCTCTTTGCAGATGATGTTATCGGGAACGCTTTGTTGGATATGTACATGAAGTGCCATGCTATTGAGGATGCCCAGGATGTTTTCAACAAACTAACTTCACGGAGTGTGGTCACATGGACTAGCTTGATTCAAGGATATTGTCATGAAGGACAGGGTGAAAAGGCTCTCAAGTGCTATGAACAAATGCAATGTGAGGGCTTCTCTCCAAACACATTAACATCTTCCTTTGCACTGAAAGCCTGTGGTAAATTGAAAGCAACAGAAAAGGGGATGCAAATCCATTTAGATATCATTAAAAAGGGATTATTGGAGGAAAACATTATGATTGGTGCTGTCTTGGTAGGCATGTATGCCAAGATTGGTTCCATGATTGAAGCAAGACAGGTTTTTAGAGGTCTGTCTGTCTGGGACACATCTTCATGGTCTGCTCTGATTGAAGGATATTGTCAGCATGGTTACATTGATGAAGCATTCAGTTGTTTACAAGAGATGCATAATGACAGAGTGACTTTGGATGTAGCAGCTTTCTCTTGTCTCTTACAGGCTTGCAGCAGCAATGGAGTTATTGAAAACTGTGAAATATTACATGCTCAGGTTTTGAGAGAGGGTTCTCTTGGTGCCTTTGGAAATGGGTTGATTGATATGTATGTGAAATTAAATTTGCTTAAGAAGGCACAGCTA
>CM035434.1:100165116-100167616 GCA_020310875.1 Ceratopteris richardii
GTGACTTCAAAACCAGGTACAAATGATGACCACCTATTCTACATTGACTTAGGATGCTCAAATCATGTGACTGGCAATGTAGCACTACTCTCTGATCTTGAGGAACCAAAAGGTAAGCATCAAGTACAAACAGGTGATGACACCAAGCACTCAGTAGTTAAAGTTGGAAATGTTAAGACTTGTGATGGAAATCAGAACTTGCTGAGTAGAGTACTTTATGTACCAACCATTACCAAAAATTTGATGAGTGTTGGACATATTGTGGAGAAAGGTTTGCATGTCAGATTCAACCAATTTGGAGCATTTGTGGAGGATCCCAAGTAGGGGTTCAAGAGAATTGCTAAAGGAGAAAAATCAGGTAGACTTTTCACTTTTGAGCTAGAAGACACAAAGAATATTGCACTCTACAGTTATAAAGATCAAACACTTTCAGAGCTTGAGATTTGGCATAAAAGATTAGCGCATGTAGGAGAAAGAACCTTGAAACAGATATGCAGGGATCAATGTGTAATTGGAATACCCAATGTTTCCAAACAACACATGATATATAAATGTAGTGCTTGTCAATTTGGGAAGTCTCACAGGTTACCCTTCTCAAGGAAAGGCTACATGCATGAGGACTACCTAGAGCTTGTCCATACAGATGCATGGGGACCAAGCAAAGACCCCTCAATCTCAGGATCAAGGTACTATGTATTTTTTATTGATGATTATAGTAGGTGGACTGTATTGTACTTCATGAAGCACAAGGATGAGGTGTTTAATTGCTTTAAAAAATATCTTGCACTTGTTGAGAATCAGACATGAAAGAATTTGAAGAAACTAAGGTCAGATGGAGGAGGTGAGTACTTCTCCAATGAGTTTGAAGACTTCTTGCAGGACAGAGGCATTAAGAGAGAAACAACCACAAGGTATACTCCTGAACAGAATGGGATAGCTGAGAGAAGAAATAGGTTGATTGTTGAAATAGCTAGGTCTATGTTGAATGAAAAAAAGTTACCTAATTACCTATGGGTAGAGAGTGTCTCTACTGCCACTTACCTCATAAACATGTTACCATCTAAGTCCCTTGATGGGATGACACCCTATGAAGCATGGCATGGTAAGAGACCCTCATTAGACCATTGCAGGATATTTGGATGTGTAGCATATGTACACATTCCTTCTCAGATAAGAGGTAAACTAGACCCTAAGGCTGAGAAGTGCATCTTTATTGGATATGATCTAAATCAGAAAGGATACAGGTTTTATAAACCTTCCAATAAGGGATTCATGGTTAGTAGAGATGTTGTCTTTGATGAAAATGATTCTTGGTATGAGAATGAATGCAGGAAGTTTAAACTACCCTATGACTTAGAGGAGGAGTTTCCAAGTCTTGCTCAGGAAGAACCTACTCAGAATGAAGACTTAAATTCAGATGATGAAGACATTATCAACCTTGAAGAGTTCAAGGCATGGAAGTCCAAGGGCAAAATGAAGATGAAGAACCTTGAAGACATACCTAAATCTTCAACTCAATCAATCAGAAGATCACAAAGAGAGAGCAAAAAACCTATTAGATATGGGTATGATACATCTCTTATTACTAAACACTCTGTTTATCTTTCCAAAGATTTGTCAATTGAAGAACCAGGATCATATGAAGAAGCCATAACCAAGATAGAATGGAAAGAAGCTATGGATGAGGAGATTGAAGCACTCAAGGAAAGTGACACATGGGAGCTAGTACCAAAGAAGGATACCATGAAGGTAATAGGATCCAGATGGATCTATAAACTTAAAAGAAATTCTAATGGGTCAATTAACAGGTACAAAGCTAGATTGGTAGCCAAGGGTTTTGCACAAACCCAAGGCATTGACTATGAAGAGACATTCTCACCTGTGGCCAAGATGCCAACCATCAGAGTGTTGGTAAGTGTGGCTGCATAAAAAAATTGGAACATGTATCAATTGGATGTCAAAAATGCTTTCTTGAATGGATGGATTTCAGAGGAAGTGTATATGTCAGAACCTCCTAGCTATGAGGACCCAAACAAGGTATCATATGTGTGCAAATTGAATAAAGCTTTATATGGATTGAAGCAGGCACCTAGGGCATGGAATCACAGATTGACCACTTACCTTCAAGACCAAGGTTTTGTCATGAGCAAGGCAGACACTTCTCTATTCATCAAGAGAAGTAATTCAGAGGTAATATACCTATGTGTATATGTTGATGATATCATACTTACAGGTAATGATGTTAATGGAATCAGACAAATCAAGAGCCAGATGATGAAGGATCAAGATCAATGATCTTGGTCTACTAAAGTATTTTCTTAGGCTTGAGTTGGTCTATACTAACTCTGGAATATATATCACTCAAAAAAAATACATACAGGACATGTTGAAGAAGTTTCATTTGCAGGATGCCAAAGTTGCAGGTACTCCAATGGAGGTAAACCTTAAACTAAGTGCCCATGAAGGTGATGAAATTAATGACATTACAGGTTACCAAAGC
>CM035434.1:100177616-100180116 GCA_020310875.1 Ceratopteris richardii
GGCCAATATGCTGCAATAATGTGTCAATATATTTTGTTTGACACAAAGCTATTCTTCCATCAACTTGCATAAACTAGATGCCCAAATAATGATGCAAATTCCCCAAATCTGACACCTCAAATGAGGCATGCAGATGAGCCTTAAAATCAGCAATATGCTTCTCATGAGGACCAGTGAGAAGCATTTATCAATAGACACAACAATGATCAGGAGCACATCATTAGCACGCTTAGCATATAAGGTGCTTTCAGTTGGACTGTTCTCAAGACCATGTGTAATCAGATATGCATGTATCTTTTCATACCAAGCATGTGGTGCTTTCTTTAAACCTTATAATGCCTTCTTCAACCTGCACACTTGGTTTTCATACCCTTTCTGCACAAAGCTACAAGGTTGAAAAAGATACACTTCTTCATGCAACTCACCATTCAGAAATGTAGTTTTGATGTCCAACTGATGTACATTCCAACCATGATGAGCTGCAAGTGCACAAATGCTATGAAGAGTAGTCATTCGACAAGTACGAGCAAAGGTCTCATCAAAGTCAATGCCTCTTTCCTTAGCATAACCCTTTGCAACAAGCCTAGCCTTATACCTGTCAACTGTTCCATCAGGCTTATGCTTAAGATTGTATACCCACTTAGTGCCAATGGCCTTCTTCCTAGGAGGCAAGTCGCATAAAGACCACGTACCATTTTTCATTATAACATCATATTCAGATTGCATAGCAGCGATCCAATTTTTTGAATCTTGTGTTTCATCAAATGAAACAAGTTCATTTTCATCATAGAGACTAGAGGCAGCCATAGCATAGCAATCTGATGCAAAAGAAGCACTATGAAAGCCAAAATGAGCACGATATAATTTGCTGTTAGGCAAAGTCCACACTAGACATTTTGGCATAGTTCTTGCCTCCTCAATATCAACTCTGTCATCAACAGGTGCATCATGCAAATCTGCATAAAAAATGGAATGATTTGCATCATCCCATGAAACCTGAAAAGGCTGAGAAGTTGCCTCATTAGGACCAGCACTAGACTATCCACGTGTAAAAAGAGGCAACAAAGTATCATACATGTCTTTGGAGCTAACAGATGTCTCCTTAGTACATGAAAGTAGTGGCTGAATAGCATCTTCCACAAAAACAACATCACGGCTAACCAAAATGTGTTTAGTCTGTGGATGGTACAGATGATAGCCTTTGCCTTCAGAACTATATCAAACAAAAATAAATTTCATTGCTTTATCATCCAATGTCCTACATTGTTGTTTAGGCACTAACGCATTCAGCAACTCCATTTTGTTGAGGTGTATATGACATTGTACACTGATGTTTTATCCCATATTGAGCTAGAAATGCATTAAAGTCAGAGGACATATATTCCCCCCCTCAATCAGAATGGAGGGTGCCTATTTTACATGCTGACAGATTTTCAGCCAAAACTAGAAACTATTTGAAGCACATAAACACATCGGACTTTGCTTTCAATGGATATACCAATGCATGCCTGGAAAAATCATCAATGAAAGTCACAAAGTAAAGATAGTTCCCAAAAGAAGGTGTCTGCATAGGACCAAAGACATCACTGTGAACAAGCTGCAATTTCTTAGTAGCTCAAACTGAACCATCTTTTGGGAACGAGGAATGCTCCATTTTTCCCAAAATATAGCCTTCACAAACATGTTTACCAGGTGCCTCAAGTTTGGGCAGAGAGGACACCATTTCAGATTTTTGTAGGCATAGCAAACTAGCTAAATTCAGATGACCAAAGCGTGCATGCCAAAGCTTTGCATGTGACATAGCCTGAGAATCATGTACTGCAAATGTCGAATCATTCACAGATTTTTCATAGTCTATGAGCTTATACAGCCCACAACATAAAATACCAGAAGCGATAATCACATCGCTATTTGAGAGATCATGAACTATACATCTGTCATCAACAAATTTCACAACCAAGCCAATCTTGGCTAAAATTGAAATTGATAACAGATTCTACTTGATCCCTGGCACAAATAAAGCATCCGACAACCTAAAAGAACTACCATCAGCAATAGTCTGAATGATCTTACCAACTCCCATGACAGGATAAGAGGAGTTATCAGCGCATGTGATAGTATTCCCTTTAGGGGCAGGCTCGAGTGAAGTGAAGAAACTGTGCTGCAAGGTAATATGTTTGGCCACCCCACTATCAAAGTACCAAACATCTGAGTCTACTACAAACATACACTCTTCATGAGAAGATGGATCATAATCGCAAACTGTGGTAAATGCCCATTCTTCATTATGCAAAAGATTAGGAAACTTTGTTTTGAGTATAGATGCCTCTACAACAACCATTCCAGCCTCTTTCTTCCTTTCCTCTTTAGAAACCAGCTTTGGATAGCTCTTTATTACATGATCATTTACTTTAGAGTATTTGCAAAACAATTTATGCTTTTTTGTTTTCTTCTCTTCTTTGTCTTCCTTCTTCAGTTGTACAGAATTAGCAGATAGATA
>CM035434.1:100192616-100255116 GCA_020310875.1 Ceratopteris richardii
AATAGCTCTATCCATTCTGCACAACTCATGTCAAAAATAGAAGGACAGTATAGGACTTCCCTATAGTATGTCATTACAAACTTGCATGGAGATCCTATTTACTTGGATGGACTCAATAGGTCTATAACAAGACTTAGAAACTTCACGGAATCAAAAGCTCTACCCAGACCACCTGTGAAATTTGAGGGAGGATTCTACATGGAAAAATGAGGACAACTATATTTAGTTACTCAAGTTCCCAAAAAAACCAATGAAAGAGGAGAAATTAAGGACCCTAGTAACCCTATCAACATAGATAATAGAGAAATAGTAGCTACTCCAAGAGGAAGATCAATAGTAGTAAACATTTGGAGAGGGGATAAAATCCCTCAAGATGATGACTTGATGGACTTCTACTTGATAGCTAGAACTAACAAATTGTTGCAAGCCACTTGATCCTTAAGGGGGGAAGGCACCAATCCTACCACCATTTATGAATTGCATGATCCTAACAACTCTTCTAGAGTCACTTATTTGGATCACAATAAAAGAAGGTATTGGGAAGTTGATGACCTAGAGAAATCTAGGTTAAGATATTTAGGGTTGTCGATGTTTCCTTCCAAGGATCAGGTAATCACCTCCCAAACCCTCAAAGGCAGCAACAAAGGTAGGAGAAACGTTTCATAGTTCAAACTAGCTAGTAGAGTGTCCCAATCAAAGCACATCTTCACTTTACTACACCAAATACAAACACCATACCAAAAACCCATTTTGGGAGCGAGACAATGAATAGACCACCCTTTCCTTTAGGACCCAAAAGGCAGAGGACAAGGGTGCATCTTGTGATCCAAGTTATGCCTAGATCCCTTGGTGCGAGAAAAAGGCTAAGACCTATTCAGGTAGCCAAGTGCATAAGGAATTATTATGATAATTTTGGAGATCTATATGATCACATGGCAAAAGTTCAAACAAGCGTTACATGCTCAACAAGTAGATGAATTCTTCATTCAATATGAATATTTTGGAATTACATTGGTCAAAACTACTTTGACTTGGTTCCAACCCTTGGATGCCAACCAATTCATTAATAGAGAATATTTCTTTGAAGAATTCCTTGGTGAATTCACTAATAGGGAAATCAAACATAAATCCTCTTCCTGGATCCATGGTTTTAAGCAAGCTCCTAATGAATCTCTAAGATTAGAAGGCAAGTGATTTAATCAATATGTGGACAGATGTCCCATAACTGAGAGAAATACCCAGCAAAAAGTGATATCCTTGTTCTTGGATGGTATGATCAACGGAAATTTAAGGACTTTAGTATATGGAAATGATTGCAGACACTGAATGAATATCTAAGAGAGTGTATTGATTTGGAAGATAACTTAGCAGATGATTTAAAAACTCCACAAACTTCATCCAAAACTAATGACACATCAAGTGATGTATCTTCCCAGTCTAAAAATGTTGAGGAATTAGTTGATCTAGTGGCAAAAAAAATTAGGAGTTCAAAATCAATAGGGCCAAAAAAGCTATCCGAACCAACCCTTAAGAATGCCCATGTTAAGGAGATGTGTGCACTATGGAGGTGTCTATCCATCTCATGCCTGCACAAGAGGAGGAACTCATCCCCCACAGCCATACCAATACAATAGGCAAACACCACAAGGACCTAATCTCTATTTTCACATTGATTAGAGATATACCAATCATACTACTGAAAATTTCCCTTATAACAGGCAATCTAGACTAATTCCACCATCTCAATATAGAACATTTCGATACCCACTGTGAGAACAAGGTAGGGAGGCTCCAAGATATGCTCCATATCAAGGACCATTCATGGATCCAAGACCATATGATCATCAAGGATATAGCCAACCTCAACCCATGCTAGGGCAATAGCCCCCACATCCTCAGAATGTAGTACCTATCAAGTACACGTAGTAGGAAGGAAACCTTGAGAGAGTATAGTACTTGTGCCACCATTGATTAGTACTAAAAATCTAAATCAAGGATATGAACATAGTATGGAGATTAATACTACTAATCATAGAGTATGAATCTTCTTATGGACATCAATATTATGAACATGATAACTATGGAAATGCTTATGGATCTGAATATACCAACCTCATGTATGCAACTCCTAGAGCTCAAGCTCTCTGAAGACCTACAACAAGACCACCTACACTGATGGAGAGTGTTAATCTCCAAAAGAACAAGTTATCCTTGAATTTAGAGCACCTATATATCAAGAATAATTTAAAACCTTCACCAATTTGGAGGATCAATGCTCAATTTCCAAAATTTTGAACAAACTGTGAAGAAGGTGACTACACAGAAAGTTTGTTGTACATTACTCACTCATTGACTTATCAAATGTGTAAAGTTTTTGATAAAACTTTACACAAGATGTTGTCTATAGTTTGCGCACCTCCTCCAAGTTAAATCATTCCAAAAGAATCAATAGATTTTGATAAATAATCTTAACAAGTCACCTATGTCTAAAACTGTAGTTCTTGACAGTCGACTTTGACACCTGTAACTTCTTAAGCTTGGTTCTCCTAAACTAGAACCCGTTTAATCAAATGCTTTTAGCCATAGATAGCTTACCTTCCAACTTAAAGAGTGAGTGCTTGGTTGCTCAAAACTTTACACTACGGAAGGAGAACTGACCAAAACATTAGCATCAAATTTTGAGCCTCCTCCAACTTCTCTTCTTTCCATTTACACATGTAAATGTTCCTACACTCAATTCTCTGAGCTTGATCACAATTAGAAGCTGAAAATTTGTACAGAGGTCAATCAAATATAGACTTAGACTTGTACAAAAGCATTTCACAAAAGATTCAACACAGAAGGAGAACTCTCATAAATATCAGGTGCAATTTTTCTTCATTTCTGGAAAACTTTACATCTGAGTGATGAGAGAGATCTTACTCACTTCTAAAGTATCTAATGGCTCATACAACTTCTAATTCCTCTATTCACATGCTCTCTCATATATTTTTCCTTGTATATATAGGCAAATATGTACAAGTTTAACACCATAAAAAAGTATAAGTGAACTAACTCTAGATTAGTGTACATATGTATACACATCTTCATTCTCTAAACATGTACTTTCTTCATGCTTCATATCTTGATCTTTTCTTCAGACTTTGACTTTCAAACCTTCATCAAAACTTTAATTATTGATTTCCTTGCACCAATAGCTCCCCCTCAATCATCAATTGAGGTTTTCTCTATCTTCTTTATGCCTGCCATATCTTTGAATCTCTGTAGCTTTGGTCCATCCAAGCTTTTGGTTAGCATATCATCTATCTGATCTTTTGTTGAAGTATGTATGACTTCAATCTCCTTATCCATCACCGTCTCTCTTAGGAAATGATACTAAATCTCAATGTGTTTAGTTCTGGCATGAAAAACAGGATTAGCAGCTAAATACAATGAACTCATGTTATCTCCATGAATAGTGGGTGTACTCTGAATAATGTCAAAACTCTTCATAAGAGTCTTAAGCCATATCACTTCCTTTGTTGCTTCCACCATACCTTTGTACTCAGCCTCTGTGGATGATAAAGCAACTTTGTGTTGCTTCTTAGAACACCAAGAAATTAACTTATCTCCCACATAACACAAGTATCCATATGTTGATCTCCTATCATCAAGTTTACCTGCCCAATCTGTATCACTATAAATCTTGATGTTTGTATCTGATGTAAAACCATAACACAAACCTTCTTTGAGTGTACCCTTAATGTACCTCAACACTCTTTGTCCTACAATCAAATGTTCTTTCCTAGGAAAATGCATCCAAGTTAAATCATTCCAAAAGAATTAGTAGATATTGATAAACGACTACCTTCGAACTTAAAGAATGAGTGCTTGCTTCCTCAAAACTTTACACTGTGGAAGGAGAACTCACCAAAACATTAGCATCGAATTTTGCACCTCCTGCAACTTCTCTTCTTTCCATTTACACATGTAAATGTTCCTACACTCAATTCTCTCAGCCTGATCACAATTAGAAGCTGAAAATTTGTACAGAGGTCAATCAACTATAGACTTAGAGTTGTACAAAAGCATTTCACAAAACATTCAACACAGAAGGAGAATTCTTAGAAATATCAGGCGCAACTTTTCTTCATTTCTAGAAAACTTTACATCTGAGTGATGAGAGAGATCTTACTCACTTCTAAAGTATCTAATGGCTCATACAACTTCTAATTTCTCTATTCACATGCTCTCTCATATTTGCCCCGACATTTTTCCTTGTATATATAGGCAAATATGTACAAGTTTATCACCATACAAAAGTATATGTGAACTAACTCTAGATTAATGTACATATGTATACACATCTTCATTCTCTGAACATGTACTTTCTTCATGCTTCATATCTTGATCTTTTCTTCAGTCCTTGACTTTCAAACCTTCATCAAAACTTCAATTGTTGATTGCCTTACACCAACATACACCTAGGGTACATTGCTATAGATTTGGAGGAGATCATTTTATTAAAGGAGGGACAATGCCATACTAGCCCCACCCCCAAGGGTTTGGGAAGGATATTGCAACAATTGTGGCAAAGAGCATTTGTTTAGAGATTGTCCCAAAAACCCTCATAAAGCTTCAATGACTAAACATATCAATGTAATCAAGGTGATAGAATCCTCCAAAAGTGATAAGGAATATACAGTCTCATTGAAGGCCATCACCAGAGACAAAGCCAAGGAAAACTTAGAGAACCAAAAAACAAATAGTCCCAAGAGTGAACATGAGGTAGAATCTTCACCTCCTAGAATGGAAGACTTGGAAGAGCCAACAGACATCCCAAGAATGAAAAAAGGCTAAAAAATGGAAAGACAAACAAGAAAAGATTAAAAACAAGTGGATTAAGGAGATGGCAGAAGAGAAGAAGAAATTTGTAAAAGAAAACAAACCTAAACCCAATGGTCCAACCAATCAACATATGAACGTGGTGAAGGAGGATCAAAACCACAAGCAGGTAGGATAAATTCTACCATATCCTATGCCTGAAGATTAAAAAATGTGGTTAAAAGCCTATCTGTATGGAATAGATATAGGACCTTGTCTAGAGCAGTGTGATAAAAGGTACCTACGAAGAGATCTTGAGAAGGAAAAACTTGAAATATGTAAGAATTTAATTGATATTGCTCAGAACATGCTAGAACAATCAATACCAAACCTACCTAAAATAAGAATCCCAAAAGAGAAATTCTAGTGATGTGCAGGAACTATTAACACACAACAAAAGAAACTTGAACAAATCAAAGATATTGGAAAAGAATTAGGCTATGAAATTGATGAAATGAATTCAATGATTCCAGAGGTAGAAGCAAATCAGCCACATGAGTTGTGGGACAAAGTTCAAGAAGAGAGATGGAAGAAAACTAAAGAAGAGTCCCTCCCTTTGTAGAACTAGATGCTTCTATGAGCCAATTGATGATGGATCAAGAAGTAGACATTGAAGAACTATCCAATCAGGATCAAAATAGGGATGAAGCAATTAGTCTAACCATAGTTCCAAACTATGCAGCTGAATATGAACAAAAATACAAAATTTTCCATGCCCCAACAATGAGAGGCAAGGAAAAGAGATCTTCAGAGGAAACATCAACCAAATTGCAAGAGTTAAAGAGAAATAAAGTTCAATAATCATTACCCCTAGAAGAACTTTTGCAAGTCAAGCCTCATCTATGGGAGAGACGAGCTAAAGAGCTAAATCTGGATGAACAGAACATATCAACTAAAGAAGAAAAGATGGAGATGACACAAACTATCAAGATACCGATAGATAAAGTGGGAGATTTTAGTGAAGGTGATGAAGGAAATACATGCCTTCCAATTACATTTTGAGGATATATGACCAAAGCCATATTCGATATGGGAGCTTTATTAGGAATAACAACTAAGGAGATTTGGGAAAAATGGGGAAGACCGGATCTATGACCTACAAGAATGAAGTTACATCTGGTAGATGGTCATGTAGAACAACCTTTAGGACTCTTAGAGAATGTAATTTTGACTACATGCAGAGTAGAATTTGAACATACCTTAGCCATATGTCCATTTGGCAAGGCAAGAAACTACAAGATGATCCTAGGAAGATCGTTCATGCGACAAGTAAAGTTAGTTCAAGATTCAAAACGAGATGCCTTGTATCTTCAACACCAAGATACTATAACCAAAATAAATCTCCAAAATTTCTCATATAGGGACATTCCACCCCTTCAATGGAATCTTGTACATAAAGAGGAGGATGATGTACCAATCCATAGTGCTAGATCTAGTGACCAATTATGGATGAAAGAGGATACCCAACTCTGGATTTGTAAGGTAGCCCAATGATAGGAGAAACGGTACAACATTGGTAGTTAAGAAGAGAAGAAGAAAGAACAACAGAAGAATTGGCTTATATGGCTCAAATATTTCTAGATGAAGCATTTGAACCACACAGATAGATGGAAATATTAGCAACATTGGTGTATGCATAAATGAAGAAGTACTAACCATGGCTGAGTGTGTGGATATGAACAAGGGTATGATTTGAGTTTGTACATGGTAGTACTCCAAGAGGTAGAAGAAGGTGAAAGAATAGAAAAGGAATGGAAAGAAGAATACAAAAGCATAGAAATGGAACTTGAGTTTGACTTAGAAGAACAATACCTAAAAGAAGTAGAATGAGAAGATTCCCTAGAAAACCAAAAAAAAAACATTCCCCATAGAAGAATATCAAGAAAACCCTAGGAAGGAGAGTGATGAAACAGAGGAAGAAAATTTACACCACATTAACAATTTAAAGTGCCGGAATATTTTAAGAGGTATGAAGGAGAGGAAAGAAGGATAGTGATTCAAATGCCTAAGAGAGAGGCACAAGAGGGATTCAAATATGATAACAAATAACAAACAAAGAAAGTTGTAGTAACTCTAGAAGAGGATGAAGAAAGATGCACGTATATAGGCAAGCATGTGTGAGTGGAGGAAGAATGAGAGCTAATAGCATTATTGCAAGAATATAGGGATGTGTTTGCTTGGACTTACAAAGACCTTATAGGTGTCGATCCCTCTATATTCTCTCATAGAATTCCTATGACACCTGATGATACACCACCTAAGCAAAGACCCTATACTTATAATGATGACTATATAGCCAAAATGAAAGAAGAAATAGACAAATTGTTGGTAGCTAGATTCATATATCAGATAGAAGACACTGAATGGGTTTCTTATTTGGTGGTCATACCAAAGAAAAAGGAAAACTTAGGGTTTGTATAAACCTCAAACAGGTTAATGTTGCCACTATTCAAAATAGCTACCCATTACCCATTACAGATCATCTATTGGAAAGAGTAGTAGGCAAGGAAGTGTACAACTTTATTGACAGATTTTCAAGGTATCATTTACTACTAAAGACCAACACAAAACTATTTTTGCTACTGAATGGGAAGTATGCACATTTAGGGTTATGCCTTTTGGTTTAACCAATTCCCTAGCTAGTTTCCAAAGATTGACATTTCATGTATTCAAAGAATGTTGGAGGAGATGGATGGATACCTCAAGGAAGTGAGGTGGTACTGCTAAAACCTGCTTTCTACCTACCCTAATACACTTTAGAGTTATGTAGTAGGCCCGTTTAGCTTCAAATAACACCAAGAAAGTACTTATGTACTTTGAAGTTGATTCTTGAAACAATTGAATCAAGACATACTACTTCATGAATAGCTAGTGTCACAAAACTTGCTATTTTAGTCCATATGCCTACCGGTTCTTTTGCTCAGTGCTCACAGTACAGTAACAATTGATGAAATTTCTTTTGAGGGAATTCAATTAGCTTAGATAGCTAATTATTGCAAGTGGAATCATCTAAAATGATCAACTATGCTCTGAGAAATAAGTTTAGCAATCCAAATCTTACCCCCGATTTTTTAAGGGACTAACCAGTAGATGACCAATGAGCACTTTGATGATAATTTCTTCTAGATGGATGAACCAAATGCCTTGAAATTTTGGTAGCACAAATTAGACTTCAAGCTGTTTCCAACAAGCCAAAGATTATAAAAAATGGTTGAGAATTCAGTGAGATATGACAAGAGAAAGTTGAGTGTTTTGAGTAGTCATAGCAAAGAAGTAGACAGAGATGTTCAATGAACTATATGTATTATGAAACATGATTGTATAAGATAATTGGCATTGTAATGATGCTCAATGATGATGGACTGAGTGAGCTATGGTGTGAGCCACTCAACTTCTACAAATGATCAAGGAGAGAGCTCTCAAATGAGGCCACACAGCCGTGAGATTTTCAAAGACCTTTTTATAAGAAGTTTCTTTTAAGTTTGAATTTGAATTCAAACTTGGCTCCAACTAAAAGTGATTCCCTTGATTTAAGAATTATTCCATCATTTGAAACTCGTAACTAATATTCCTCCTAACTTCATGAGATATAGGCTCTTGAAAGATTCTTCAAGGTGATTACAAGCCAAGGTTCACATAGATTATCAAGTGATAATTGCACACATTGTCTTCTAAGCCAAATGTTTAGGCTTGATCATTTTGCACCAATAGCTCCCCTCAAGCCAAACATCTTGGCTTGCATAGCTTCATCAATCCTCTTGAATATCATATAATACAATCATGGTTTTAAACCTGCAAAGTTTAGTACCATCAAGTGCTTTGGTTAGCAAATCATCACATTGCATATTTGTAGATACATATGATAGTTGAATCTCTTTGCTCAAGAGTTTCTCTCTAACATAGTGATAGTGCACTTCTATATGTTTTGTTCTTGCATGATAAATGGGATTGGCTGCAAGATGCAAAGAACTAGTGTTATCACCAAAGATCATTGGTGAATGAGTGTGAAGTCCCAAATCTGAGTAGAGAAATCTAATCCAAATAGCTTCTCGTGTAGCATTTGCTAATCCCCTATATTCAACCTCTGTTGAAGATAGAGCAACAGTTGGTTGCTTCTTAGAAGACCATGAGATAGGTTTATCAACTGCAAAAGGTAAATATCCAAAAGTACTTCTTTTGTCATCCTTACATCCTACCTAATCTGCATCTGAATACAATTTTATATACAAAACTAATGTGTATGGGAAGTAAAGACCTTGATTTTGAGTACCCTTGAGATACTTCAAAATTGTTTTAGCAGGTTCCAAGTAAGATGCTCTCGGTTTATGCATGAATCAACTCAGAACACTTACTCCATAACATATGTCAATCCTTGTTAATGTTTCATAGTGTAACATGCAATGTCTTCAAGCAAATCACCTTCATGAGCACTCAATTTATGATTTACCTCCATAGGGGTGCTAGCTACTTTTGCATCCTCCAAGTGGAACTTCTCAACATGTCATGCACATATTTCCTTGGAGTGATGTAGATTCCAGAGTTAGTATATACCAACTCAAGTCCAAGAAAATATTTCAAAAACCCTAGGTCACTGATCTTAAACTCTTGCATCATCTGGTTTTTAATTTGTTTGATGCCATTGGCATCACTACCTGTAAGAATAATGTCATCCACATATACACATAAATATATCATTTTTGAATTACTCCTCTTGACAAATAGAGAAGAATCTACCTTGCTCATCATGAATCCTTGGTCTTGAAGATAGGTTGTTAACCTATGGTTCCATGCCCTAGGTTCCTGCTTCAAACCATAAAGAGCTTTCTTCAATCTGCATACATGATTTACCTTGTATAGATCTTCATAGCCATGAGGTGGAGCCATGTTAACCTCCTCTGAAATCCACCCATTGAGAAAAACATTTTTCACATCTAGTTGATACATATTCCAATTTCTAGATGCAGCTACACTTACCAATACTCTGATGGTTGGCATCTTAGCCACAGGTAAAAAAGTTTCTTCATAATCTACTCCTTGGGTTTGTGCAAAACCCTTAGCCACAAGCCTAGCTTTATACCTATTTATGGATCCATCTGAGTTCCTTTTGATTTTGTAAATCTGCCTAGAACCTATTATGTTCATTGATGCTTTCTTGGGTACTAATTCCCAAGTGTCATTCTCTTAGAGTGCTTCTATTTCTTCATCCATAGCCTCCTTTCATTCTGCTTTGGTACTTGCTTCTTCATATGAAGAAGGTTCTTCAAGTGGTAAATCCTTAGCAAGATAAATAGAATGCTTAGTGACTAATGAAGTATCATACCCATATCTGATTGGCTTCTTACTCTCTCTTTTTGATCTCCTTAAGGCTTGATTGGATGACTCAGGTATGTCCTCCAACCTCTTCATCTTGACCTTGCCTTTTGATTTCCATGCTTTAAATTCTTCCAAGTTGATGGTATCCTCATCATCTGATTTGATGTCTTCGATTGTGCTTGGCTCCTCCTTGGTGAGGCTTGGAAATTCTTCTTCCAAGTCATATGGAAATTTGACCTTCCTGCATTCACTTTCAAACCAAGAGTCATTCTCATCAAACACAACATCTCTACTGACCATAAATCCTTTGTTGGATGAATTATAAAACTTGTATCCCTTTTTATTTATATCATACCCTATGAAGATGCATTTCTCTGCCTTAGGATTTAACTTACCTCTGATTTGAGATGCAACATGCACATAAGCAACACAACCAAATATTCTGCGATGTTCAAGTGATGGTCTCCTAACATGCCACACCTCATAGGGGTTCATCCCATCAAGTTACTTAGAAGGTAACCTATTAATAAGATAAGTGGCAGTAGAAGCACTTTCTACCCCCAAGTAATTAGGCAACTTCTTTTCATTTAGCGTTGATCTAGCTCCTTCCACAATCAAACTGTTCCTCCTCTCTGCTACTCCATTTTGCTCAGGAGTATATCTAGTAGTGATCTCCCTTTTGATACCTCTATCCTATAAAAATGCATCAAACTCATTGGAGAAGTACTCACCTCCTCCATTTGACCTTATCCTCTTTAAACTTTTTCTTGTTTGATTTTCCACAAGCGCAAGAGACTTCTTGAAACAGCTGAACACTTCATCCTTATGTTTCATGAAATACAAGATAGTCCACCTACTGAAATCATCAATAAATGACACATAATACCTTGAGCTTGAGATTGAAGGGTCCTTGAAGGGTCCTTGCTTGGTCCC
Source organism: Ceratopteris richardii (assembly GCA_020310875.1). Taxonomy (NCBI): domain Eukaryota; kingdom Viridiplantae; phylum Streptophyta; class Polypodiopsida; order Polypodiales; family Pteridaceae; genus Ceratopteris; species Ceratopteris richardii. The sequence goes on from CM035434.1 coordinate 100,203,726, forward strand.
CACACATCTGTGTGGACAAGTTCCAAATAATCCTCATGCATATAGCCTTTCTTTGTAAAGGGTAACTTGTGTGATTTACCAAACTGACATGCACCATATTTATAGATCATATGTTGCTTGGATACATTAGGTATCCGAAGTACACATTGATCTCTACATATCTGCTTCAATGTTCTCTCACCAATGTGCCCTTATCTTTTGTGCCATATCTCTAACTCAAACAAGTTTTGATCCTTACAATTATAAAGTGCAATGTTTCTAGTGTCCTCAAGCTCAAATGTAAACAATCTACATATTTTTTATCCCCTTGCAATTCTCCTTAATCCATGTTGGGTGTCCTCCAAAAAAGCTCCAAATTTATTGAACCTAACGTGCAAACCTTTTTCCACTATCTGTCCAATACTCATCAATTGTGATAGTAGGTACATAAAGAACTCTGCTCAACAGATTCCTATTCCCATCAGAAGTTTTGACATTTCCTACCTTGAAAATTGAATACTTGGTATCATCACCTATCTGTACTTGGTGCTTTCCCTTGGGCTCTTCAAGATCAGAAAGGAGAGCTACATTGCCAGCTACATGGTTTGAACAACCTGAGTCAATATAGAAGAGGTGCTCATCATTCATACCTTGTTTTGAAGTCATGTTCATAACGAGAAGAGAATCCTCTTGATCCTCTATATAGTTGTTGAAGTCTTTGCTTGATTTATATCCTCCTTGATAATTGTTGTTGTAATTGTTGTTGTAGCAATGGTTATATCCTTGATTATGGTTTAATCTTCCTCTTGATTGTGAGTATCCACCTCTTTGAAGTCCTCTTCCTCTCTGATTCTTGAAGTTCCTATAGCAATTATCTATTGTGTGATTAGATAGTCCACATATATATCATGGGGAAGATTTGAAAGGTATCCCCCTACCTTGCTTACCTCTTCTGCCCCTTCCTCTTGAATTCTTACCTCTCCCTGCATAGTTAGCTTGAGAAGTAGTACCTTCATCTTCAAATTTCTTGCCTTTTCCTTTATCCTTAGACTTTCCTTTATCTGTATAGAGGGCAGAAGAATTGTTACCTCTTGATGGTTCTTTATTTTTGTTGAGCTTTGCCTATTGGGTGAAGAGTTGCCCCATGAGAGTCGTTAGATCAGGGATTCGCATATCCATATAAAGATCCATTGGAGTTGTGAAAGATTCCCACTTATCATCTTCCTTGATGCCATTGATTATTTGTCTCACTATTTGCTCTTCTTCAATCTCCTCTCCTATGCTTGCCAATTGATCAGCTACATCCTTCACCTTAGTCACAAACTCTGAAACATTCTATGTAGGTTGCTTCCTTTGAGTAGTAAACTCCATCCACAATTGATTTTTCCTAGCGCTTGTATTGGAGGAAAAATATGAAGATAGAGTATCCCAAGTTTCTTGGGAAGTCTTGCAATTTCTAATATGAGGAAGAAGGAAGTCAGAAATAGAGTTAAGTAGATATGACCTGGCTAAAGCATCTTTGGCACACCATGAGTTGAGTCTTTCTTGCTCCTCTCTTGTAGGTTGATCTTTGCTTCTGAATATGGGCATCTCCTCATCTTTTGATATGTATCCATAGAGGCTCCTTCCTTGTAGATAGGTCTTCATCCTCGAGGACCATGTTGGATAATTATTCCTGTCCAATTTATCAATTAAAGAAGGAAAACCATCTCCCATTTTACCTCAACTTGCTCTGATACCATTGTTGTAGGAGATGGATGGATACCTCAAGGAAGTGAGGTGGTACTGCTAAAACCTTCTTTGTACTTGGCCTAATACACTTGAGAGTTATGTACTAGGCCCTTTTAGCTTGCAAATAACAACAAGAAAGTACCTATGTACTTTCAAGTTGATGCGTGAAACAATTGAATCAAAACAGACTACTTCATGAATAGCTAGTGTCAAAAAACTTGCTATTTTAGTCCATATACCTGCTAGTTCTTTTGCTCAGTGCTCACAGTAGAGTAACAATTGATGAAATTCCTTTTGAGGAATTGCAAGTGGAATCATCTAAAATGATCAACTATGCTCTAAGAAATAAGTTTAGCAATCCAAAGCTTACCCTCCATTTTTTTTAGTGAGCACTTCGACGATGATTTCCTCCAAATGGCTGAACCAAATGTCTTGAAATTTTGACCAGCACAAAGACCAGAGAAAGTTGACTGTTTTGAGTAGTCATAGCAGAGAAGTAGACAGAGATGTTCAATGAACTATATGTATTATAAAACATGATTGTACAAGATCATTGGCATTTTAATGATGCTCAATGATGATGGACTGAGTGATCTATGGTGTGAGCCACTCAGCTATGGAGGTCTATGTAGATGATTTATGCACTTATTCATCTCATCGTCTAGCCCATATACCAGAAATTAGGAAAATCTTCAACAAATGCAGACAATATTGAGTGTGTTTTCATCCTGAGAAATGTGTTTTCATGGTGAGACAAGGTAAAATATTGGGACATATAGTGTCCAAAAATAGTATATCTACAGACGAGGCCAAAATGAAAGTAATAATTGAATTGTCAAACCCAAAAATGTGAAAGAGGTGCAAGATTTTATGGGTCATTGTGGATATTATCATAGATTTATACACAGGTATGCCATAATTGCCAAACCATTATATGGACTACTAACTCAATTCAATTGGAGAGATGAATGCAAACAGGCATTCAATGCGTTAAAGAAGAGATTAAGCTCAGCTCCAATTCTAAAGTGCAGAACTCAAACAAACCTTTCCATATGCATGTCGATGCATCCAATTTTTCCATTGGGTGCATCTTAGCCCAACCAATAGATGAAAGAGAACTAGATCACCTAATTGCCTACGCGAGCAGTCGATTAAACCAAGCTGACCAAACGTACACCACAAATGAGCAAGAAGGCTTAGGGATGGTCTACGTAGTGAAAAATTTAGACACTACCTACTAGCCAACAAATTCAAGTTCTTTATTGATCATCCAGCTCTATTGTACATGGTAATACTGGAGGTTAGTTATATGGTTTCTAATACTAATGGAATTTGACTTTGAAGTAGTAGACAAGAAAGGCAATACACACATTAGAGCTCATCATTTGCCTAGGATGACCCATGGACAACCACCAACAAGAGTTATGGATGAACTACAAAATACATATTTATTTAACCTGGAACTATGTCCAATTGGGCTGAAAATTTGATAAATATACTCACACATGGACCTAACCATAAGATCAATTCAACTAGAGGCAAGGAATCTTGGAAAACAGGAAACCTCCACACTATGGCAGGTAGTTTGTACTTCAAAGATTCCAATGGAATACTTCTAAGATGTTTCAAAGATTAAGAACAAAATAACCTACTCAAGCAAGCCCACTACAATGAAGTATCACATATGTCGTGTGTAACCGATGAACATTTTTCTTTATGTTACTCTACGATAGCAGCAGAGTGGAGTAAACCACTAATAGACTTCTTGAAATCACGAATGTATCCAAAAGGAGCCAACCTAGCACGGAAAAGAGCCCTAGAAGAATAGAACCAAGACTTGTAATCATGGGAAAGCAATTGTTCAAGTGACGAAAGGATAATCAAATATGATTGCACATGCATGAAGGAGAATACTTGCTCACATTAGAAATGGTACATGTAGGAGCAGCTGGAGGTCATTTTTCTACCGATAAGACTACTAAAGTGATTCTCTTTGCAGGCTTATGGTGGCCAATACTACATATGGATGCCGAAACTTATGTGCAAAGCTATGATGTATGTCAAAGAACTGAGTATCCAATATGACAAGATGACATGCCTTTGAGACCAATGGTTAGTGCAAGAGCTTTCTCTAGATGGGGGATAGACTTTGTTGGGTCCACTAACCCACCAGAAAGAGGATCTCATGTAGAGTACATCACAATAGCAACTGACTACTTAACAAAGTGGGTAAAAGTCAAAGGCACTAGGAAAAATGATGCCCAAACAATCGCAAAGTTCTTATTTGAAAACATTTTCACTAGATTTGGACTACCAATTGAGATAGTAAGTGATAGAGGTATGCACTTCATCAATGAAGTCATTGAATCACTCATGAATGAATTTCTAGTGATTCATAAAAAGTCAACATCCTACCATCCACAAGTTAATGGACAAACACAGAGTTCAAATAAAGTATTATGTACGATTCTTACCAAGATAGTCAAGAAAAGTAGATCTTACTAGGATAACCAATTGCATCATGCAATTTGGGTATTCCGAGTTGCTTATAAAATGGTTATTGGAACTACCCCTTTTAATCTAGTCCATGGTCAAAATGCAATATTACCAATTGATTTCTTGATTGCTACTCTACTTGTAGCATAGAAATATGAATGGAGAGGACATGAGTTGTCCAACCAGTTGATTAAATTGAGAAATTGCATGAAACTAGATTACAAGCAGTGGTAGGCATTTATGCTGCCATAAGGCTTACTATGATGCTCATGAAACAACATGCAAAAAAACTACAACAAAGTAGATATGGTCCTTTGATCATAATTTGTATCTCCTTAGGTGGATTTATTAAGCTAGTTACATTGGATGGAGACATACTATCCAATTACATAAGTGATTGTAGAGTGAAAAAGTACATGGAACCCTTGACAAAGCAAACGTTGACAAAGAAAAAGAGGAGGAGAGAATAATTTAAAGAGAAGAAGCAAGACTAGAAGCTCTATAGAGAATTAGAAAATGTAAGGAATGGATCAAAGAACGTGATGAGAGATACTTAAGCAGTGAGGAACCCATTCCCATGGAAAATTATCATGCCACAACTATGAAAGCCCTAGGAAGACAAGTACGAAAACCTTATTTAAACTTAGCGATTGGAAAGGCGGAATACCAATTGTTAGACTCTTTGATTGATATGGGAGCAGCCCTAAGTAGTGCACACATTTCTCTAGTGGAAAAATTCAAAATGTCTATCAATCCTACAAAATCTTATATGATTGGGAATAACACAATCCAAAAAAAGCTTGTGTCTATCATTGAATGCCTAAGAGAAGTTACCTTATCCTTGAATTTGGGGAATAACACAATGCAACAAAGACTCTTAGTGTATAAAGACTCTGATCTACTAGAAGAAGTAGTGCTAGGACAAGATTAGATTTATGAACGCAAGGTTACAACACATTTGGGCCAAGGATATAAGGGCCATAGAGAAGTCTTTATTATCCTAGATGAGAAGTCACTAAAGACAATGGATAGGGAAAACCCTAATGTATAGAATCAAAGTGTTCATGATTTAGAATCCCAAACAAACTCTTTATTTGTGGAATCTATTCTTCAGCCTACTACAAGTTGTTGAAATTTCTTGTTCTACTACGTGTAATCAACCAAATTTTCCTTCTCAAGAAATCATATTACAGAGCCTTAGTGAGGTCATTCATTCTAGAAAGGAACACAAACAATTTCAACAAGCCCAACACAAAAAAGAGATAGACATCAACCAGACAAGAAAATCAAGCAGATATGGGTTCGCAAGGACCAACTTCAAGAGTATAAATGCAAGCTACAACAAGCACAACCAAAAAACCCTAGATGAGGAAAATTCTTCAAGGAATGAAGAGCACAACAAATCAACACAAGTACATTTCAAGTATGTCTACGCAAAAAACTCATTGACGCTCAAAGACGATTCTAGCAAACTTGGATTCCAAAGTAGCCACTGGAAAAAGCTAAGGAGATCAATCACCAATAGGATACTACTACGAAATCTCAAGAAAAGCAAAGATGAACAAGGAAAAAGAAACCAAGGAAGACACGTATTCAAGGCAAATACATCTGGCAAGTTAAATCAAAGAAAGTAGCATCGAAACCACAACCACTAGTAATGGCAAAAAATAGAAAGAGCAATATGAAGACACATCACATATGGAGACCAAAGGAAGCACCTACAAAACAAATTCAAGAGAAGCAATGTTCGAATTGCACTCATGATGAACTGAATGCACTTGAAGTATGCACAATAGAGCCACCCTACAAGGCCTCACATTCAACACACATCTTCTTTAAACTATTTAGTGGTGTGCATTTCCTTCAAAGGAAGTAGATCTTCGCTTGTATAATAATAGTATATGACTTCCACTAACTATTACTAACCACTACTTTGGCTATAACTCACCATTTTATGTTTCTTTTTAGCAAATGAAAAATAAAAAATATATATATAACAAATATATCTTCAGGTATCATGATTCATACACTGATGTGAAAGGAGACCTATTTAAAAAACGGATGAGGAATGTTGAGTACTATGGAACAAGTAAGTTTTCTTCTTTTGACACATTAATCATGTATTGCATTTAAAATGAAGATGTCTTTTGAGGATTCTAAAGCAATCCAACAAATGGAGGTCAACGAATTTCCTTTATAGTGTGCAGTTAAGGCAAGAGGTCATTGATTTAGGGATGACCAACCAGTTGGTGAACACCTTTTTCTCATTACCATCAGGTTCATGGATCGTGACCATCAATTTCTAGTGATGAGTCAAGATTTCCACATACTGCTAACAAGAACAATCGATACCTAGATGAAAAAAAGAATTGAGGCTTACTTAAAGATTCCTATCTACAAGCCTGATTTTGATACAGTCAAACCATTTGTTTTACTCATGAACTCATCAAGGAAACATTTGGATGGGTTAAAGATGGTATCACAGATTTAAAAGATGAATGCCATGAAGCAAAGAAGCGCACATTCATGGACATTAACCAGATGGATCTCAAAGAAGAAGTGTGATTGGTGGATCAACATTTTTGTTTTCCAAATATGCATAGATACAAAACCCCACAAAAGATAGTAGCCCAACTACTATCTCACATTGTCAAGAAAATTAGAAATCAAATTAATCTTACACTGTATGTGCAAGAGTGACTCTTTGAAGCTAAAAAGCGATGGGGAATCATAAAGTTTTTGAATGGAAGTATAGCTTTGACCATTCTCATTTATCATGCATTGAATATTTGTGAATATTTTTGAGAAATTCCATCCATTACGGAGATGGAAAAGTATGTCAAATCAGCTAGAGTCCCAAAGAAGAAACATGGCATGTGATCATGGATGAGGTAGGAACAAGCATTAGACCAAAAATCAAAGGGTCCAAAACAAGGATGGACTTCAAAGAGATGTCTACAACTCCATACGCCAAAAGAATTCATTTGGTTATGAAATCAATTCTAGCTCAACCACTCCCCATCAGAGAAGCCGAGTTAGAAGAAAACCTTCAAGCCACTCATACATACATGGAAGGGTAGGTCAATCTCACAATCCAAGGACATCATTATAGGTAGATGAGTGGGGCCAAAGGGAAGAAACTGACTAGAAAAAGATGATCTAAAATGAATCGTTACAAGGAACTAGGTCTGGAAAATTCAAATTCATGCTCAAGATCCAATGAGCATGATCAATCCACTATAAATGTTGATCTTAACATAGACATTAATGAGGATGGTAGATGGCATGAATTGGAACAGATGGTGGATCAACAAGAAGCAGCCAATGAGCCAAACGATATGAGCGAGAATGCAATAGAAAAGTAAGTTGTAAGGACACCTCGCTCGAATAACACATATATGTTCAAATCAATGATTCAACTAGGTTACAATTTAAAGAAATCACTTCAAAAGGAGACATAACTTATATCCACCCCAAAAAAGAAGCTTAACTAGAAATTGAAACAATGAGCATGTGATTCCGATAAGGGTTATAGTTGAGCCATCTCCATTAGATGTGCATCATGAAGGTAGGAGATCTAAGATGGTCCCAGAGACAAAGGCTGAGCCAAATATCCAATTACAGATCCGACAGCCATTCAATGAGATAGTGCATACCATCAAAGGCAAATATGTGCTAACCGAAGAACCTCCAGTCATACCTAAACCATGGATGTGGCACAACTTAAACGAGTGGTTATTCACACGATTTAGAGTGCCATGGACACCCAACAATAATTGGTGGAAGTTAATGAGGAATGTGAGAAAGCTCATATAGAGAAAAATCAATTTAAAGCATTGAGGGAGAATTTATCAAATCAAGTGTTGAAGACCCAATAGGAGCTTGAGAATGTGAAAGAAGGATTGGCAATGGCAACTGAAAAAATATGCACATTGAACATTGAGAATGCCACTTTGAATAGTCAATCCAACAAAATGAAGCAAGACTATGAAAGAGTGTAGAAAGAGGATACCAAGCTCCAAAAGAAATATGAACAATGTGAAGCAAGAAATAGTAATAAAGAATTAATGATGTTTCTTTTATTAAATCAACCAATTGAGTCATCTTCAACATCGAATGATGAGATTCAAAGCCTCAAAAATCAATCAAATGCATATTCAGATCAATTGAAGACAAAACAAATGTTGCATGTAGAAGGGGAGTCAAATTATGCTCAAGAAACAATAGAGCTAAGAAGAAACTAGAAAGAAACATTTAATAAATACATGGAACAATGTCAACAAGATGCTGATCAGCTTAGAGAGATATGTGAAAGCAAGATGAGAGCCAAAGAAGAGGAAGCCCAACTACAGAGTCAAGACACAGATCAAATCATTGCAGAATTACAAACTCAATTAATGAAGATTTAGAGTGATAGGGTGATTGAGTTGACAAACATGGGGACACCAGTAGTGCAAGGAACAACTCTAGCTACTGAGGAGACTGAGTTACATCCTTTGTCTCTCCCCATTGTTCAATCACCAATGCAATCTCAACATGAGATAGAAGTTGATAATAATCCAATGTCATACAACACAGAGCTAGACCAGAGAGAACGAGCACTACTGATGTCTTGTATGACCCAAAATTTTGAAGATGCATTTGTACATGTAATGAAGGAATCCAAAATAAAGAGCAAGGATCTTGATTGAATAATAAAGCCAAAATTTTGAAGATGCAATTGTACATGTACTATATGGTAGAATGAAACAACAAACATGCAGGTATATCAAGAAAACTACCCAGTAGGATCTGGAACCAAACTTGAATTTTAAAGCTACTACATTCCATGATACTCAAGAAGAATTTGATGCAGCTGATCCTATCTAGAGAAAAGACTTATGGAGAAGAATCCAACCTTGTGGGTGCATTGGAAAGAAACATCATATTTATTATAGATAAGTTCATGAGGAGGGATGTGTGGAGAGAGAAACAAGTAAAAAGAGAAAAAGAAGAAAGTCATAAAAGAAAATAATTCACTAAATGGATACTCTCTGCCCAGAGCCCTATAGGGGCATGAATCAGGCTAAAACAAGACACAAGGAAAGAAAAGACACAGGCTAAAAGAATGCGTCAAGTCTCGAAGGGTGAAAACAAAGAATTACAAACAAGACCTTTGAAGCGCCAGCCTGAAGATTAAAAGTTAGAAAGAGGCAGAGGGTGACAAATAGCCTTGCCTCGCAATGGGAGACACTATTATTACTGCTAGATGCATGTGTAACCAACAAGGATAATATAGCAACCCCAATGTACGAATGTAAGGAATATCAAGGGAAAGATGCTAGCATCGAACTAAGGTTTGGACAAGGTAACAAATAGCCTCCTATACCATTGTATTGTGTGGTTAAAATACATATAGACAGGGAAATTACATCACATCAAAGAAGAATGAGTGGGTAAGATGTGAGACAATTGGTCCATCTCCACCCACTAGTTGTGCATGAGGAAAGCCCTCTAGCTATGTGTCAAGAAAACCCACAAAAGCATGTCAAGGGATGGCAAAGACTAAGAGGGGGAGAGTTTCATAGAGGACTAAGAGGAATGAAGGCAACAAGGAGTAGAAAGTAGAAGAAAGAAGATAAGAAAAGCAGGCCCTGAAAATTTCAAGAAGCGACTGACTTTCTTTCCCCAAAATCCATTGTAGAACTAGGAGAAGCATTCTAAATGCTTTGGAGGAGTCCTCTAGATGCATGATCCCTAAATAATGTAACACTAACCTTGTACAATAATAGGAACTTAGTGATTTATAGAGAAATTTCCAATCTCTTATGTGAGGACCAAAATTAGGGCACATGTATATAAGTCACTTGTGACTCTTTTGTAAAGATGTTTGCCACTTTAAAGAGATAACTTGCAGAATTTTTTAATTTTCTTCTTCTTGCATGTGTATCTTCTTCTTCATGAGCTTGTGTGTGCTTGAGGCATGGAATTTGTGCCTAGATGTGTTTTCTACCCCATCCCCATCTCTTTTTTCTCTTAAGTTTGTGTGTGTGTGTGAAGCATAGGAAGTCTAGAAGTGAGAGTTAGTGTTTCCCACTGCTCTATTTTTTGGTCGTAGCTTGGACCATGGAGGTTGGATCTAGCGAAAAGGATAATCATTGGATGCGTCTCAACAAGATCTTCTTAATGAACCTACTGTTGTCTATATTCGGGTATCGCCTAAGAGAAACCACTTGATTTGTTCTTGCTGCTGCACCAAGTATCATGATACACACTATTGTGTAAGATCTGATGTGTGAGGTAGATTCTCATAATTTGCATGCATTACTTGTCCCATTCATACCTTAGCTATCACATATCCACATGTCGTCATAAAATTGATTGGATTAGGCTCACGGATTGATAATTAAATGAGTGCATCAATGCCACCACTATATGCACTTGCTTGATGATAGATATTTAGTCTCATTCATCGCATTCAAACATGGTGCCCATGTTACCACCATTGAATAGATCAAGGCTAGAGTGACTAGTGTATCAAAAAGCCGCCCCTTTGTGTGGGGTTCCTAGAAGTGTGCCAAGTGGCACCTTTGCTCTAGCATGGCCAAGGCTGCATACTTCAGGTGAGTTTGTCAATAGCTACCTGCCTCATGGTGAAAGGTCCTTGTAGGCTAGTGAAAGTGACTCCCAAGTAAACGTATGAAGTAACCACCTTGACCTTCCCTCCAGCTATGGTGAAAAGGGCTACACTCCTCACTGCATTGGATGTGTGGAAAATCATGACCTTGATCTTGCCAAGGTCCACAATCAATCTTGTATGTGTACAAAAATCATCCAAAACTTTGAGATAATGTTGAAGCCCCTGAGATTATTCTGAAATCAAAGCAATATCATCATCATATAATATAATATGAATTAGAGTACCTCTTGGATCTCTCCCCTCCCTGCCTGCTCGTAGTATGTAATTGGAGATCTCATCAATGTAAAGCCCAAAATGTTTTGGGGAGAGTGAGAAACCTTGCTAAACACCAATGGTGCTAGCAATGGGATATGTTAAACTGCCAGAGCATCAAACTTGACCAACAATTGCTTGTAGAGAGCTTAGATGGCCCATACCATCTCTGACACGATCCAAAGGGGCTTAGGGGGTACTCGGATAGCCTCTCACATGGGACCCTATCAAAAACCTTGCAAAAGTCAGCAAAGCAACAATAAAGCCTCTCTTCTTTACCTTTGCCCCATCGATGAGACTATGCAAGATGAAGATATGGTTGATAGTGGAGAAAGCTTGTCTTATCCTAACTTGTTCTGGTGCTCAAAGGCCCTTAGCATCTAGATACGAGTTAAGATTTGCCTCAAGAACTGCTTCATATAACTTGGCCATTGTGGCCAATCATGATAGTCCTATAGGTCCTTGGATCCAAAGTGTCACCAAATTTGCGGATAGGCATGATAGTGTGCTATGTCCACTCCTCTGGGAAATCCTCCCCTATAACTCGGCTAAAAACATGTATGATCAATGGGGCTATAGTGGAGGCTGCATTGATTAGATGCTCACTCTGTAAACCAGTATGGTCGGCTACCCATCTATGCCATATGCGGCATATGCCCGTCTGTGCTCCATGCAGGTTGAAGCTTGGATGGTGTGGAATGGGCAAGCGTCAAGGCACATCACATAATCGTGCTGCATAATCTTTCCAAATATGTGGATCCTCAATGGGTGTAGTCGGATGAGGCTCATACAGAGTGTGAAATGCCATCACCCTATCCATACTCATGAATAGAAAATATAACTTGAGCTCTTGTGCCTCCTCAAATTCACTACCACTTTTGATGGGTCAGTGCCTTCATCTATCTGCTAGCCTCTCTCTCTCTTTGTGATCTCTCCCAAGGATTTTCATGCATGTAATCATTTGTAAAGCACTTTGATTTATCATCATATCAATTGTTCTGGGTCTAATCCAAGGAGGGGGAGTATGTCCTGTGTGGGTGGTATGTGGGAAGGAGCTGATTGTTGAGGTGTGTAAGATGGAGGAGATACGTGAAGTGAGAACTGGGAGTGTGGTGGATGGGTGTAGTAGGCATAGGCCATGCTCAACCTCGGATGAGTAGAGATGGGCTAGCTCATGTGTGAAATGAATGGTAGTGTGTGGGGTACATGGTATGGGTCTATGAGGGTACTATCTCCAACGATGTAAAGGGAGAAGTATGTGTGATTGGCTCTCATGGATATGGGTGGGATGGTGAGTGTTGTAATAAGGTGGGTGGACTAAATGGACCCCAAGATATAATTGATTGTGCTCCCTGCTCCCCCTAGAGACCCCTGTGGCATACAAGTCAAGCCTCCTAAAGTAGGCCACTAGTCCATTCCACTATAAATGATGAGACAGTGATCAGAGTGAAGTGTGAGCAAATGTCATCCATAGACTATGATTGGAGCTCTATCTACAGAGTGTCTCATGATAGTCTCCTCTTGTAGAGTATGTAGTGCCTCTAGATTGTCATGGTCATATGTCTCGCCCTAGTCACTGCATATCCAAGCATTGAAGTCTCCCATGAGGAAGACTTCACCAAGCGTGAAGTACTCCATGATCTCATCTGATAGACATGCATAAGGTGAGGTATCCTTTGATGAAGATTCATGCTCAATGGAGTTGAAACGAGAGCCTGTGGGGGCAAAATATCATATGGCTATGTAGATGAAATTGTCACATGATAGCTCTAGGCAGCTCTACATGTATCGAGCCTCTAGATCATGGCAATAATCTATAATCTTTTATTAGTCTTATTGAGCCAATCAAAGTCAAAGTGGTCAAATTCAAGATGGTCAAAGTCAAAGTGGTCAACTACAAAATTGGCCAAAGGTCAAAGTGATGTCATTGCAAATGATGCACAGGTGTGCAAGAAGTGCAAAGTGGTGCACAGGTGGTGCACAAATGGTTACGAACAAGGTGCATGGGTAGTGCACAAACAATTTATTCAAAATGGTTACGGTTTTGCAAAAAGTTCAATGTGGGTTATAGGTTATGTTTCTATAAGGTTTTCAAGGGTTTTAAAGTGTTTACCCTCCCTTAGGCACACATGTTGAAGAAATGAAGGCAAAAGTGGTGGCATTTGAAGAGGAAGCAGTACGCAAAAGTGTATGTATGGCCCCCCATTTATAATTTTGTTTTTTCTCCTAAAGTCACTATAGGACAAAATATGGAATCGTTGGCTATACACATTTTTAGACATTCTTAGACATCAAAGTGAGCACCAAGATATGGTATTAGTTAGGAGATCGCGTACATAAGTGAGTCGATACACAAAGCATGAGAATTATTCTTGGAGTTAGACTAAGCAAGAGAGGGCATAGTCTACACTAGAGAGAAGAGCAAGAGACACTGAACTAGAGTGCGACATAGAGAAGCAAGTGAGAGAGCAAAGTGTGCAAGAAGTGTGAGCTAGTGTGCAGAGAAGGAGTGCAGAGAACCACTAAGGAAGGCAACCAAGGTGACACAAGGTACCATTGAGGAGGTGTGCACATCGACAAAAGGTGTCCCTTCCTCCTATCCTATTGGAAGCTTGAGTGAAAGGTGTGCACAAGAGCAAGCTATTGGAGAGGGTGGAGGTTCGGTGTAGAGAAGGTTGGCTGCATAAGGAACTTTGGGTATCTTATAACCTTGTGTGTGTGTGTACTCTTAAGCACTCTGCATAGAGAACAATTGTTCAGTTCTAGACATCATCATTGTATTTTTTATTTTGTAATCAATATATAGGAGCTTCCCATGTCTGTGTTTCACTTCTTCTTCTTCTTCCTTCTCCTACAAATACTCAAGTCCCTTTCCGCAAAAGAATCCCCCAACAAAATTTGGCACACCCAGTGGGACCACAAGGAGGCTTGAGCATAGGAGAACCAATATTTTCAAAGTGTAGAAGAGTGCAAAGGATACAGACAGTGTTGGTGGGAGAGGTAATATTTCTTTCACTCGGATTTCTCTTAGCATAAGACAGAGAATGAGCAGCTCATGACCGCAACCCAGTCTCAAACTTTGAGGGTCCCTTGCAAAGCAACAAGAAGAAAAGTTATTCGAAGGCCAACAAGCCCTCTATCATCAACATCATCAGTAATAAATATGTTGGCTCAGGTAGACTTAGATCTACTCTCCAAGTTAAATATCAAATTTCCATCTTTCAAGGGATTAGCACAAGAAGACCTAGATGAACATATTAGAAGATTTTTGGCCTTATGCAAGACAAGGGGTTTAATGGGAAGGGAAGATGCATTTTTAGTTCTTTTCCCAACAACATTGAAAGGATTAGCAGATAAATGTTTTAGTCAATTCGTCGATAATGATTTCATTACATTGGACTTAATGAAGTTTTAAAACACGATTCCAACAAGGGAACATAGGAGAGAATATTATTGAAGAATTAGAGAATTCAAGATTGGGCAGTAGGAAAATGTTTCCAAAATTTGTCACTAGAGCAAAAGCCCTCATGGCTAAATTACTCGGCCCTCCTCATGATTTCTTTGTCAAGAAGTGGCTGGCCAAACCACTTCTGATTTCAACACAATGCAAAATTAAAGAGTTGGTATTACCTACAACAACAATTGACGAATTTATTTCTACAGCCACAAAGATAGAGCAAATTAGATACCAATATGGAACAGGTTCCTCAAGTCTACCATATCATATGGAACCTGAGGATCCCGTGACACAGTTGAGAAAGGAACTTGAGAGTCTAAGGAGAAACAAGCCCCAAAAAGAAGAAGAAAATGTAGTAACACAATTGAGGAGGGAAATTGAAGCTTTGAAGTAATAAAAAGAAGAAGACCAAGCAGAGGAGTTAGCACAACTACGACAAGAATTACAGGAACTTTGTGGAGGGGGCATCAAAAATAGATTGTGGTGCATCTGTGTAGCAAACAGTGTCATGTGGTAAGTGAGTGCCCTCTTTTAATTGTCACTTGCCAACTATGCAGGAAAGTTGGTCATGAGGCACAGGAATGTCAGTCAAGAGGGATGCTTGCATAAACATATTGGGCATGAGGAGGAACCCAACCGCCAACTAATGTGATGGCGGTTGCACCTAGTCAAGGTAACTCTTACAACCCTTGGCCTAGGGATAACTTTTGAAATGGACCTAGAAGGCCAATCATTTGTTTCAGATGTGGAGAATCTGGGCATTACCAAAGCAGGTGCCATCTACCAAAAATTGCCCCTCCTTGCAAAAACTGCCCAAAGGCTAGGGATCTTTATACCAATTGTTGTCCAAAGAACCAAGCATACATCAGGGTGTCACATACAAATGATCTTGATGAACAAAGAAAAAGCTGCAGAACAAGTCAATGCACCATCACCATCTACTAGAGTAGTGCAGCTAGAAGAAATTGAATATTTTATAATGCAGACAAGAAGCATGGGGAAGGCTTAAATAGCCATAGTCTAAGACTCAAGTACTATTGTACTAGACAAGGATAAAGGGACACACCAAGAAAGAGCCACTACATGTGAAGATACAAGACAAAAAGAAGACCTCACAGGTATTAGTGGTTTCATTGGGCATGCATTCAGTAGGGCTCGAGAGGAGTTTGAACACTCAAATAGAGCCCATGCTCTTAAGGAATCTGAAGCTTCAAGACTAGTTAAATCAATTAAAAATGAGCTCAGTATTTTTTATTTAATAAATATGGATGCAAAATTCAAATCAAAAGTCTTGCAGATCATCGATGAGGCCTCTACAACCACTCAAAGGCTACTACTATGAATAAGGATAAATTTTTAGGGGAATCCCCCCTCATACATTATCAGAGCTCACACCTAACAGACATTATCAAAGGAAATCAATTACAAGGAGCTATTTTGGATGGAGGTTTCGGCATTAACTTGATACCTAAACATACCATGATAAAACTTGGACTCCAACCTTCAAGACCTGCCAACTTCATTGTAACATTGGTAAAACAAAGCATAGTAAGACCTATGGGAGTGGTCCGTGGAGTCTCAGTTGAGATATAAGGTAACATCTTTAACCTCAATTTTGTTGTCTTAAGGATACCACAACTAGATGGAAGTTTCCCCTTATTGATCGGGAGACGTTGGTTAAGGCATTTGAATGTGCTGTGTGATTGGGGTAAAGACACTATCTGGGTAAAGCAAGAGGGAAAAGAGCTCCAAAATATATATTTAGAAGAAGGAGCAGACAACCAAAGACATACCAGCATGATGCAGACAATTGATATTTTTATGGAAAAACATATTTTGGACAACCCAGATGTGGATTTCTATGAAGAAGAGAACATGTTGGCTTGGCTGCATGAAGAAGACTCATGTTCTTGCTATGGATTTTTTCCAAACAACTCAAGTAGAGAGGAAGTCTATGAAGGAAAAGAGGAGATCATTCAAGTTTTTGATTCGGGAAAACCAAGCAAAAGCCATAGAAGAGAAAGGAAAAGAAAAACACTTAAGTGTGACATTGATGAAGCTACTTCAACTCCTATATCAATGGTCACTTAGTTATGGATAGCAGTATGGATATCATCTATTATGATAATTTTTATGGCAGTAAGTGCAGTGCTTTACAAGGATGTGGAAGGAGTACCTACGAAAACAGAGGATTCCATTGGCTGAAGAAGTTGGAACAGTAAGATGGAAATGTTATAAGTTAGATACAAAATTTGCTAAAAGAGAGATACAAAGGATGGAGTATGCTGGAAATATTAGTCCAATGAAGGATTCAGGTTGGTCCTATCAGGTGGTCAGTATGCCCAAAAGGAAACAATTGAAATGAAGTGTCACATAATAGACACTGTGGAGGGCAAAGAGCTTCCATTAGTCATCATATCCACGCTCAAGACCTATCACCAGCACAAGTAAAGCTTTTTGGATCACCTAAACTTGCAAAATCTATCCAGGTTGTACATAGCCTTCTCATATCATTTTTCTTTTGCTTAAGTTTTATTAGTTTTCATCCATTTTCATGCTTGTTCTTTGCATTATTATGCAATTTAGAAGCCATTTCACAGCCCTTTTCATGAAGACCTTGTTGGAAATTTTTTTGGAATTTTTAAATAATTTTTAGAAAAAATTTAGATTTTTTTAGAATTTTTTATCTTTTTTCAATGTTATTTTTCTTGATAAAAATAGAAGAGAAAAGGAAGCTCTCTATGGGTTTTAGTGTGAAAAGCAGTTTAGAAATTTAGTGAATTTTTTGAGAAATTTCTCTGATTTTTTTAGAGTTTTTTTGGATTTTTTGGATTTTTTAGATATTTTCTTAGATATTTGAAAAAAAAAAAGCGGCCCCTCCAGCTTTTATTTTTTATTTTTATTCCCAAACAAAATCTCTCTACCTCTCTCTAGCCTCTCTCTCTAGCCTCTCTCTCTAGCCTCTCTCTCTAGCCTCTCTCTCTAGCCTCTCTCTCTAGCCTCTCTCTCTAGCCTCTCTCTCTAGCCTCTCTCTCTAGCCTCTCTCTCTAGCCTCTCTCTCTAGCCTCTCTCTCTAGCCTCTCTCTCTAGCCTCTCTCTCTAGCCTCTCTCTTACCTCTCTCTCTAGCCTCTCTCTCTAGCCTCTCTCTCTAGCCTCTCTCTCTACCCTCTCTCTAGCCTCTCTCTCTACCCTCTCTCTAGCCTCTCTCTCCACTCCCCCCTCGCCCCCTCCCCACCATAGGATAATTTTATCCTATGGTGTGGCTTTTTTTTTTGGAACAATGTTTTTGCTCTAGATTGCACCTCAGATGGCCATTCTTTTCAAATTTCTGGTCAATTTCATGTTTCTTGACATTAGTGGACTCAATTTTTGCATTTCTTTAGCAAAATCTAGACTTTTCTCCTACTTTTGGTCTAGACGTACATGTTTTGTGCACATTTAACATGTGTTTTTTATTCCACATATGGTCCGCATGGTCTATACCATCCTTATTTTCCCAAATGTTTCACATTTTTCCATGTGGACCCTCTGTAGCTTTCATGTTTTAACATTTTTGGCCCTCTCTAGAGCCCTTTCTCATACTCCCTACCCCTCCCTTTATACCTCCACCCAGCCCCATCCTTAACCCTCCTTACCCTATCCTTCTAAGCTCTTCAGCCCTCCCTAACCTTTCCTTCCTACCCTCCATTCTCCAGCTTTTGCTTCTTCAATGAGTAAGTATACAGTTTTGGTTCTTCCCTTATGATTTTTCTTTTATGCTCATGGTGGACTTGGCAGCTGCTCATATGTCCTTTCGAAGGTTTTGCAAACCAAGTATCAAGGTGAACCTCTCTACTTATGGTTTGGTTGTTAGCTTTCTAAGATGGAGAGCCCATTAGGTGGTTGGCAATTGTTGAGCCAATCAAAGTCAAAGTGGTCAAAGTCAACTTGGTCAAAGTCAAAATGATCAAAGTAAAAAAGGTCAACTATCGAACTAGTCAAAGGTCAAATGCGATGACTTTGCAAATGATGCACAGGTGGTGCAAAAGTGCAAAGTGGTGCATAGGTGGTGCACAAATGGCCGTGAACAAGGTGCACAGGTAGTGCACAAACAATTTTATGACAATGGTTATGGTTTTGCACAAAGTTGAATGTGGGTCTTTCTGTAAGGTTCAAGGGTTTTAAAGTGTTTGTAAGGTTCACGTGAACCCTCCCTTGGGCACACATGTTGAAGAAATGAAGGCAAAAGTGAAGTCATACAAAAAGTACTTTAGGTCCTGGGCAACTGTTGAGCCGATCAAAGTTAGTGGTCAAACTCAAGTTGGTCAAAGTCAACATGGTCAAAGTCAAATTGTTCAAAGTCAAAGTGGTCAACTATAAAATTGGTCAAAGGTCAAAGTAATGTCATTGCAAGCGATGCATAGGTGGTGCACAAATGGCCGCGAACAAGGTGCAAAGGTAATGCACAAACAATTTATTCACAATGGTTATGGTTTTGCAAAAAGTTGACTGTGGGTTGCAGGTTGTGTTTCTATAAGGTTTTAAAGGGTTTTAAAGTATTTGGAAGGTTCAGTTGAACCCTCCCTTAGGAAAACATATTGAAGAAATGAAGGCAAAAGTGAAGTCATATGAATCGACACACAAAGCATGGGCATTATTCTTGGAGTTAGACTAAGCAAGAGAGGGCACGGTCTACACTAGAGAGAAGAGAAAGAGACATTAAACCTGAGTGCGATGTAGAGAAGCAAGTGAGAGACAAGTGCTTTGACTTTGACCACTTTGACTTTGACCATTTTGAATATGACCAGCTTGACTTTGATCAATTTGACTTTGATTGGCTCAACAATTGCCCACCACCTAATGGGCTCTCTTTCCATGAGAGCTAACCACTTTGACCGGGGGGAGAGAGTGAAGAGAGAGAAGAGAGAGGCTAGAGAGAGGATAGAGAGAGATAGAGAGAGATAGAGAGAGGTTTTTTTTATTCCAAAAAATCTTTCTCTACCTCTCTCTTTGCCTCTCTCTACCCTCTCTCTAGCCTCTCTCTTCTCTCTTTCCACTCTCCCCCCTCCCCCCGCCCATCCCCCCCGCACCCACTGCCTCCCTTGCCACTCACCATAGGATAATTTTATCCTATGGTGTGGCTATTATTTTTTTTATTTTTATTGGAAAAATGTTTTTGGCTCTAGATTGCACTTCGAATTGTCATTTTCTTCAAATTTGGGGTCAATTTCATGTTTCTTGACCCTAAAGGACTCAATTTTTGCATTTGTTTTACCAAAATCAAGATATTTATCCTAATTTTGGTCCAAACATACATGTTTTGTGCACATTTAACATGTGTTTTTTATTCCACATGTGGTCCACATGGTCTATTCCATCCTTATTTTCCCACATGGTTCATAGTTTTCCATGTGAACCCTCTACAGCTTTCATGTTTGAGCATTTTTGGCCCTCTCCAGAGCCCTTTCTCATGCTCACTGCCCCTCCCTTTATACCTCCACCTAGCCCCACCCTTACCCCTCCTTACCTTATCCTTCTTAGCCCTTCAGCCCTCCCTAACTTTTCCTTCCTAACCTCCATTCTCCAACTTTGATTCTTCAATGAGTTAGTATACAATTTTGGTTCTTCCCTTATGATTGTTCTATCATGATCCTAGTGGACTTGGTAGCCGCCTATATGTCCTTTTGAAGGTTCTACAAACCAAGTATCAAGGTGAACCTCTCTGCTCATGGTTTGGTTGTTACCTCTACGAGATGGAGAGCCCATTAAGTGGTGGGCAACTATTGAGCCAAGCAAAGTCAAAGTTGTCAAAGTCAAGCTCATGAAAGTCAAAATGTTAAAAGTCAAAATGGTCAAAGTCAAAGTGATCAACTACAAAATTGGTCAAAGGTCAAAGTGATGTCATTGCAAGTGATTTTGATTTTGCAAAAAGTTGAATGTGGATTGCAAGTTGTGTTTCTGTAAGGTTTTCAAGGGTTTTAAAGTGTTCGGAAGGTTCAGTTGAACCCTCCCTTAGACACACATATTGAAGAAATGAAGGCAAAAGTGAAGGCATTTGAAGAGGAAACAGTACGCAAAAGTGTATATATGGCCCCCCATTTAAACTTTACTACAAGGAAAAATTGGGAGTCGTCGGTTGTACACATTTTTAGACATTCTTGAGACATCAAAGTGAGCACCAAGATATGTTATTGGTTAGGATCCACATACGTAAGTGAATCAACACACAAGGCATGAGCATTATTCTTGGAGTTAGACTAAGCAAGAGAGGGCATAGTCTACACTAGAGAGAAGAGCAAGAGACATTGAACCAGAGTGCAATGCAGAGAAGCAAGTGAGAGAGCAAAGTGTGCAAGAAGTGTGAGCTAGTGTGCACAAAAGGAGTGTAGAGAACCAATGGGAAGGCAACCAAGGTGATGCAAGGTACCATTGAGGAGGTGCATGTCGACAAAAGGTATCCCTGCCTCCTAACCTATTGGAAGCTTGAGTGCAAGGTTTGGACAGGAGCAAGCTACTAGAGAGGGTGGAGGTCCGGTGTAGAGAAGGTTGGCAGCATAAGGAACTTTGGGTATCTTATAACCTTGTGTGTGTACTTTTACACACTCCGCACAAAGAACAATTGCTCTTGTTCTAGACATCATCATTGTATTTTCTATTTGTAATCAATAAACAGAAGCTTCTAGTGTTTGTGTTTCACTTCTTCTTCTTCTTATTCCTTCTCCTACAAATACTCAAGTCCCTTTTGGCAAAAGAATCCCCCAACAAGTCTCTGTCAAAAAAGTGTGGCCACTCCTGATCTATAGGATGTGTGCTATCATGTGTATTCCCCTCTGTGCAAACTTGCATTTTGGTAAGGTCATCATCGTGGTAGATTTGTGGGCCATCAAGCCCTCATAAGATCACCCTCTTATGAAGGAAAGTAGATCGTGACTCACCATTGGGGAAGTGGAGGATGAGGGCTCGTTTCTTGGTGGCATCTTTATCGACCCTCCAAGCTTTAGTAAAAGGAGATTGTTAGGCCACAACAATATTGTATTTTTGTTCCTTATTTTCTACTAATGTAAATTTCAATGAATAGTATTGAGGACTATTCACCAGATATTACATCGACAAAAAAATAGGACCGAAAATACAATATTTTGATGGCCTAACAAGATGGTTCCCCATCCTTGTATTTGGGCTTGGTGCATAACATCTCCCATCTTCCTCTGGGGTGGATCCTTCTCTCTCTCAAAGATGATTATAATATGATGGATTTCTTGTCCATAACTCTTGTGCCATTCTCAAATGTTTGGCAGTACTAGTTGAAAGGTTAATCACATGGACTACATCAATATTGCTTCTTCCCAAAAGCCTTGAGAAAAGTTTCCATTGCATCATTTAAACTAATGTGTCTTGAATAGTTTTATTCATCCTCTTAGCTAAACCACTTTGTAAAAAGGTATAATGATTTCTAAACCCTCTACAAATTCCTCTAGACTAATAGAAAAGGCTGAATTCATGTGAGGTATACTCACTTCCATTATCTGACCGTAAAGCCTGGAGCTTAGTTCCTTTTTCAGTCTCAACTGAAGCAAGACATTTTTTGAAAGTAGGGAATAGCTCGTCCTTCAATTTGATAGGATATACCTAGAATTTTCTAGTAGCATCATCTATGAAAGTGACAAAGTAAAGAGAACCACCTAATGGCCTTGTGGGAGTAGGACCATACACATATGTATGAAGGAAAATTAAAGGTTGAATTGAAGATTCAATGTGTATCTTATGCACTTTCCTAGTTTGCCTCCCATATTGATGATGCCAATATAAAAAATGAGAGAAAGATTACATAGGTAAGTAGCCAGAATGAGAAAGATTTTCCATTCCTTTATGAGATATGTGGCCCAGATGGCCATGCCAAATACAAGCCATACGTTGTTCAATAACAATGTTCTTTCTGTGATAAAAATAAAGGATAAAGTGAGCCAACTTTTCTTCCTTTTGCAATAAGCATATTTCCCTTTGATATGCAAAAGGATTGATCATAGAAAAACACTTTGTAACCAAGGTCATCAAGATGATAAACTGACATCAAACTATGTGATAACTTAGGCACATGGCATACATTATGCATTTTGAAATTTTGAACCATCAATGAACTACACAACCACATCTCCAATCTCATCAATAGTAAGACTCACCAAGTCTCATAGTACCTAGACTTTTTTGCATAAGTAGAGAACCATTTATATGTGGTGTCACATGGAAAGAAGCACCAGAATCTAGAAGCCACATATGGGAAAGAGAATCATCCATAAGAGCCTCAGTGGGCCCACTATTGTCAAGTGCCAATGCATCAACATCATAAAAAATAACATTAATTTCTTCTATCTTAATAGTCAAAGAAGATGGTCTAGGTAGCTATTTAACATGCCCATCAATATTTTGTCCTTTACTTTTAGCATTTTTTAACACATAACAGTCTTTCTTCATATGTACTTTATTATGACATTAATGGCACTTGATATCCCTCTTGATTTACTTCTATTCCTATATTGTTGACCATTCTTTTCCTTCTTCTTGCTCCTGCCACATTGTTGATTCTTTTCGTGGTAAGAATCACAAACATTATATGCATCCCCACTCAGAGTGCCAAACAAGGAATTTCTACGAACCTCATTTAAGAGTGCTCCACATATGTCCTTATAGACAAGTTTCCCACCAAGTTCACTATTACTAATGGCTATGGAAAACATACCCCATGATGATGACAAGGTGCATAGCAACAAGACTGCTTTCATTTCATTATCGATCTCCATTTTTTTAGCATGTAACGGAGAGAATATAGCATTGAATGCATTTAGATAAGCAACAAAACTATCTATGTCCTTCATGCAAAGTTCACATCGCTTTCTCATCAGATAAACTTTATTTGATGCCATTTCTTTTTCATATGTATTACATAACTTCTTTCAAAGCTGCTATGCACTTTCACAATCCAATGCTTTAAAGTAAACATTATTTTCTAGGTGCAATAAAATGGTAGACCTAACCATTTCATCCAACTCATCTGAATTGTCATCATCCATATCAATAGGTATCTTTGAGATTCGATTTATTGGCTTACATTGCCTACTTTGAATGAGCACATCTTTATTCTGATTCTTCCATAGAGCAATGTTTATGCGATCAAGTTTCCAAATCTTGAAATGGTCTTTGCCTTATGAGTTATAGTTATGTTTATACATGCACTAGACCTTGATCCATCAGATGTGCCTGAGATCTCTAATGCCATGATGATAGAGAACTGACTAGAATGATAATGGAGCTAGAATATTCTAAACAACACTAAGGCTCAAAAAGGGATGAACAAGTGTTAGATTCTGGAAAAAATTTGATAGATTCTGTATAGTTGAAAAATTAAAGTCTGGAAAACTTTTTTGAGAGTCTTCCCTACAAAATGAGCATATGACCAATGTCAAAAACTCATAAAATTGGGAATACTCACGTGGAAGCATGCATATGGGATAATTAACTCCACTACATATAACCACTTAAGCGAAAGAAGCCAAACTAGGCTTATCACACACCTATGAACAACTAGCATATATCTTCTATGGAAAGATCAGGTAAGTCTTTCATCTACATCATCAAAGAGACCCAAACATTTGGCTATCTCCCAATGAAGAAAAAACCTCACTATGACCCTCTTTATCAACATCAAAGACTTTGCACAAAAATGCAACTACTATATCAATGACCACATGGACATACATAAGTAGTATCCACATAAGTGTACATCATTTATATCCCAAACACTAGCCAACAAAACCTGCAAGTGTTGGTCAACTATGTTCTTTAGATTCAAAAACCTCCTTAAACTTATAGTGGCTACTCCCACCATGCATGAAAGCCTTCCAAGAAACCTATAAGAAGACTCAAAAGCTGAAAATTCATTGATAAAGCCAAATGTACTAACTAGGAGTCACAATCTTACGTATGTCTAGCTCCAAGATTGACCTTTGGACCTATCTTTCCACATGTATATTTGAAACTATCCCAAAACTGCAAAATCAGCTTTTAATTTTCCTCAATTTTGTACCTAAATAAACTCTCAGAAAATCAATGCACAAAACCCAAGAAGACACTTTGAAGGCCCTAAGATAATGTTAACCTTAAGTATCTTCACTCCTAAAATCACCAAGCTACAAGGTCTTAGTGGTAGGAAAACTTAACGTTAAGCAATCTTTGGGAGGAACACTTCTAGAATGGGTGACCTCTCAAGAAGTGCTAGTACTTTGCTTTCGTGATCATTGAAGTCCTTCCTCACACATAGCCAAGGGCTCCAATGGTGACTTTGGTGACTCGGATGACAAGGTATGCCAAGGTTTATGCCTTGGTCGTAAGCCTTGGAGAAAGCCATAGGTGGGTGCTTGCTTCACTCGCACAACAACAAAAAACCTTTTCCTTCAAAGTGATTTGGTGCTAGTGAAGTGGTGTGATGGTGTAAGCGGCCCAAGAAAACTTACGCATCAAGGTAGCATGAGACACGGAAGTCAAAGGGATCAAGGATAGAGAGAAAGCAAAAGAGGTCCAAGCATGTAGGGAAGTCAACGTAGATCTCATCCTTCTTTGATGTAGGATTAAGCTCGACTTAATCTCTCTTCTGACCTAGAGTGACATTCCGGTTTAGTGGCTGCTACCTCTATTCAAGTTGTCCACTATGCTCCATTGTGGTTGAAGCTTTATTGCTTGCTCATCTCCACCATATGTTGAAGCTTCATGCCCACCATTGTATCTATTATGGATGGTCCCCCAATGGCTCCATTTTCCTAAGCACAGGGTTGATCCACTCTTCTCAAGCCCTCATATGCTCTCTCTCTCTCTCTCTCTCTCTCTCTCTCTCTCTCTCTCTCTCTCTCTCTCTCTCTCTCTCTCTCTCTCTCTCTCTCTCTCTCTCTCTCTCTCTCTCTCTCTCTCTCTCTCTCTCTCTCTCTCTCTCTCTCTCTCTCTCTCTCTCTCTCTCTCTCTCTCTCTCTCTCAGGTTTAGGGTTGCACTATGTCGAGTAAAAATATTGAGTCTATGCATTGAAGTATTCTTCTCTTTATTATGAGATTTTCTCTACATTGACAGTTTTCATGTGTCGGTATGGCCAGTTGTCTTGAGGCGGGCAAGTTCTTCCACATTCTTGTGTTATTTCCCATTTGTACCAAGGTTGTTATGGGTTGAAGCATTGTCGATTTCCTTGGAGAAAGCACATTTCTATTGTATTTGGATATTCGTCTCCATTGTGTGTACCCGTGCATTCACCGAGGGGGGGGGGGGGGGGATTGCCATCGACCTTAGCAAAAGTGTGGGTAGTAATCATCCATTGAGGAGCTCAAAAATCTTGAATACAGGTCCACCGTGCTTGAAAAATGCAATATGAATGACTCTTCTACTCTTTTTTTACTCATGCATGCAAATGCTGAACTTTGTCATGTGCAATGGGATATCACATATGGGTTAGGAGTTATTTCTCTCAGGTTTGAAGGTCATGGATTCTTGTGTGCAATCTTGCTGGTGGACTTGTTTTGCAATTACCCCTCTATAGCTCAAGTGTAAGCACCACCTCCTTTACTTGTCAATCCGCGGAGATGTGAGGACTAGTATGAAGACCACGAATGAGTGAAGGCACAAGTGTGTGAGTGAAAGCACACAAGCATGCACACACATACACACACGCGCGCACAAGGCAAGATCAAAGAGAGGAACAATGGAAAGTTTTCTATTGCAAAGGAAATCTCTTGCAAAAGCTCTATTCTCTAACAAGCTAACCTCAAAAATGAGCTCTCTAGCTCTTTTTATAGTTTTTTGACTAGTTTTGGCCCTGTCCAAACCTAGTGTCCGGCCTAGTTAAAAATTAGGTTCTAGGGCTTATTTGCGGGCTCAAACGGAGTCTAAATATTATGAAAATTGGTAGGATGATACTTCCAATACTCCTCAAGCTCGAGGACTGCTCGACTTGAACAAAATGGAGTTACAACAATGGAAAATGGTATTTACATTGGTTTTTAGTGATGAAAATCATTGTTTTTGTAGGGGATTCTTCTGAAAATTTGACATACACTTCTTGGAGCTCCCTACTTGCTCCTCTTCTTGTGTGACCACTTCTTTGAAGCATTCCTCTGCCTTGTGCTTGACCTTGAATTCCAACAGCCCCCCCTCGAGTCTGTCGTCCCTGACAGACCTTTGTTGTAGTCGTTATTACATGTAGTGCTTTGAGAGGTAGTGTCCATCCTTTGCCTGTGCTTCTTCTTTAGATTCCAGTAAGAATGTGTCGTTGTGAGCTTCCAAAAACTCCTTGTTGTGCAAAAGAGGTTGTCAATGTTGAGTTCGAGAAACTGTTGGCTTCGAATTGCCTCCTAGGTATTGATGTTGTCTCCGTGATATCTTCTAGATCTTCCAAAGGTGATGTTCATTGTAGTCATGCCAAGTACTCATAACCATAGGGAATGATGGGTAAGTGTGTTAGTGCATGGGTTTAAGAAAGTATGTGCCTTGTGCATGGCCTTGTAGTGTGGCCCTATGCATGCTTACTTGGAAAATGCATTGGAAGAAGTATGTTGCAAAAGTTGGAGGTCTTGAGCTAAGAGCTCAAGGGTATGTTGACGAAGAGGATTCCTAATCTATCATTTTTATAACGTTGCCAAAGTAAGGATTCTTACCATGGTGAAGGGTCGATCGATGTTTATCTCTTCGTGTTGTACAGGCTTGCATCAATCTTGACCTTGAAATCAGTAAACGAATCCATAAGTGATTGCATTACTTTGAAAACTGATGTAGGTGTTTGAGTTTCATCGTCTTCTTCGTGCAACAAACTGTCATTATCCTCTGTCAAAGACTCCTCCTTATGCACCATAGCTTCTTTTCTCTACACTCTACCCCTCATCTCTGTAGTGTCAATGGTCTAGAATACACAAGCTAGAGTAAGTGTCTTGCTTTTGGGCATGTAGAGGCATGCTTTAAATGTAGCAATCAACCTTGGCTCGGCTGCACTAATCCGACAACAAGCGATTGTACGACGTGAATACTCCCACACTTAATGTTATGCTTCCATGATGCATAAAGTTGGACAAAAAATTCATGTAATAATTTGATTTTTGCCCACACCCTGATGCGGTTATTGAAAATATTTGTATGCCTTTCCTTTTTCTTCAAAAAAAATCCAAATGCATACAATCCGATTGAGCACCTTCCGAGCGAGTAAACTTCGATGACATGTATTCCGGGTGAGTAAACTCCAACTGATAACACATTAAACCTCAAATTTCATATGAAGACCAATGTATTCTTAAGAGATTAGTTACTATAATCTTGAACCAACAATTATCCAGAAAACATGCTGCCACCAACCAGAATGCAGAAAAATAAGGCTTCTTACTATGGTGATCACAAACATTACTCAGCTGATTATCCGAATTAAGAATTACCTACACTCGCATAATAAATTGGTCTATACCATCCTTTTTCTTTTTGTTGCATCAACACTGCTCCTACTGTTACATCCAATGCATCTACAAATATGTGAAAAGGTAAAGACCAATCTGGAGGCTGCAAAATTGGTGCGACGGAAACCATCTTTTTTAAAAACTAAAAAGCCTTCTCTTGAGCTTCAGCCCATACAAAGGGAACATCTTTCTTTGTTAAATGTGTCAAAGGTAATGCGATATTAGCCAAATGAAATATCTAGCATGCCACTTGATTTGTCCAACAAACCTCATTACTTCCTTTACATTTGTCGGAGCTTTCGCTATCCTAATGGCTTCAATTTTCTTGATGTCAATAGCCATTCCCTCTTGTGAAATGACATGACCCAATAAGATACCACTCTTCACTGCAATGACACTCTTGAACGGATTCAGTACCATTCTAATTTTCTACATCTGTCAAAATAAGATTTCAAGTGCAGCACGTGTTGTATCTTCTTTCCAAATACTGAAAAGTCATCAACAAAAACTTGCATAAAATCCTGTAACTAAGGATCAAAAACTTTATGTGCCATGTAGTTAAATGAAGGTGGTCCATTCTTCAATCCAAAGCTCATGATTGTGAACACATATGCTCCAAATTTTATAATAAATGCAGTTTTCTGCTGATCCACCTTAGCAACGCGAATCTGATTATAGCCAGAAAATCCATCTAGAAAGCTATACATTTCATGTCCAGCTATTGCATCCAACACCGCATCACAAAATGGCATTGGGAAAGGATCTGTAATTGTTGCTACATTTAAGTTTCTATAATCCACGCAAATCCTCAACTTCCCATTCTTCTTTGAAACAACAATAATAGGAGATAACCATGTTACTTGATTAACTGGTTTGATGAATCCAACTGCCAATAACTTGTCAATTTCCTCCTTAACTTGTTTTGCAAAATTAGGATTCATTTGATACCTTTCTTGCACAACTAGAACTGCATCTTTCTTTGAATTAATCCAATGTTGACGTAGATCTGGGTCTATGCCTTTCACTTGTGAGTAATCCCAAGCAAATACATCAACATACTCCTTCAATAAACAAATCACATCTACCAAGAAATGGCCTTCTAATTATTTTCTTACCCTCACCATCTTTGGTTCAGCATCAGTTCCCAAATTAACTTCCTGAAGTTCATCTTCCTTTACTCCACCTGAGCTTGCATATTTTTGTTCATATATTTTCTCAGCCAAACTAGTTACCTCCTTTTCTTGTTGCTCCAACTTCTGCTGAGTGGAAATTTCTAGATTTAGCTCAAAAACTTGTCTCAGTTGTGTGCCTTCCATTGTGTCACCTACAACTGGCTGATTACTATTTTTCAAAAGTTCCTCTTCGTTTGATAATACACCCTCCATGTCTACTTCCAATATTGGGACCACAGTTGGATTTGCCTTCAAAAATTCCTCCTCTTCATCATCTTTTCTATAAACTAATAGTTTAGTCCATCAGTGGTTTCTCTCTTATCAACATATTCCTTCTTCCTTTCATTGGTATTGTGACTTGCTTTTTACCTTTTGTGATCACAACCACATTTAAACCCCAATCTTGCTTTACCTTGGCCAACCTAAACCACGGTCTTCCTAACAACATTTCATACGGATAAGTAGATTCAGACATTCTAATTACAACAAAATTAACCATGAATGACATCCTTGCAATTATTATCTGTTGTTGCTTCAGAATTCCCAAAGTTTGGACTCTCGTTGATCTTCCATATTTACTTGAAAAGGTGTTGGAGCCAAAGCCCCATTCACCATTTCTTTAAATATATGTTCAGGTAATATGGTCACTCGTGAGCCACCATCCAACAAAACCTCATCAAATCTTCTTTGTTTATATTGTGCCTGGATTATTGGGACTACAAAGTCCACATCAGCTGGATCAATACTTATTAGCAGATGTTGAAGGTGCATGCCTATTAACTAGCTCTAAATGTTGCCCAACCATCTTCTTCAACATTTTTTCTCTAAAAGAAGGCACTAACGACAATAACTGATCCAAAGATAACTGCAAAGGAGAATTAATTATTACATCAAACCAATCATTGTCCAGTTCTTGCTTGGCCTTCATTTTACCATCCTTCTTTGTTCTATGCATAGATGGTCCATCATCATCTTCCTATGATAAAATCAGGAATTGTACTTGTTTCCGTTGATCCTGCTAGATCCGCTTCTGATTGGTCCCAAATCTGTCTTTGCTCCTGCCAATCAATAGGACCTTTATTCTTTGACCTTGTAACTTCCAAAACATCCACATCCTTGACCAAAGCGCATTGCTTGCAATCACAATTTCATTGATTTTCATGATCTTGATCTCAAGTTTCTAATGTACTTGCACCCGGACCATTACGAAATTCCTAATTTGATAAATTTATTACTATAACATTCACCAGAGTAGCTTGCTAAGTCTGTTGTTGCTGCTTCCCTTGTTCATTACTTTGATTATAAAAAACAACCGATATACCCCTTTCCTCTCTGTGCTTAACCCATAAAGGACAATTAGGCCCAATCTAATGATATGGTGTAGAGCAATATCCACATGGCATCACTCCAGGTGGCCTGCCTTGCTGATTCCCTTGTTGATGACCTTGATAATTTCCTTGCTGGTTCACATGGTCTCTCCATGGAGGTCTTCTTTGTTGCTGCCTCTCAAAATCACCATGTCCTTGAACTCGAATGGCCTGATTTGCTGCAACTTCATTATTATTCCCATTTTCATGTCTTGAATTTTGTCCTCGATGCTTTGGGTTATACCAGCACTGATTTGTGGTATGTCCTTCTTTGTCACAAATTTCACATAACCTTTTTTCCTTTGGAGCAATTATGGAGTATCCATGTTTCTTTTAGTCTACTAATTAGAGATTTCTCTTTACTTTGCTTACCTTTGTGTTTGCGATGTCTTCTTACCACAACCTTGTTGGAGTTAGAAGTCTACGGAAGCATGTGAACCACACAAGGAAGAAGAAGAAGGTTGGAGCACAACACACAATACTGAATGTATTACCACTAGAATGTACAAAGATATTTAGCCTGTTAGGGCAATAGGGGTATATACAAATTGGGGAAAAAAAAACTCCTAAAGAGGGAAAAAAGTCCCCCGATGGTCCTAGAGTGTTCACACACATCACTACCTAAATATATCAACAAATCCCTCTGGGAGTGATGGGGTGAACAAGGAGTTGGCACTCATGTATAAGGAAATGCCAAGCTATGTGGAATCAATCCACAAAAGGAAGTAAGCCCAAAGCTTTGTGGAAAGCTTCAAACTTCTCCCTAGGCAGAGCCTTCATGAAAAGTCTACAATGTTCTCCTGTGTGGGCACATATGCCAAGTTGCTCTCCCCAGTAGAGAACCTCTCCCAGAAATAATGATAATGCACCTCAATGTTCTTAGTGCGAGCATGGAACACAAGGTTCCTCGCAACTATCAATGCGCTCTTTCTTGTGCATAACTCTTTGCAACAAGCCTAGCCTTATACCTATCAACCCTTCCATCAAGTTTATGCTTCAACTTGTATACCCATTTTGTGCCAATGGCCTTCTTGCTAGGCGGCAAGTCACATAAAGGCCAGGTACCATTCTTCATTATAGCACCATATTCAGACTGCATAGCATCCATCCAATTTTCTAAATTTTGTGCTTCTTCAAATGAAATAGGCTCAT
The DNA here is from genome assembly GCA_020310875.1 of Ceratopteris richardii. Taxonomy (NCBI): domain Eukaryota; kingdom Viridiplantae; phylum Streptophyta; class Polypodiopsida; order Polypodiales; family Pteridaceae; genus Ceratopteris; species Ceratopteris richardii. The sequence continues at coordinate 100,235,461 of CM035434.1, forward strand.
TCTCATCACAGAGATTAGATGCAGCCATAGCATAGCAATCTGATGCAAAAGAGACACTATGAGAGCTTGATCGAGTACGATATGACAAAGGTGCATCTAATTTGCTGTCATGCAAGGTCTGCACCAGCCATTTTCGCATAGTTTTTGTCTGCTCAATATTAGATGTCTCATCAACAAGTGCATCGTGTAAATTTGCATCAGAAACGGAATGATTTGCATCATCACATGAAACCTGCGAAGGTTGAGAAGTTGCCTTATTAAGACTAGCACTAGATTATCCACTTGTAAAAAGAGGCAGCAAAGTATCATACATGCCTTTGGAGCTAACAGATGTCTCCTTAGTACATGAAAGCACTGGTTGAATAGCATCTTCCACAAAAACAACTTCACGGCTAACCAGAATGCATTTAGTCTGTGGATGATACAGACGATAGCCTTTACTTTCAGACTGTACCCAACAAAAATACATTTTATTGCTTTATCATCCAATTTTCTATGATGTTGTTCAGGCATTAATGCATATGCCAGACAACCACAAACACGAATATGAGCAATAGATGTCTTGTGACAATGCAAAGCCTCATATGGAGTGATAGATTGTAGCGCTTTAGCGGGACACCTATTCAATACATATGCTGCACACATAACATCCTCAATCCAGAAACTATGTGGTAAAGCCTGACTCTTGACCATACACCTCACCATCTCCATGAGTGACCTATTCTTTTGTTCGGCAACTCCATTCTATTGAAGTGTATACGGCACTGTACACTGATGCTTTATCCCACGTTCAGCCAGAAATGCATTAAAGTTAGAAAGACCAAAACCTATGTTATGTCACCAGCCTCCAACCCCTACCAATGTGATTCTAGTCAAATATCTAGTGATAGATGTTAACATGAATAGAGCCTTAGTGCCCACATCCCCATTGATTTTGAAAAGTGATCCTAATGCTCAGAGTTTTGATTCGATGCATGTAGATAGGCCCTTGACATATTAAATGAATTTGCTTGAACGTAATGAGGTATACCCCTATGAAGCACATATGGAACCAAGTTGGGAGCCTCAATACTCAAATGTGATGTATACCAATCCCAACCCTAGACCCCAACAAAGGCAGATGATACCTAAAGCACCTAGAGGACCCTATTATAGGTGTCACGGAGATCATTTCATCTGTGATTGTCTATGTCCTCCATAAGGGCAGCCCGAATGAGTGAATATTCAAGGATTTTGCTCCGATTGTGGGAAGGAACATCTCTTCAGAGATTATCCTAAGAATCTGAACAATACTCAAAAGATTACACCTATTAATGTTATTTTATTTGCTGTAGATTCTCGTGGAAGTGTCACAACAATAGCCCTAATACAAGTAGTGACTAGAGCCAAAGCACTACAATAGACTGTAGGTGTAGATCAAGAGAAGAAATCAGAGGTCAGTGAGTCAGAGAGTGTAACTAGAAAAAGAACCAGAGCTTGGAAGGATAGCCGAAAGAGAATCAAAAGCCAATGGGCTAGAAAAATGAGCGAATTAAAAGAATGCCTCAAGGAAACAAAAACAAAATTGATAGAGATCACATCTCAAGCACACTCTCAAACATCACCACCCTCATCTCATCAAGACAATCCATCAGCGGCACCACCACCTAGGGTAGGATCAATCCTAGTAGATCCTACTCTAGAAGATTTAGACATGATGTTCAAGGTTTATCAAGCTGTCACTCTAGCACAATGGCAAGTACCAACGTGAGGAGCTTCACCTCATAAATGTCAATCCGTGGAGACGTGAGGACCGGTATGAAGACCGTGAGCAAGTGATGGCACAAGTGCATGAGTGAAAGCACACAAACATGCACACACATACACACATGTGCACAAGGTAAGAGCAAAGAGTGGAATAATGGAAGATCTTCGATCACAAAAGAAATCTCTTACAAAGCTCAAATCTACAACGAGCTAACCTCAAAAATGAGCTCTCCAACCCTTTTTATAGTTTTTTTAGTGGTTTTGGCCCTGTCCAGACCTAGTGTCTGGCCTAGTTAAAAATTAGGTTCCAAGGCTTATTTAGGGGCTCAAACGTTATGAAAATTGGTAGGATGGTACTTCTAATACTCCTCAAGCTTGAGGACTCCTTGACTTGAACAAAATGGATTTACAAAAATGGAAAATGGTATTTACAATGATTTTTAGTGATAAAAATCACTATTTTTATAGGGATTTCTTCTGAAAATTTGACATGTGCTTCTTGGAGCTCCCTACATGCTCCTTCTTTTTTGATGCGCTTCCATGCTTTGTCATTAACCTTGAGTGTCAACACTCCCCCCCCCTAGAGTCTGTCATCCCTGACAGACCCTTGTTGGCATGGAAGTTCCATGTAGTACTTGAGAAGTAGTGTCCATTAACAAGAGCGGTCCATCTTCCAAATGTAACTTGGTCGGTTGTCTGGTTCATTAGTTTTGTCCTACTAGCCTATGCAATTTTTGGTCCCTTTGTATGCACTTCTTCCTTGGGTTTGAGCGGGATGGTGTATTTGTGAGCATCCCAAAAACTACTAATTACTCAAAAGAGGTGGTCACTGTTGATTTTGAGCAACTATCGGCTGTGAGTGGCTTCATACCTATTGAAGTTATAACCTTGATGTCCTCTAAATCTTTTGTGTCGAGTACTCATAACCCAGAATGAAGGATGGGTAAGTGTATTAGTGCATGGTTTGAAAACATTATGTGCCTTGTGCACGGCCTTGTAATGTGGCCCTATGTATGGATACTTGGAAAATGCATGGGAAGAAGTATGGTGCAAGAAATTGGGCCTTGAGCGAAGTGCTCAAGGGTACGTTGATGAAGAGGTTTCCTAATCTACCATGGTTATAGTGTTGATACAATAGGAAATTCTTACCATGGTGAAGGGTCCATGGATCTGCATTCTTCGTGGTGTGCTCCCATCATGGTGATTGATCATTTGCCTTCTCTTGCTTGTTGATGGATGTCCTTGCTGAAGGTTCACTTATGAGATTCTTCAATTGCATGATCATGTTTCCTCTCATTCTCTTTTCTGCTTCCTCTCTTTTTTTTTGAACAATGGAATAAAACAAGAAGAAAGGTGTTAGCATCAATAAAATATTTTACATATGTCATATGTGTATCATGTGCTTGGGATTCTCAATTGTGTTTATGCACGGTCGTGTGAGGAGGCCCTATCTTAATGCATACTTTGGAAATGCATGACCGAAATGGTGCAAAAGACAAGGTTATGCCAAAGGCACATGGTTGTTGCCGGTCGAGGCTTTTGATGCTACTTGCAGACTTGATGCAATCTTTGTTTGGAGGTGGAAATTGGATCTTTTAAATGATGTAATCCTCCCTATAGGGATACATTTTAGAATAGTAGTTGGCCCTATAGAGGTCACCTCTGGCCTCTTCCTCTTTGGATGGTTGCTGAAACTTGGTGTCCAGCGTGGTTGGCCCTTCGGTTCTGTGGAAGTTACTGGTACTTTTGGCTTCCAAACCCATATCCGTGATGATTGTCTTCTTACTTTTTCCAAAGGTTTGAGTTTATCTTTTGTTTTTCTTTGTGCTCAGTGCTTACTTATTTCTCTCCTTGGCGTCTTTGTTGAGACCTTTTGCATGGTCCAGAGCGTAGGACTTTGTGCATGTAAGAGTCCTTTGGGAACCCACATGTGTAATAGCTCTTGTTGAGCTACAACTAATTTCTTAGGCACCCAAATTTGTCGGAGATCTTCTAGTTGAGCTGGTCCTAGTTGCTGGTTTCTTGTCTTCGCATGGTTGGCTTGTCGGAGTGGGAATTATGTTGGCAAGGCTGGTGGTTGCTCGCCTTTTCGTACCCAAATCTGCTTGATGCCTGGAACTACTTTACTTTTGAAGCCCCTTTGTCTATTTAATATACTGGTTGTCTTGTACTTTTTTGGTTTCTTCTGAGGTTGAACTATTGTGGATGCTTTACTCTTCGAAAAAGAAGGAGGGTCTGCTTGCCTTTGTGATTGTTCTTCCATGATTGAGTCCTTTTGGATTATAGAGCTTTTGACACATACAACATCTTGTTCGTGAAGATTAGTCTTAGAGGAACTATGAGAGTGTGTGGTGCCATGATCTGTGAGCATGCAGTTCTCTAACTCTAATGTAATGCATTCATGTACCCAAACTTGAAGAAGTTGACTTCTTAGGTTCAAGTTGACTGCATGTTCATAAATCCAATATTGACCCAAGACAAGGGGCTCTATAAGGTCCTCATTGTGACACACTAGCATGTTGACTTTCATTGGGACATCTTGAAGGTAAATGGGAAGTTCCACCTCACCCAAACAAGGGGTTTCCACACCTCCCAAACCTATGAGATAGGCTTCTATGGGCTTCATGTTCAATTGCAGGTCTTCGCAGTATGAAAGTCTAACTGCACTAGTTGCTGCTCCTGAGTCAACCAATGCTCTCACAGTCCTTATACTCTTTCCTTGTCCTACCTCTATAGTCACAAAGGGGCGTCGATCGATTATTCCAGAAGTACGTATGCCCGATTTTTGGCACATGTCCATGTGATATTTTGGGGCTTTCGGGTTTACATCTAGGCCAAGTCACCTTAACTTATTTCTCCTGATGCGCTCTCTCACCTCAGCTTGTGCTTCTTCTCTAACCCTCAACTCTTCTTCTTTTCGCTTCTTAGCAGTGTTGAGTCTCGTTAGCATATTCTCTATAAGAGGTTCTTGATACAGCTTGACTCGACATCCACTAATATATACTTTAGCAAGATGTCATCTTCTAGAGTGGCCAATTGAACCGCACCGTTAGTGGAAATTCTATTAATGATCATGGGTCCATATCCTCGTTTCTCCAGTTTACGGGCATGTTGCTTTAGTGTATAAACCAGCACCAGATCTCCTTCTTTCAATCCTTTATCCTTTACATGGGCATCAAAGTATGCCTTTTGTTGTTTCTTTGCAGCATAAATGCCTACTGTCACTCATAGCCTCGTCTCACCTAAACATTCTAGATCAAAGATCCTTGAGGTCAATTCGTGTCCATTCCACTCATGCTCTTGTGCTACTTTCAAGGCTGGGATTAGGAAGTCCAATGGTAGCACTGCATTCTATCCGAAGACCATCTAAAATGAGGTGGCATTGAGTACCATTTTGTAGGCAACTCGATAAGCCCAAATAGCATGATGAAGTTGTTTGTCCTAATCAGAGTGTTTATTATTTACGAGTTTTTTTCAATACGTTACATAGGATCTTATTCATGCTCTCGGCTTGTCCATTAGCTTGTGGATGATAGGGGCAGACTTCTTATGTATTACCAAGAATTATTGGAGAAGGTTTTCAATAACTTTGTTCAACAAGTGCATACCTCTATCACTTACTAACTCTATTGGTAACCCATATCTGGTGAACATGTTCTCAAATAAGAACTTTGTCATCGTTTGAGCATCATGCTTTGTTGTGGCTTTTACTTCTAGCCACTTTGTAAGGTAATCTATGGCTACAATAATGTATTCAGCATGGGATTTTCTTGCTGGGGGGTTAATGGGACCTACAAAGTCTATACCCCACTTCGAAAATGCACGTCCTCCCATCATTGGTCTCAAAGGCATCTCGACTCTTCTTATCGGATATTGAGCACGTTGGCATGTGTCCCATTTCTTCACATAGGTATGTGCATCCATATGAAGAGTGGGCCACCAAAGTCCTAAGAATAGAATGGTCTTGATTACTCTGTCAGGCCCAAAGTGTCCACCTGCAACACCGCTGTGTGCAGTTTCCAAGACTCTCAAGTAGTCTGATTCATGAATGCACAGTCTTAAGTATCCATCTTTGCCTCTTTGGTATAGGTTGTCTCCTACCAAGGCATAGTCTTGAGCCTCTTGTTCCATGCTTCATTTTCTTGCAAGACTAGCCTCATTGGGTAGTGTTCTCGATCTCATGAATTCTACCAATGGAGCACTCCAATCTGGAATTAATGAGACGTGATAAAGAGTCGCATGCTCCATTGGGGGTCTCATCTGACACACTGGACAATTCTTAATCCACTCATTTATTTCTATGTCCATACTAGGCCAATACACTCCTAAATGTTTTAGATTTTGCAATATTCTTTGTTTAGAGTAGTGATTTCCTAGCATTCCTTCATGAGCTTGTTGCAACCAACCGCTATGTTCATCGTCCTCGACACAACAAGCTAATACACCCTCTGTATCTTGTTTGTACATGCTTCCTGCCAATATTTGATACTTTTGTGAGTTTACAATTTCCTCTTTGCTCGTTTTCACATTCTTGTTTGCGGGTCCGAAGCTTAGGACAAGTACCAACATTTTTGCCCATTTAGGAACAACTTCTAAATTGAACAGATAAGCATCGGGAAATTCATCAAACACTCCTTGCAGTGACTCTCCTGAAGTGATGTGAGAAAGGTGATCTACCCTAAGGTGGGTCCTACCTTTCCTAACAACCACTTCAAAGTCATATTCCATTAGTAAGAGGAACCATCTTACTAATCGTCCTGTATTGCAAGGTTTATTGACCAAATATAATAAAGCTTGATGACACAGCATATACCATGCCCAAACCTTCTGGCTCAGTCGTGGGATAGTTTCGTCCAACAACGTTCAATTGCCTGCTAGCATATGCTATAGGAAAATCTAAATTTTTTTCACCTATGGGTTGTGCTAGCACACATCCTATTGCATGATTGGATGCATACATGTGGACATGGAATGGTTTATTCCAATCGGGAGTGGTTAGTATTGGTGTTGAGCACAAACGTCTTGTTAGCTCATTGAGGGATTTTTCACATTCATCGTTCCACTCAAAAGTTGTCAACAAGGCATAAAGAGGTTTAGCTATGATCACATACATGTGGATAAATCTATGGTAATATCCACAATGGCCCATAAAGGCTTGTACCTCTTTAACGTTCCTTGGCCTCGACAACTCTGGTATGGCCCTTACCTTTTCCTCATCTGTTGATATTCCATTTTTAAAAACACTATGACCTAAGATCTTACCTTGTCATACCATGAATACACACTTTTCTGGGTTCAGACACACTCGATATTCTCTACACTTGTTGAAGATCTGCCTGAGCTCAGGGATGTGGTATCTTCTTTCTTGGGAATGAGCACATAAATCATCTACATATACTTCTATGCTATTCCACAAGAACTCTTTGAAGACATGACACACGAGCCTTTGGAAAGTTGCAGGTGCATTTGTGAGCCCAAATGGCATCAGATGAAGTGCAAAGATTCCCCATTCTGTGGCAAAAGCTGTTTTGTGTTGATCTTCTGGGGCGATGGCTACTTGGTTGGAACGTGAAAATTCATCAAGGAAGCTTTAAACCTCCTTGCTTGCAACACGCTCCAATAGATGTTCAGTGATTGGAAGTGGATAACTCTCTCGAATCGTAGGAGCATTAAAATTTTTAAGGTTAATACACACTCGCAATTTTCCATTCTTCTTGGGAACCACTATAATGGGGGACGCCCATTCAGTATGCTCAATCTCATAGATAAATCCAACTTCAATCAGCCTGTCGATTTCTTCTTTTATTTTTGTTGCATAAGTGTCATTATATGTGTAGGGATTTTGTTTGGTGGGTTTGGCATCAGCAGTCATGGGGAGTATGAGAGCAAATTTTTGGATCTAGTCCCTTCAAGTCTCTATAGCGCCACGCAAACACGTCCCTATATTCCCTTAACAAAACTACAAGCTCTGCTTCTTCTTTTGCACTTAGGTCATCTCCTATGTATGTGCATCTCTCTTCGTTCTTTTCAATGGTCACTACAATCTTTTTGGTCTTTTCTTTATTGTCATATGTTTCTCCTATAATGGCCTCTCTCTTAGGCATTTGTACCAAAAATTTTCGGCCTTCCACTTCATATTTCTTGAAGTTTTCTGGTACTTCAAACATTGATTCCTCCTCTTCTTGTTTCACTTCTTTTCTTTTCTTTTTCTTTTTACTACTTTCACTTCCATCCTTTGAATTTACTGTTTTAATGCTTGTGAGAGGTTCTTTTTCTTTTTGAGTTAACACTCCTATGTCCTCTATATAGTGCTCCTCTGAGTCAAAGTAAGTATCCATCACAATGGATTCTAGATCATTGTTGTTCTCCTCTTCTTCTATGACCTCATTAGGATCACACTCTTCTATCAAGGGTTGACACACAAACACTGAAATATCATAACCCTCCTCATCACAATGAGGTGTCCATTGTTCTTCATTAACAGCAATGTCCATGGTGGCTAAGATTTTTGCCCAACCATGAGGCTCGAATTCCTCATCTGGAAATATCATCGGTGTATAGGCTAGGTCTTTAATTGGTTTATCTCCTGGGGGAGTTCCTTCTTCTCTTGCTTTTAGGCTCTTTTCATCTTCCTCTATGACCTTGCACATCCACAAGTGAGTATCTTCATGCAGCCATGATGGATCAAGTGAACTTCCAGAATGCACAGAGATAGAATCTTCTTTTGCTTTGTGGATAGAATTCCACTATAGGGGTGGTACATCTCTGAAGATGTAATCCTTCAAATTGACCTTGGTGGTGACCCCTAAGTGCTGTAAATACAAGGAGTTGGTTCCCCAATCCTGTACTATTTGCAATTGTCATAGGAATGGTCTCCCTAGGATCATCTCGTAGACATTATTTTTCTCAAAGTCACATATAGTAAAGGTGTGTTCAAACTCTACACCACAAGTGGTTAGAGTTATCCCTTCAAGCAATCCTAGAGGTCTTTCAAAATGATCGTCTACCATTTGAAGCTTCATTCTAGTTGGTCTTAATGTGGGCTTGCCCCATCGATTCCACAAGGAGGTGGTCGCAATAGCAACACCAGCACCTGAATCTACGATTGCTTTGGTTGTGTAACCTTGGTAGGTGATTGGAAGATAAGTATTACCTTCTTCACCTTTGCTCATGTCTCCTATTTTGTCGAGAGGTATCTCTAGAAATTGCTTGCTTTTGGCACATTGGAATCAAGTTCTAGAACCTGATCCTTCACATGATTCCATAGCTCAGGTTATGCTTTGAGCAGCTCTTCTACAGTGAGATGACACTGAACCTTAGTGTTCTTCACGACGTCTGTGTTTCTTGGAACCATTGAGTCTTCATTTCTTACCAATATTGTGGGAGCTCTGATCTGAAGAGATTCAGATTCCCATGGGCCTGTGAATTGTGGCAACTCTTGTAAAGAATTAGATTCAAAATATAGTCTTTCATCTTCTTGTTGCTCTGCTTGGTCTCCATAGATAGACGGAATGTCTTGGGGAAATTGATCATGAATATCATCGATTTCAGGAATAGGAGAGGGATTACCCTTCTCGTTGGCCCATTTCTCCTCTTGTATTTCCTGCAAGAACTCTTTAGAGTATTGCTGAATTGAAAGAGGTGATCCCTCATCCACAGAATCAGGAACATAAGCTTTCCTTGGCAGTGAGCTTTCTCTTTCAGCAACGGGTTGAGCCTGTAGAGGTAAAGAAACCTGCGGCTTGTTTACCAATTGCTCTAATCTTTCTAGTATGCCCTGGAAATGCAAATCCGATTTGATAGAGTTTTTTTGATTGAACGATTGACTAGTCTCGAGCATAGCCTGAGCTAGCTCTACCATTTTCATGCACATTTTTGTCCGTTCAATCTCTAAATCTTCTCTAGGGTAACTCTTGTCTAGGTTTGTAGTTGTTGGCCCTTCTTGAAGTCGAGCCTGGTAGGCCTTGAACATCATGTCCAAGCCTTCTAGGGTTGGATCTGCAAGAACCGACCCTGGTTGTGGGTTATTTACAGTGGGTGGTGGGGTGGGATGAGGTGGAGTGGATGGAGCTTCGACATGTGAGGGGCTTTGAGATGCAATGTCTTCTATTTTTGTTTTTGCATCTTTCAGGCTTTCTTCTAGTTCTGATAACTTTTTATTCCACTTACGGTTGGTTCTCTCTTGGGTATCCTTCCAAGTTCTTGTTTCCCTCTTACTAGGCTCTCCTGATTCACGTGACTTTGATTGCTCTGCTAGTTTATCTTGTTTTAATACTTGTGCCCTAGTAATTGCCTGTACAGAAGCCACATTACTGCTATTTGAGCTTGAATCCGCCACTAAGCCTACCACATTGATGGGTGTAACCTTGGGTGCACTAGAGGGATTCCTAGCACACTCTCTTGGAAGATGTTCCTTGCTGCACTCAGGACAAAAGCCTTGTATTGTGATGTTTTGTCCTTGTCCTGGAGCTGGTTGGTGGGGACATTCACGAATGAAATGGTCACCCTGACATCTAAAACATGGTCCTCTAGGGGCTTGTGGTCTTACTTGTCTCAATTGGGTCCTGGGGTTGGGATTCGTTTACATGACATTGGAGTATTCTGGTTCCCAATTTTGTTCCATAAGTGGTGTCTCGTATTGATAGAAATAAGCCTCGCTATGCTCTGGTGACTCTGTGTAATAAGCTTGTGGACTATCTTCATGGGAGTAATCTGAACTATGAGCATGAGAGTCATTTTTTGAGACCAATGGGGTTAGTGGCACCAATGCTTTATTAAGGTTCTCCTCTACCACTACATACTTAACTGGGATCACATTGGAAAGAGTTGGTGGTTGGTTTCCTAGGACTAGTTGTGGCCTATATGGTGCCTGATATTGCTATTGCAGGCTATAATATGGTATTGATTCTGATACCTACCCTACTGGTATGGTTGCTGATAATTTTGTCTGACAGCCTGCCTATTGTAGGGACAATCTTGAGCTGTGTGGTTCGTGTATTTTCTCTCGATAGTGCAATATGGAGCATCAAGGTTCCCTTGGGGTTGATCCATCATCGGGCAAACATTAGCCATGTGGTCTCCTCCACAGTTGTAACATCGATGAGGTGACCCTTGGTGGTTGTCTATTTTGAACTCCTAGCTTTTTGGCAACCTTCTCGGCTATCTCATCTATCTCATTGGAGGCTCAAGAGGTATGACTAGTAGAACTGTCAGAATCCTTGTAGAGTTTGGATAGTCCTAACTCCTCACCCAAGTTGTCTTCTATGTCAATGCACATGCGCACACACTCTTCTATGGATCTAGGCTCTTTCAAGTACACATAGGCATCTTTCCAAGTACTACCTAAACCTGCTTCCTGCAAGCTGCACTGTTTCTTGGGGTGTCTGCTTGAAACTGTGGATCAAGGATGATGTGTTATGCATGATGCCACTCTTGGAAAATTCTACAATGAATTCTTCTAGCAGTTGACCTATCTCTCTATAGTTGCAATTGTTCAGGGGCTGAAACCAAGCTAAGGCAGTACCCTTGAGAGTCAAACCAAATGCCTCAAATTGTGTGAACAAGTCCTCAACTTGTTCAGCTCTTAACACTTGTTTGAACTCGGCCACATGATCATAAGGGTCTCCGAACCCATCAAAATAGTTCTTCATTGCCTTGACCACTTGAGAGGGTCTAAGGGTTCTTGAGTGCTCTCTAGGTCTGGGTAATGGAAACTCATGTTCATCTCTTTGATGCCTCTATGCCTGATGTCTCTCTCTTCTAGGTCTTTCACTTTCAAATCCTGATCTCTCTCTGCCCACATTGTTTGCAAAGCTTACCTCAGGTCTCTCTCTAGTTCTTTCCCTCTGGGTTTCATGAGCCTTGGATGATCCTGCTCCTTGGAGGCCTTGGGAAACATTAGATCTTGGTGGAGGGAAAATTGATTCACCCTGCCAAGTGTATGGATGCCTATCATGCTCTGTTACCAAGAATATTTTCTCCGATGTCTTATCTAGATAGACCACTTTACCTGGTATCTCAGGATCTTTGAACTCATAGATGGTGACTATTGGGCTAGATTGATCTGGCTTGAATCTCCAAAAGGCTTCCTCTATTTCTCTATTCAAGAATAGTTCTTTGTTGTCTTGAGGAGTCCACTCTGGAGTGAGCACTCTGGTCAAAACAGATTTTCCTCTAGGAGTCTTGGGTTCTCGTCTTAGGTCTCCTTGCTCTAGGTCCCCTAGCTCGTCCTCATGAATGATATTTCCAAACTCATCTGTCCTATCAGGTAAGCTGGTAACCACATACATGGTTCCTTCCTTGTCAATGTATGAACCCTCTTCGAACTTGACCACTGGGTATTCAAGTCCAAAGGGTTGATTTGGATTTTTGAGTTGGGCAACCGATCGTCTTAGACCGTCCTCATAGATGTGTGCACCTAATTGGTTGGTCCTGATATTCTCCAATTGTGTTTTATAAGGACCTTCTGGTGTTTGTAAATAAGCAATGCCTGAACTGCGTGTGGGTCTCTCCATGTTGAAGGACATTTCTGAGTCATTGGTTTCTGAACTTAGTGTGTAGGGATAACCACTTAGTTGTTGTGCCCAAGACTTGGCTGTATGGTTGACACTGGCCTCAGATGATCCAATGCTTTGTCTATCCTTGCCTAGGCTTCTACCAGATCTAAAGTTCATAAGCTTTGTCTTCTAGTTCAAAATTTCCCCTTTGTATTGCTCAAAATCCCTTGGAACTCCTTGGTTTCCTAGTCCACCTGAGGGTCAACTTCAAGCCCACAAGATTTCCAATGAACCCAAAACCACACAGTCAATGATACCATATGGTGACTGACACAATACGATACTAGGTGGACCACGATAGGACACCACTTGACCTCGTGATATGATACCACTAGGTGGGCAATACGATACCAAAACAGGAGGCCATAGGATACCAACTTGGCCAATGATACGATACTGCTCGGTCAACGATACGATACCGGGACTAACATGATACGATACCACGGGGATGACTACGATCACGATATCAGCACTTGACGAGACGATACCAGAATGGTATCGTGATACCTCAAGTGGGTATGCATGATACGATACCTCGACAAGTATCATGATACACGGGAGTTCTGGTATCGTGATACCAAAACTCAACCGGACACGATACTTGGAGTTTTTGAGGTCCAAATTCAAAATTTTTTGCAGATATGTGTACCTTATAGTCTCCTTATCACTCTTATGTGCCTGTAGATGCAAGGTCACCTTCCAAACTCACAATACAACACCCCCGATACCAGACACAAGTTGTTTCAGTTCGCACAATACTGAATCAAGTTTTTGGTGTTTTGAGAGTTTTTTCAAGAGTGTTTCTTCAACGCTTTAGCTCTGAACTCCCTCTGCGCTTCTTTCTCATAGCCACAAGTGAAAAACGAGGTGAATGTACACTCAAAAATGAAAAAAATCAGAGAAGATGAAGATGGGGAGGAAATGGTGGTGATGGTGAAGCTGAAGATGAAGAAAAACTCAGAAAGTAAACTGAAAATGGTGATTTTTTTACCTTCCAACATGGCTACTCTATGTCTTACCATCACACGCTCGTCCTCCAAGCTCTCTCCCCGACAACGGTGCCAAATTTGGTGTCACTCTAGCACAATGGCAAGTACCAATGTGAGGAGCTTCACCTCATAAATGTCAATCCGTGGAGACGTGAGGACCGGTATGAAGACCGTGAGCAAGTGATGGCACAAGTGCATGAGTGAAAGCACACAAACATGCACACACATACACACACACACGTGCACAAGCTAAGAGCAAGGAGTGGAACAATGGAAGATCTTCGATTACAAAAGAACTCTCTTACAAAGCTCAAATCCACAACAAGCTAACCTCAAAAATGAGCTCTCCAGCCCTTTTTATAGTTTTTTGAGTGGTTTTGGCCCTATCCAGACCTAGTGTCTGGCCTATTTAAAAATTAGGTTCTAGGGCTTATTTAGGGGCTCAAATGGAGTCTAAAAATTATGAAAATTGGTAGGATGGTACTTCTAATACTCCTCAAGCTCGAGGACTCCTAACAAAACGGAGTTACAAAAATGGAAAATGGTATTTACAATTATTTTTAGTGATAAAAATCACTATTTTTATAGGGATTTCTTCTAAAAATTCGACATGTGCTTCTTGGAGCCCCCTACATGCTCCTTCTTCTTTGATGCGCTTCCATGCTTTGTCCTTAACCTTGAGTGTCAACACAAGCCAAAATTCAAAAAGGGTTGAATGTGGCAGAGTTAGATAAGTGTTATCCTAGAGTTGACATAGAGATTGAGAGGACCAAGCTTTGTGCAAAAATGGTAGAATTGGCTCAAGCTATAGTTGATGTGTTGGAGAAACAATCACTAATTGGACATATATTTTAAGGTCAAAGCTTTAGAAGAAATCCACATGCCTATGTGAAGGGAAAAATTCACAAGTGTATTATATTTGTAAAGTTAGTTCACTTTAGTTCTAGAAGTTTTTTAAAAGTCACGAGATTGAGAAAAACTTTATAAGTTAGTTTGTATCAACTGACGCGATGTGGAAGAGAAGTAGTTAGAGTGAGGAAAAGTTCATTTTGTATGACTGAGTATAGTCGGGCTTCTTTGAGTGAGAAAGCACCTATAAACTTCTGATTTTTTCATAGTTATGAGAAGAAATAGTTAAAGTTATGTGTATGAGACTCTCTCCTCCATCTCCATGCTTGCCTACTGTGTAATGAGTTCAAAAGTTCAAGTTTTCCAAGAAACTCGATGCCTGGCATCGAGTTTGTGCTGATAAGTCTGTGTTTTATTCTCTGAGTTTTATCTACTGCTAAGTCTCCTTGAAAAGATGAGGTTTGTGGAGCAACTCGATGCCTGGCATCAAGTTTCAGCATAAAGTCGATGCTTGGCATCGACTTCCCGCATAAAAGTGGTTTGTTCATATCTTGTGTTCAAGCGGCCATTTCAGGTGTGGAAAAAGAGGCTGAAAAAGCACCAAGTCGATGCCTGGCATCAACTTTTGGTTGCAAGTTAATGCTAAGCATCAAATTTGCATTTCTAGACACTCATTTTTACTAAACGAGGCAAAATTTCTAGTTTTGACAACTCATACAGGGTGATCTTGTGAAGACCATAAGTTGAGTTTTAGAGATCCATTTCTTGCAAATAATAGCTTGTTGCAAAGCTTGACTCTTCTAGTTTCATCTACCAAAAGATCTTGGAGAAATAACTAGGAGAAATAAGCAAAAGAGTGAAGGTATGTCATTTCAATGCCTAGAATTTTTCGTAGAAGCAAAGTTTTCAGTTTAAGCAATCTTTTCTCAAAATTTGGAGAAGCATTGAGTTAATGGTGACCATAGAGGTGTTCTAGTGTCACATAATTCATTTCTTGTGATGTTTCACACATCAACAAGTGGTATCAGAGCAAAAAGGTCCTAGAGAGCAGAAGGCAGCAAAGGTACAAGAAGTTTTGGAAAAGTTTTCATTAAAGTTTGAAAGTTGAAGCATTCAAAGGCACAAGGCATTGAAAGGTTACTTCAAAAGTATCTTCATACACAAATAACTTCAAAAGGTATTATTCATTAGCCTTTAAACTCACAGGTTGAAGTAGAAGCAAAGGAGTATGGCAGATCATATCTCCATTGACAAACTGGACAGAGATAATTACCCCGCATGGGTAATGAGAATGGAAGCCTTACTTATGAGTAAGGATCTCATGGTGTACATTACAGGTGAAGAAGAGAAGCCAGTATTTGAAGATGAAAGCCGACCAAAGAAAGAGGAACTTGATGCTTTAAAGCATTAGCAGAAGAAGGATGCAAGTGCAAAAGCTTACATCTACAATACAATCTCATATCATTTGCTACCACACATCAGAGGATTGGAATCAACTAAAGATATATGGAATGCATTGGAGTATCATTTCCAAAGTACCACCAAAGCAAGGAAAGCAAGTCTATGGTCAGAGTTTACAACATTCAAGAAGAAGCAAAGGCAAAGTATTAGTGATTATGTCACTAAGATGAAGGATCTAGCAGATAGTCTTGGATCCATAGATGAAGATATTGAGGATCACAGGTTGATTGCTCAATTACTTACAGGTTTGAGAGGGGATGAAAGGTGGAAACCTTTTGTCTTGTCAACAAAACTTTATTTGAATCATTATGTTCCAGATTTGAACCAGTTGCTTGGTTTGATGCTCACATTTGAGCAAGACTTTAAGGGAGATGAAGATAAAGGACAAAGTTCTGCAATGTACATGAAGAACAAGAAGAAAGGAGATAAAGGTAAAGCAAAGGATGAAGAGGAAACAACTTCTCAAGTTTATTATGCAAGAGGAAGAGGCACATGCAAAGGAAGAGCAAGAGGCTTTGGAAGAGGAAGAGGTAATCAGAATAACAACAAGAAGGCTTGTTGGATCTGTGGATTGAGTAATCATTTGGCTCATGACTGTTGGCATAATAAACAAGGATCAAACCAAAATCAAAACAACAATAGCAGAGGCCAAGGTGGAAGATATCAAAGTTACTCTCAGAGAGGTAGACAAAGTCAAAGAGGAGGCTATGGTAGAGGTGGAGGAAGAAGTTGGGGACAGAATCAATCCTACAACACCACCTACTACAATTATGCAAATGACATATAGAATGAAGGTCATACATCATTGATGATGAACTCAATTAGCACATCAGATAAAGATGATCTAAAGGTATTTTGTATCGACTCTGGATGTTGTAATCATTTGTCAGGAAACATAGAATTGATGTCAGAATTGGAAAAAGGTATTTCTAGTCATACAGTTCAAATAAGTGATAATACAAGACATAATGTACATTCAATTGGAAAAGTGAAATGCAAGACTGGAGCAGATTTGCTAACCAATGTTTTGTATGTTCCCACAATACCTAAAAACTCGATTATTGTGGGACAGATAGTTGAAAAATTTTTTCAAGTTAGGTTTACAAATGAAGGAGTATTTGTTGAGGATCCAAAGAATGGATATATTCATATTGTTTGTGGTAAGAAAGAAGATAGACTCTTTACTTTAAGATTGCAAGGGAACATTGGTCAAGCTTTGCTCACACATGGTGAAGGAGTGATGATAGAACTTGATCTCTGGCATAAGAGCTTAGGTCATCTCAATGAAAGAGGAATTAAATCTATGGTTGTAAATCAGTCTATACTAGGACTAGCAAATGTGCAGATTCAACATATGGTTTATAAATGTGAAGCATGTCAAATGGGTAAAGCACATAGGTTACCATTTCAAAAGAAAGGATTCAAACATGATGGAGTACTAGAGCTCATTCATACAGATGTATGGGTACCAACAAAAGAAGGATCTATCAGTGGCTCAAAGTATTATGTTCTTTTCATTGATGATGCTACAAGATGGATAACTTTATATGTTTTGAAGGAAAGATCAGAAGTGTTTGGAGCTTTCAAGAATTTTCATGCATATGCAGAGAGAGTCACAAGTCAAAAGCTTAAGAGACTGAGGTCTGATGGAGGGGGAGAATACATCTCCCAAGAGTTCAATGATTATCCTTGGAATGCAGGTATTAAGAGAGAAATAACATGCAGGTATACACCACAACAAAATGGTGTAGCAGAAAGAAGAAATAGGACTTTGGTTGAGTTTGCTAGAGTTATGCTGAAGGAGAAGAATTTTCCAAATTATCTTTGGGCTGAGGCTATAAATACAGCTACATATCTTGTGAATAGATTACCATGTGCAGCTCTTAATGGAATGACTCCATATGAAGCTTGGTGGATAAAGAAACCAACACTAGATCATTGTAAAGTGTTTGGATCAATTGCATATGCTTATGTGCCATCACAACTTAGACATAAACTTGAACCAAAGGCAGAAAAATATGTGTTCATTGGTTATGATGAAAAGCAGATGGGTTACAGGTTGTGGAATCCTCTAGCCAAACAATTTCTTGTTTCTAGAGATGTTACATTTGATGAACAAAAAAAGTTGGTATGCATATCAAAGTCATACACCTGAAGAATTTGAAGAAGAGGTAAGAAGATGTGAGAAAGGAAAATCAATTGTGCAGGTAAATGAAGATGCAGGCTATATGCAAGCAAGTACATCCAGAAGTGGATTAACAAGAAGGAATGAAGAAGCTCCTATATTTGATGAAGAGGTGTATCCAGACACATATGAAGAATGTGAACCAAGGAGGTCAAGTAGGACAAGAAGGAAACCAGAAAGGTATTCTTATGATACTTCTTACATAACTCAGAAGAACTATGCATATATGGTCAAAGATGATGAAGAACCTCAGAACTATGATGAAGCAAAAGGTAAGAAGCAATGGGAAGAAGCAATGAAGGAAGAATTCAATGCACTAGAGGAGAACAAGACATGGGAACTTGTTCCTAAACCAAATGGTAAGAAGGTAATTGGAAATAAATTGGTTTATAAAGTAAAGAAGCTTGCAGATGGAAGTATATCCAGATATAAAGCTAGACTGGTGGTGAAAGGCTGCGCTCAAAATTATGGCATAGATTATGATGAGACATTTAGTCCTGTAGCTAAGATGTCAACCATAAGGACAATCATTGCTATTGCAGCTTCAAAAGGATGGACTCTAAGTCAACTGGATATAAAGAATGCATTCTTGAATGGATACATATCAGATGAGGTATACATGGTACAACCTCAAGGGTTTATAGATTCCAGGTATCCAAATTTTGTTTGCAGGTTGAGAAGAGCACTCTATGGATTGAAGCAAGCTCCAAGAGCATGGAACTATAGACTGGTGAAGTATCTCAATGATCTTGGATATCAAAGTTCAAAAGCAGATCCAAGTCTACTCATCAAAAGAACAGAGGAAGGTACAGTCTACATTTCTATTTATGTAGATGACATTATAATCACAGGTACTTCAGATGAAAGAATCAAGGAGGTAAAGAGATTACTTGAAAAAGAATTCAAGATCAGTGATCTAGGAAAGTTATCATACTTTCTTGGAATGGAAGCCACTTATACAGATCATGGCATATATGTATCACAAGAAAGGTATCTTCTGAACTTGTTGAAGAAGTTTGGAATGGAAAATTGCAGAGGAACTTCAACTCCACTGGAATTCAACCACAAGCTCAGTAAATATGATGGTGCAGAATATAAAGATATGAGGAAGTATCAATCTCTTGTGGGTATCTTGATTTATGCTACACTAACAAGACCTGATCTCAGTTATGCAGTGGGAGGTTTGTCACAATTCATGCATTGTCCAAAGGACCCACATTGGATTGCAGGTCAAAGAGTTCCAAAGAAGAAACAGAGAATGTCAATTAGTGATTGAAGGGGAGCTGTTGAAGATACAATCACTAATTGGACATATATTTGAAGGTCAAAGCTTTAGAAGAAATCCACATGCCTATGTGAAGGGACAAATCACATAGGACAAATTCACAAGTGTATTATGTTTATAAAGTTAGTTTTTTTTAATTCATGAGATTGAGAAGTTTTTTTAAATTCACGAGATTGAGAAAAACTATATAAGTTAGTTTGTATCAACTGACGCGATGTGGAAGAATGAGTGAGGAAAAGTTCATTTTGTATGACTGAGTATAGTCGGGCTTCTCTGAGTGAGAAAGCACCTATAAACTTCTGATTTTTTCATAGTTATGAGAAGAAATAGTTAAAGTTCTGTAAGCCGCCGGATTGGCATTTTGTATTTTCATTGTTCCTATATTTTCTTATCCTGCACGAACTGAAAGGTTTCCTATTCTGCATGAACCGAAAGGTCGTGTGAAGAGATGTATGGACTTATCAACTAATAAAAAGACATTGCGGTGACGCTCCGGTAACGACAAGCGGGATCGCCAGACTGTTTGTATGGGCGATTGCGGTCTGTGGAGAAGTCGTAATGCAATGTTCGTGAAGTCTGAGTATT